>CAHIKZ030001668.1:4665000-5187500 GCA_903632075.3 Acanthosepion pharaonis | reverse complement strand
ATGTATATATATCCACATATATATACATATATACATACACATATATGTATATAATAATTTTTGTATGTTTTGGATACAAAAAAGTTAGCAGATATGGGTTTCGAGAGACCTGAACAAAGGATGTGCATTCCTTAGAGTAATTGAACTTGGATTGACAGGAAGAAGCTTTCTGTAGCTGAGTAAGGCTTTAATTTTTATGCATAAAAAAAAAATTAAGCATTTCTTTTTAAGAAAATGGTGAATGAAACTGAAATGAAAAATGAAGGTTGAATGACTTAAATTATATATTTCTATTATTTATCTCTAAATGTGAAAACACTGGATCTAATTATGAAAAATAATTTTGCTTTCATAAACAAAGCAAGAACATTATAGTTTTTGATCAAATTTAATGAAAAAACTTGACAGAACAAATAGCAAACAACAGTTACATGTTCTGTTTTGTACCTGTCATAAACTCAATTGAAAATGCAAAGGAAATTATTTTAAATGATAAACAAATACATAGATGTTAGTCATGATGCAAGGGCAGGTATTTGTAATTCAAAGTTTTTTGATAAATATTTTTAAAATGTTTTTGTATTCTTTGTATAGAAAAGAATGCATAAATCAATGTTCTTAAAATATGATGAAATTTATTTTGAGCATGAAAATTAATTAACAAGTACATTTCCATGTACAATTATTCAGGGCAAATTAACCAAAATGTTTAAATAAAAACAAAGTTGTAATTTTATTTAAATTACAGTAAAATTTAATTAATTTGTTTCTGTATTTATTCATTTTTTTTTAATTTTAGTATTTAAGATTTTTTAATTTTTGTTACAACTTGTATTACTCGCATTAAAAACAAACAATAAAATGGATCAAAATAAATATTTATTTCCTAAACATTTTAATGGTGTTTTTATTATGACACTAACAACTATTCATTTTAATGGTGTTCTTATTAGGCTACTAACAACTATAAATATTAAAAAAGTTAAAAAAAACATTTTAATACTATTGTTCTGCCACAAGGCCCAAGTGCCACTCAAGGCAGAAGATTAGAGAATGAAGTTATTGTAAAAATGTAAGAGTAGTAAGAAAGAAGTGCAGTTTATGAGACTACGTAGGATAAATAATGCTTGACTCGAGACAAGATGAGGTTAAGATTGTAGTGATTGGGAAAGCATCCCTGCAGGTGTCTGTTCCACAAAGTAACAGTTCTTGAGAAATAGCTGTCTGGGTGGAACTTCATTATTACCAATGGAATATGAATGGAATCAGAATGGTTCAACCATGTTTATCTGGCATAGTGATCCTATCTGTAAAGGTCTAAACTGATGGAACTATTTTGATCAGGAAATGCTTTAAAATTTGGCAGGGACAAATTAAAGTTGTTTTTCTGGATGGTTGCAGGATGATAGTAAAAAAAGTTAGTCTGAAGCCCTGGTGTACAAACATGTACACACACACACATACACTATAAGCCAAAAAGTTGAGGCCAACCTCAGGATTTCAAAGAATCACCTAGAAATTGAAGATTGCATGCCTTTTCAAAACTAATTTACTTGCTCACTTTGGGCCAGAGAGACTTTATCTTCCTGAAGTGCATGAATTCAGAGTTGGTCTTCTCCTAGACCAGTTGCCATCCAAGGCTACAGAACCCAGTCTGTCCTACTATTTACCCATAGCTGTAGAGAGAAGAAGTGCATTCATACCTTTCCCGAGGCTATTAGCACATAAGTGAATGTAATGGATTTCAATGGAATTTGAACTCAGCTCTCCAATTCCTCCATCTAAATGATATCCATTACTCCACTTCCTACAACTCCCCTTAGCTTCTTATGGAAAATTGAACAACTTATATTCATCCACAATTATGATAGTTTTGCCACTTGCTTATAGTTTGAATTAATTTCATGTCTGCCGCAAATGACCTTGTCTAGGATTTTATTTCAGGCTACATTATGGCATGATCTAAATTTTCTTTTTTAGAGTTAATTTTGAATTTAGCATAAGTCTGACATCTGATTGGTTAATCAGGGTAAACCCACAAGCCCCATTTAATTCTGATCTAGTGTTTTCTCATCTTCTTTTCTCTTTTGAAAAAGAGGGGGCATTTTGCTTTTGAAATTAAAAACAATTCCAGTCTTTTAACATTGCCTGAAATACAAAAGCTATTACACAGCGATTTTTAACATGTTTTTGTTTTAATCTTCTATAATAAATAACATAAAGCTCTACTCTGTATTGAGCCCTTTTTTTAGAATTAAATGCTATGGACAGTGGAATTATACTCCATTTGTTCATATCTTATACCTGGATATATATATAATTTGTCTGAAGAAGTTATTTTAAGGGACGAAATGTCACTTTAGAGTTTTTTCATTTTCTCATTCCATTACCCATTATTAATCTGATATATATATATTAGTTATATAGATATGAACAGACATAGATAAATATACACAAACAGATCGACAGATAGATAAACTTGAATACCATATTGTGTTTGAGTTTCATAGGCTTCTTTTCCTCACTCATCAATGCCCACTTTCTTCCTGGACTCATTGATGACTTCTTTCATTCAAATATCTCATCCTTCTTTCCCTTGCACATCGATGCCTTCTTTCATTCAAATCCTCCATGCTTCTTTCCCATACTCATCAAAGACTTCTTTCGTTCAAGTCATCCATGCTTCATTCTTACAAATCTACTATGCTTCTTTGCCTTCCTCATCAATGCCTACTTCAATTCAAATCACCAATGCTTCTTTCTTTCAAATCTACCATCCTAATTTCCTTTACTTATCAATGCCCTCTTTCTTTCAAATTGCTCAAGCTTCTTTACCTTTCTCAATGATGCCTTTTTTTTTCATTCAAATCACCAATGATTCTATCTGTTAAATCTCCCATGCTTCTTTTCTTTAATCTTCAATGCCTTCTTTCACCCAAATCTCCCATCTTTCTTTCCTTTACTCATTGATGCCTTGTTTTGTTCAAATCTCCCACGCTTCTTTCTTTCAAATCTCTGATGCTTCTATTCCTTAAGCAGCAATGCCTTCTGTTGTTCAAATCCCTCATGCTTCTTTCCCTTACTGATCTATTCCTTCTTCCATTCAAATCACCAATCCTTCTTTCCCTTACTCATTGAAGCCTTCTTTCATTCAAATCTCCCATGATTTTTCACTTACTCATGAATGGTTTCTTTCTTTCAAATCTCCCATACTTTTTCCCTTGATTATTGATGCCTTCTTTATTCAAACCGCACAGCCTTTTTTTTATTTATTCAACCATGCCTTCTTTTGTTGAAATCTCCAATGCTTCTTTCACTCACTCATCAATACCTTCTTTCATTCAAGTCTTTCAATGTTCTTTCCTTTACTCATCTATGCTGTTTTTTGTTCATTTCTCCCATGCGTCTTTCACCCCACTCATCAATGACTTTTTCATTCAATTCTCACGTGCTTCTTCCCATCACTCATCAATGCCTTCTTTTGTTTTAATCTCCAATGCTTCTTTCATTCACACATCAGCACCTTCTATCTTTGAAATCTCTCAGGATTCTTTCCCTTATTCATCAATCCTTTCCTTTGTTCAAATCACCTATGCTTCCTTCCTTTACTCATCGATGCCTTCTTTCATTCAAACCCATCTTGCTTCATTCCCTTACTCAATGATGCCATCTTTTGCTCAAATCTACCATGCTTCTTTCCCTCACTCTTCTATGCCTTCTTTCTTTCAAATCTCCTATGTTTCTTCCCCCTTATCCATCAATGCCTTCTTTCGTTCAAATCTTACTTTCCCTTACTCATCAATGCCTTCTTGCTGTCAAATCACCCATCCATTTTTCCCTTACTCATTGATGCCTTTTTTCATTCTAATCTCCCATGATTCTTTCCCTTACTCATTGATGTCTCTTTTCATTAAAATCTGTCATGCTTCTTTTGGTCCTATCTCTCCTATTTCTTTCTTTTAAATCTCCCATTCTTCTTTCCTATACACATCAATACCATCTTTTGTTCCATTTGCCCACACTTATTTCTTTCAACTCTGCCATGCTTCTTTCTCTTACTCATCAATGCCTTCTTCCTTTCAAATCTCCAATGCTTCTTTCATTGAAATCTCCCATGATTTTTTTCGCTTACTCATTGATGGCTTCTTTTGTTCAAATTTTACCTCACTCATGTATGCCTTCTTTCATTCAAACCTACCTTGCTTCTATCCCATACTCATCAATGCCTTCTCTCTTTCAAATCATCCATGCTTCTTTACCTTACTCATCAATGCCTTCTTACAATAAAATTTCTCCATCTTCTTTCCCTCACTCTTCTGTGCCTTCTTCCCCTCACTTATCTAATTCTTATTTAATTCTGCCATCCTTCTTTCCCCTCACACATTGATGCCTTCTTTTTTCAAGTCACCTATGCTCCTCTCTCTCACTCATTTATGCCTTTTTATTTCCAAATCTCCTATGCTTCATTCCTTCAGTAATTGATGCCTTCTTTCATTTTAATTTCCAATACTTCTATCCCTTACTTATCGATGCCTTCTTTCATTCAAATCTCAATGCTTCTGTGCCCTCTCTCATCAATGCCTTCTTTCCTTCAATTTTCCCACGTTTCTTACCACCACTACTTGATACCTTCTTTTGTTCAAATTTTACATCTTTCTTTCCCTTACTCATCGATGCCTTCTTTCTTTCAAATCTTCCATGCTGCTTTCATTTACTCAATGATACCGTCTTTCTTTCAAATCTCCCATGCTTCTATACATTACTGATAGATGCCTTCTGTTGTTCAAATCACACATGCTTGTTTCATTCAAATCTACTATGCTTCATTCCCTTACTCATTGATGTCTTCTTTCTTTCAAATCTCACATCCTTCTTCCCTTACTCATTGATGCTGTTTTTTGTTCAAATATTTCATGCTTCTTTCATTCAAATCTCTCAGACTAATCTCCTATGCTTTCTTCCCTTCTTTCATTCAAATCACCCATATCTCTTTTACTTATCTATGCCTTCTTTCTTTCAAGTCTCCCATACTTCTTTCCCTTACTCATCGATGCCTTGTCATTCAAATCTCCCATCCTTCTTTCCCTTACTCATCGATGCCTTGTCATTCAAATATCCCAGCCTTCTTTCCCTTACTCATCAATGCCTTGTCAGTCAAATCTCAAATCTCCCATGCTTCTTTCCCTTACTCATCGATGCCTTGTCATTCAAATATCCCAGCCTTTTTTCCTTTACTCATCAATGCCTTGTCAATCAAATCTCAAATCTCCCATGCTTCTTTCCCTTACTCATCGATGCCTTGTCATTCAAATATCCCAGCCTTCTTTCCTTTACTCATCAATGCCTTGTCAGTCAAATCTCAAATCTCCCATGCTTCTTTCTCTTACTCATCGATGCCTTCTTTCATTCAAATAAAAATAGTTTATATTTACCAAAATTCCCGCCAAATTCTCCCAGCGTGAGGTCCTTCAATTGCACTCCAGTTAGGATAACCTTTCCAATCATCCTAAATGTAGGCAACTCAAGTTTGTTATTTTGCTCACCCTGATAAGGAAGCCAAATACTGATTTTTTCTTTTTTTTTTTAAATTGTAAAATGTTCCTTGTAAGTATCTTGAATATTATCCACACTCACAAAATGTGAATAACTCCCTTATTTTTGATAATTTGTTATTCTGTAGGTAAACGGTAGTGTCAGAGCTATGCCACCCGGAACTTCGTTCCTGGTAGGGCCACCCAAGGCGGACAGGTCTGACACACACGCCGGCTAACAAGGGCTCTGATGAAAATACAAGGAGCGTCGGCATCGGTAACCGGCGGCTTCTGGTCGTTCCTGTCTCTGCGTCTGTGGGAATCCCGCGGCAAGCAAGAACGTTATTCGAGTAGGCCTGGGTACCCTACTTCTGTAATTTATCCCAAGAATCTTCTTCTCATAACAGGAAGAAGCCGGCTCAATCCACCCAGGGTGAATGCCGCATCAGTACAGTACAGTAGTACATATTATTTGTGGTGAATTAACAGAAAAAATCTGAATTCTTTTTTCAATTAATCAAAAAACATTTTGGTGATCCGGAGTGCTTAATTTAATATGAAAAAATATTTTGGAAAAAGTTATTTCTGGTCACAGTGCCAATGGTACAACTCCTCCTAAAAAATTAATGACATTTATGTAAAAGAACAAAAGTTGACCACTATATTTGGTTGGAGGGAAAGTTCTTGCGATTTGGAAAATATTAAATTTATTTAGAAACCACAAAAACTTTCTTTAATGGGCTTATATATAAATGGTGAGTTCATTTTCCCCAACATAACCAAATCTATTGATAAAAAAAATGTTATCTTTGTTGCTAACATAAAATGAATTTTATGAATATACATTTATTATTTACAAAAGAATAACTTAAAAATACTACTTCTATGTTCTTATTTTATTTCACATTATTTTATGAACATTTTGAAGACTATAGTTAAAATTGAATGATTTAGAACCAGAAAAAATTATTGGCTTTTTAAAATTAAGATGTCTAGTTCATCAATATGCTATGTTCATGTAATATCTAAAACACTCAAGATATTTAGAGTAATAAAAGTTTTTTTTTTTTAAGTCATGTCCTTTCAGTACATTTTCGATCATGGCAAGTTACTTAAGTTAAAGGGTTACAGCCAACAAAGTGGAAATGTTGAATGATGTATATGATATGAATGGAAGAGAAGGTGGAAAAAACAAATAAAGATTACGAAAGGAAAGAGGAAAAATAATAATTGACCCTTGACTTGAAGAGGTCAAGATAGAAGTGGCATTTACATAGCATCTGTTAAACAAAGGAAAAAGCTGCCTGAGTGGAACTTTTTCTTACATTTGGAACACAGAGGAGATGAGGATGATTCAACACCATGGAAGTGGTATGGCCTTTCCTAAGTGTGCATATTTGATCATGTGTAACTAAAGAATGGAGTACGTTTGAACATTTGCCATAAAAATAACAAAATATTAGTGATAGGCTTACAACATTACATTTGTGGGGGAAAAAAAGCTTCACTGGGAGTTTATTCTTTATTTCTGATCAATGCTGCCAACTCACTGTTGTAGATTGACAGCAGGAGTAAAGCTGCAATAAAAAATAACTAAAAATCAAGAAAAATATTCATCACAATAATGGCTGACAATGCTTCATCAAAGAAGAAATCAAGATGAAAGCCAATACTTGTCACAAATTGATAATAATGGCTAACAAAACATCATCTAATAAAAAATGAAAAATAAATAATAATTAGCCATTTCCTTATGTGGAAATATTTGGCTTTCATTGATCAAGCAGCCAGAGTTGAAATTTATAAAATCTATGTATTAAAACAATGTAATAGGTTTCAGTAACTGTTATCACACTTTCTAGTACTGATGGGGTTTTCCTTCTTAAACTTTTATTCAAAATAGAATGGAAAACCAACATCTTGATTATTTTCTCTTCAAATTAGATGTGCTATCCATTTTAGTTGTTGCCACTGTTGAAAGTTCCCAAGTGAAGTGGCTTCTGTTATTTGGTAAAGTTCTTTGTGACGCTAATACTCAATCACAAATTAATATTAATGGCAGACTGGACTCAATTTGAACAGCTTACAAAACCAACATCAGAATCAACACTGCATGGTGACTGTCAGATTCATATTTCAATGTTATCTTCAGACCAACTGTCTGAAAAAGTGGTCTGAGGATCATATTGAAATGTAAAACTGACAGTCGCTATGCAGTGTTGATTCCTATGTCCACACACTATTTTATATCTATCTATATATATATATCTATATATAGTGTTAAGGTATGTTATATTTATGGGTCTCTTCAAAGATTTTTTCCTCTTTTCTTATTGATAACAATATCTTTCATCCCTGGGGCATCAGATTTGATATGTGCCAAAATCTTATCCTTATTGTGAACAATCGTTGATACTGTTGTCTAACCTATTCCAAAAGATCAAGCAATCAATATAACCTTTTTGCATTTCTCATGGCATTTTATCATAGTAAGCTTATCATTCAGTGTTATAGCATGACGCTTAGCACTAGGAATTTTCTTAGGAGCCATTGGGGCAAAATATAAAGTCACAAATGAATGAGAATGAGAGAGTAAGGAATAAGCAGACATATACCATGCGTATGCCTAAACTAAACTGGATTTCAATTTTGTGGGAATCACAAGTGGCACTGATGATGCTGCCAAATGGTAGATATTGTAACTACCATGGAAAATGCCAATATTGAGCTCTTAAAGACCGCTAAATAAGATGACAACATAGAGTTACAAATGTTTTCATATTTCATTCTCTAGGATTTATGATGATTATATTAACATTTACTGTAAATGTACGTATATTTATACGATTTTATATACTTTTATTCTTATTTATTGTACAGTAACATGGTTTTATGTGCTTTTAATGCTTTTCTAAAAAAAAGCATTTAAAAAATATTACAATTACAATATTCATGGCAGACAGACGTAAAGTCAAATAAAATGACTTAAACTTGATTTTTATTTTTCCATATATTTTTTGACAAACGATGTATAATCAAGAACAACTTAACTCAAGACAATGTAACTCAAGGTATATATATATATATATATATATATATATATATATATATATATATATATATATATATATACTGATATAGAGAGATATATATGTATATAGTTTATGCAATAAAGTCATAGTCATATGTACACCAGACTTTATTGTAGAAAATACAATACTCAGCCAATCTGGTATTAAGAAATTTGTCTCAGTGTGTTATTTTAATGAACTCCTTTGTAAGTTATTTTTTGAGGGTTTAATACATTCAAACACAAACACACACACACACACACACACACATATATATTAATGAAAAAGTACCTACTTACCTTCTTATATAAGTCATGAACATGCTCTGAAAGAAGAAAAAAATAAATTTTCACCCACTTTAAAAGATCAAATTGGTAAAGAAGTATTAAAACTGAAGACAGAAAGCTGTCTGTCTACATCTTTCTTTCATCCCTATCCTTCTTCTGGTCACCTGCTTTTCTTTTTCTCTAGCTTTCTTTCTTTTTCTTTTTTTTTATTCGGTCGAGCTATCTTGGACATTTATGAGTCTATCACATCAACCATCACGGTCCTGCATCAAGGTTGGAAGATCATTAGGGTGGCATTGCAGGTCATAATATAGCTGGTCAATGTAGATGCTTGCTGGATGACCAACCTGTTTTGCTCCATGGCTAAGTGTCCAGAGCAGTAGATCACTTGTAAGTTCTTGTTTTGCTCACCAGCAGTGTCTTGCAAAGCACATTCTCTGTTTGCATAAGATTGTAGAAATATCAGGTACGGGTGATTTAGTTTGATGTTGTCTCCAAGAGATGTTAAGTATAGCTCTCAGCATCTGAGTGTAGGTTCAATCAAGCTTAAACTCTAAGGTTTTAGTTAATGTCCAAGCAGTGGTACCATACTTTAAAATCACCTATACAGTGGCTTGAAAAAATCTCCATTTGAGGTTGTCTGGTAGATCAGATTTCCAGATTACATCCATTTTATTCAAGGCAGCTCAGGCTTTAGTTGTGCAAATTTTCAGATCCTTTTCAGTAGAATTTGTTTTGCTTCTTCAGTATATAAAAAATTCAACAGATTTTATTGATTCACTTGAGACAGTTTGTATTGAACCTTGATGGTTGAAGCCTATGAATTCAGTTTTAGAGGCATTGACATAGAGTCCAACGTCATTGGCAGCATCTTCTAGATGATGTAGGATTACTGTGGCATTGATAATGATGCCTACAGTAATACTTCATTCATCTTCATAGTCAATATCTTTCAACTTTTTTTGAGAGTTTTGGTGATAAAGTAAAACCTAATTGATGATGTTTGTTGAGAGAAGTTCTCAATTCATAGTCAAGAGTGATAACAAAGAGAAAAAGTGCAAGAATGTCACTTCAAAGAACCCCTGATTTGATGTCAAAGAAGCTAGTGTCTCTGTCTGGGGATCTAACAAAATATTTGGTATTTTTGTATAGCATCATTATGGCAGCTACTATCTCAGCTGGGGGATTTCAAATGCTAGAATGATCTTCTCCATTTCCCCACTAAGTACAGAATTGGAGGCATTAGAGAAATCTACAAAAAGTAAAGTAACCTGTAGATTCTTTGCCCTGACACCCTCAATAATCCACAAGTCAGACATTCTACTTTTCCCTTGTTTTCCCAATTATGATATGTTGAAATGAACAAATAGGCAGGTGATGTATCTATAGTGAACTGTAAAAAATAGCTATATATATATGCCCCCCCCACACACACACACTTTAAATTTCGGAAAAGAGTTAACACTTTGTTTTTAAATTTCCTTAAAAATCATTTAATCACCAGTTACTTACGATCACCTGAAGAAGTACAATCATAGTATTGAAACATGGAAGCTTTTGCATAGCGATTTCAAAAATGTTTTTATTATATCTTATAATAAAAATATAATAATAATAATAATAATATATATATATATATATATATATATATATATATATATATATATAGATAGATAGATAGATAGATAGATAGATAGATAGATAGATATTCACATGCACACAAAAACACAAAGACATGATGAACATTTCCTAGCACATCCTACTTCCTAAAATCTGACCAAATAACCAGAATTATTTTGGGTAGGGCTTCCTTTTTCATCACCCTTCTCCTATTGCATGTGTGTATGTAACACTTTTCCCAGAGCACATGGATATTACACTTGTCCTAAGCAGAAATGTCCGAAAATTATACTTTGATCCTAGGCAGAGCACACAGATACTACACTCTGATCTCAGATAGAAGTTCCCTCCATCCATAAATAATCCTATCATTTATATGGGCACTATGTTAATAATTATCATTTTTTTCATAACTTTGTTTTTTTTCCTTTCTCTAAAATCAAGAGCTGGCAAGTGGCCATGTTGTGGTGTCAAATTCTTAAATTAATATAATTTTTGCAGACTACATTCAAACCTGCTTAGTATGAATTCATTTCTTTGAAAATAATTATTTGCAAACTATCATATGAATACTGTTCAAATAAACTAGTGTAAACAAATTATAGCAGATACTGAAGATGAATTACCCTAGTAACTAATTGACCTCATAAGAAATTAACTGGCAATGAATTGTCCTAATAATAGATTGTTAACCAATTGTACTTGTGCCAACTTTGGATTATTTAACCAAATAGAGAAAAGATACAAATTTTCTTTACATGTATTTTTGTATATAAAATCTTACAATATTTTCATTGGAAAAAAAATGATTTGTGAAATGATCATAATCATTGTTTAAATTTTATATTTTTTTTTTTATATTAATTTCTCTTTGATACAATTGCATGTCACTTAAGATATTTCTGATTTTGTGATATCGATAAGTTAACACATTAAATGTCAAATATTTTTTGTTATTTCCAAGGAAGATAATATCTAAGAATGATTCTTTAAACATTATTGTATTCATATCCAGTTATATTTCAACAAGATTCTATCACTGAACAAAAAAATTCTGATTTGTAACCAAATATTTTTAAAGTGGATCATTGATTTGCTAATTTTTTTATAAATTCTAAATCATACATATGTAAATAAATTTTTTTTAAAAGATTCTTTGATTTTAAAAAGTTACCATATTTGATGGTACCGTTTTCTCTAAAATATAGCTAAAAAATATCCCCCAGTCAAAGTTGATCTATCAGTATTTACATTATTTCAATTGCCATCTTTGTTGTTATTTTCACAGTGTTTCAGCTATTGTTTACTCCAGCCGTCTTCAGATGTCTGTTGATGTGGGTAACCCTCAGAGGGATTTTCAACAGAATCTTTTATTTAATCTCTGAGAATAAGCTGTCCATATCTAGAAATATCTTGTTTTTAATACTGCTCAGTTATTGCTTGCTTTGTTTCCCTTGAGTCTAAGTCTGTGTTGTGGGATCACTTGTATGTTTTGGGTAAAAATATGTCTCCTGGAATAGTTACCCCTCAACATTTATAGTGGACCGGAATATGAGTTCAAATAAAAAAATGAGTAACACAAAACAATATAAAACAATATAAAACAAACAATAGCAATGTTTTTAAGAAAAGTCAAGTGAGATAACACACAAGACCCCCACCTTCAGATGGGGAGAATTTTATTCTGCCCATATATCTATAAAGTTGGTGTATGTTTATGCTATCCATTGTAGACTGAAATGAAAGAGTTGAATGTTGTTGTTGATATATGTGGGATTTAACATGTGAACAAAAATGTCTGAAGTACTGTGTCATTAGGGTTTTGTATAATTTTCTGTTGAGTCAGAATGTAGCATGTTCTAGAAAATATGTTGGTAGAGTATATTTTTTACATTGAAAAACAAGATAGAGAAAGAGATCAGCTGTTGGTGTTAAAATTTTGCAGTAGTTTTCCAATGCTCCACATTGAGTCCACCAATATTGTTTGTGGGATAAATCTTCCAGTCCAGAGATTGAACTCACAATTGCTAAGTGACCAAATTCATAAACCAACACTTTAATCCACAAGACAAGATGTCCCTAGACATGGACAGCAGAACAAGAACAGTTAGCCTGTAAATTAAATAAAGAGTTCAGTTCAAAATTTCCTGATGGTTACCTAAAGAAATACTGGTAGGTATAATAGGTCAAAACATTGTGATAATAACAGCAAAGATGAGGATATTAATCAGAATGGAAATTGCAGAAATAACAACTCTTCCTCCCAGATAGGCTAAAGATAAATTAGACACTATGGACAAACAGGATATGTGGAGATGGTATTATATGCAATTAAATTTGATAAGTTCTGTAAATAAATAACAGAAATGTTAATCAAACTTCAATAAAAAATTTGAATGTCAATTCACAAGAATTTCTATCTAAAGAACTTATGGATTGATCAAAATTCAACTCTTTTTTTGTAAAACTGTAAATAAATATTTTCATTCCACACAGAAGTTTAAAACTAACAAAATTTAAATTTTGTGATTTTATTGCTATGTCCTTCTATGAACAGCTAGAATAAGCTTGATTAAAATTGAAAATGAGGCTACTGCAATTGAAGAGCTGCCATATGCAGTAATACTTAAGAATAATGCAGTTTATTAAAACTTAAAATAATTTTTAAAGAAAATGACAGACTTGTGAATGTAACTGTAAGTTCTATGCTAACAGTTTCTTCTCTCGCACTTCTCGCTTGTGAAACTCTCTTCCAGCTTTTTGCTTTCCAGTAAACTTTCATCTTTAAAAATTGAAATGCAATGCCAATTGTCATTTTCTATCCTCTTATTCTTTTATTGTTCTCTCCACTTAATGTTTTTCTTTTTCTCATATTCTTTCACACTCAGTAACTCCTTGCATCTTAGTGGTTCTATTGCCTTGCTTGGGGTGAAATGATTAAAAAAGAAATATTCTGTAACTGAATTTTAAAAAAAAAAATTTTTTTTTTACACTACAAATATTTTTCAATATAATCTTCCTTGTTAATGCACTTAATCCAATGCTTCTTTTTTAATCACATAGATCAAATATTATACAGTGAAAATTTCAGATCAAAATTCAGCAAATAACTGTTTCAGGCTATGGAATTATTGATTCATTTTTGTATTTATAACAGAGAATCGGGTGAGCCCAATAAAAGACTCCAAGTTGGTTGTATGTGATGCTATAAGCACCAGGAGTTACCTCCCTTTCCACAATGGGCTATTGAGAGAATACCTTCTACTTAGAGTAGGTGGCACTGCCTATTTGCATGTGAACGATACTGGGCAGGTATTAGCCAATAGTCAGCATGCGTCTGGGACTGGGAGAGCTATATAACACCAGTGTTTTTCTCAGTTGGGAGAAGCGCTCTGACCATGCAGACGTGTGAAAACCAGACAAGATGAACACAGTATTAACTAATCAAAATCCTTTAACTAAATGTTCTGAGAATAATCCATTTACATGTACACTATTTTCTATCCTGCCAACATGGATCAGTGTGACAGGTTAAGGCTCTATCTCCCTATGTCACTTGAGGAAGATCAATCGACTTTAGAGGATAATGATGATAATTTTCTACCAGAATTAATCAAATATTGGCATTCAAAAACTAAAAAAAAAAATCAAAGATTTGTATCCCCTCTAAAAAAAATTATCAAGTACTAAAAAATAAATAAAAAAATAAAATATTAGCATCCCAAAAAATAATTAAATAAAATATTAACATTCCAAAACTAAATAAATATTAGCATAAAAAATGAATTATTAGAATCCCAAAATAATAACTAGATAAAATATTATCATTAAATAGTA
The DNA here is from genome assembly GCA_903632075.3 of Acanthosepion pharaonis. Lineage (NCBI taxonomy): Eukaryota > Metazoa > Mollusca > Cephalopoda > Sepiida > Sepiidae > Acanthosepion > Acanthosepion pharaonis. The sequence goes on along the minus strand of CAHIKZ030001668.1, from coordinate 5,173,154 downwards.
GCATTAAAAAAAATTAAATATTAGCATTAGGAAAAAAAAATCAAATATTAACATTAGAAAAAAAATCAAATATTAGCATTAGAAAAAAAAATCAAATATTAGCCCTCAAAAAAATATTAGCCTTCAAAAAATTAGAATGAAAAGGTGTCTAAAAATTTTTTTTTTTGTCAACTGTAATTTATCAAAAAATTTTTAAATGATGCAGGATTTGTAAATTAAAAAAAAAATATGAAAAATTTCAAGGTTTTTTACTTTTTTATTGTTAAATATTTCACAAAAGAACTTTTCCTCCAATTGGGCTCTTAAATAGTCAAATTTATCTTTTATATTACTGTTTATGGTGATTTTCTTTGAATCAGTAACAAGTTGTTTTGATATTCTAATACAAAATCTTGTAAGCAAGAAAAGCAGTTTTATTTATTGATCTGTATTTCAATCATCACCAATCACTTCCACTTAATTTACTCTTTATCTTAACAACATATTATCTGACAGATTCATTTGGTTAAACAAATATTTAAAGGCTGAATTTTTTTCATTATTTTCCTACTAGCTATTACCAATCAATTTCTGTGATTTGATTTTTTTTATGCAGCAAAGAAACTAATTAAAATATTTGTGTGTGTGTGTGTGTGTGTGTGTGTATGTGTGTGTGTGTGTGTGTGTGTATGCACGTTTCATTAAATAATATAGACAAGTGTTGTCTATTTATTTTATGTAAATTTTTTTCGTAACGTCTGATAAGTTTAATAACATTATCGTTGAACGAAGAAAGAAATTCACAATATTGATCCATATTTTTTTTTAATACAATCTAAGCTTTTGGCTTACATAAGCCATTATCAAAGATGTCAATTACAACATATTAAGCAATATATGGACACGACAGTGATGATAGTCTGTCATTGTTTACATAGATGATTTCTAAGCAACGATAAACACGTGCATATAAGACGCTAAAAGCGAAAATTGCACTGCATCTCATGACATCACACATGACCACACAAGAGTGAATTGTAGAAGTATGAAGTATGGGAAGCCGTTGGTATAAACCAATGGCTTCTGTTACCAATTATAGATATTTAAGAATATTTGTAGAGATGCCAAGTTTGAATTCCAATCAAATCCATTACATTCACTTACATGCTAATACCCTTGGGAAAGGTATGAATCCTCTTTTTCTCCCCCTCCCCTCCAGCTATGGGTAAACAGCAGGACAGACTGAGTTCTATAGCCTTGGATAGTAACTGGTCTAGGAGAAGGACAACTTTAAATTCAAAACCTGTGCATGGTCGTTTGGGGACCTTGTGGCATGTAGTTTGATGATTGCAAAAGTGTGAAACCCAGGGTCACAAACTCATATTCATACAACTGAAAATGTTAGCTCTATCACTGTTATTGAGCACTTTCCAATAAGTACTATGCATAGAAAATATATATATATATATATATATTCTTGAATTTCTATTAGAGTATCATTTTAATGAAAGAACTTAAATAATATTTGTATATTTGTACTGTAAAATTTTTTAAAATTCCACCATTCTTTTGTATGTGTTTGTATCATTTATTATATAATTTTAGATTTCCCATTTTATCAATTTTTAGTATCAAGTTTCATTCATTTTTTGTTCTGCTGGGTGAGTTCAATATTATTATTATCAGATGAGGTTTCTCATCTTCAGAAAATTTATAAATATCTCTTATCAGTCCTCTCCAAACCTCCCTCTTGTGTGCTAACTCACAAAAGTACTGCATGGTTTTGAAGCTCTTCAAAGTTTTTATAAGGACTGATAAAATTTTACTGATAGTTCTTTAAATGTTATTGTTCAATGTGTATACCATGGTTGTTCATCCAATGTCTAGGGATATTCTTCCATTTAAAGATATTGATATCAAAACTATTTCTATAATATTTACTGTTTCAAAAGCTATTAACTTGTGCTGTCTAACTTCGATATTAATATCAAGTCCTTTGATTTTGGTTTCTTGAAGACAACATACATCAATATTATAACTACCAATATCCTGTGCCAATAATTCCTGCTTTTCTCTTTTCACAAGTCCTCTAACATTAAATGTCCTGATGGTAAAATCTTTGTAAATGCCTCCAATTGCATATAAAGTTTTAAATAAGTCCAATAAAAAACTGTTTAATTTGTTATCATGATGTTTGCTCAATTTGAATGGTTCTGAACCTGTCTCAAGTTGCCATACCAACATAATTATATCATTTTAATAGTTTTTATTTTTACAATCTTAATATGTTTTTAAATTTTAAGATTCCATTGTTATCATCATATGAAACTTGTTCACATTGGTACTGAGCATGGTTTGTGTTACCATAACAACTGATTTTCTCATTATGTAGTAGTAGAGAAACTAGGCTACTAAATTTTACCTAACAAGTAATTCTGTTATCGGTGAAAGAAATACAAACAAAATAAAATATCACTGCTCAATGCACCAAGTGTATTTGTAAATTTTTGGCCTTATCATATCTTATTTTTTTACTGTCCTAGAATTATCTCCCTTGTACTAGGTAGCACTGTCTTTGTTATGACAATGGCAGACTGTTCAAAGCAGCTTATGAAACCAGAAGGTGTAAAGATCAACTCCATGAAACTTCATCAGAGTGTAACAATAATAATTGAAAAAATATATTTACAGATTCACACCTAATAATAAAAGGACTTGACAAAATATACTCTCATTTTTTACAGCATTGATAAATGAGGTTGAATATAAGATTCTACTGGACATAAATTGAGAGATCCTGTTATATGCTGTTCATAAGTAATAAACTGATTCCCACCACCAGAATTACTACTTATTAATATAATTGTGAAAAATATAGTTAAACACTCACATATGAAAACCTTTTAATAATAGTAAGGGCTTGACATAGTATAACATCATTTTTAAGAAAATAGCTGAACTAATCATTAACCATATTAATGAGTATTTAGTTATATATTTCCTTTCCAACCTGTAGGGGGAATGGAGGTAAATCAACTTGTTAGTAAATTTATGAGTGGTTACTTCCTTCGTCATTTTAATAATCTATAAAAATAAAATATTTGTCTGCATTTAGACAAAATTACTTCCCAAGCAAAATTAACAGTTTAATTAATAAGTTTCTTTACTCCTATGTTTCTTAGATTGCAGTCTTATTTGTTCAAGTCCTTCATGTGAGGCACTCAGATACCTTTGTCTATTAAGTAATTGTCTTGCTTCAACTTGGTCTTGATATAGGCTATGTCATTGCCATTTTTGTTGTTCTATTGTTAATCATTTTCTTCCAAGAAATATTTCCATTTCCCTGTTATTCTAAACTTATAAAATTTTTGACATGAAAAGATATTGAACAAAAAGTGATTTATATAATAGCAGGAGTAATCAATGAATCAGAGATACCATTGAATGTCTAAAAAATATAAAAGGAACAGATTAATTAAACAGTTCATTGGTATCTATTTTAGCCATGAATTCTTTATCTCTGCTTTATCGAATCTGTGGGGGTCAATTGCCATCACCAATTTATATTAGACATAATGCCACAAAATAATGACAAGATGAGACAAAAAAATTCAGATAAAAGAAATTGTACAAATAAATAGACTTTTATATAACAAATGTACAAAACAATAGTTACGAATGTTTAAACTGGTGAAATAAACTTGTCTTTTTAAATTTTTGTGTAAGGTATTATTCCAGTTTGATAGATTGCAAGTTGTAGTGTAATTTGTGTGAATTTGGAAAAAATCAGTTCAATGTAATATTGCTTGTATTCAAACTAAACAGTTCAGAGTGTATAGAAACAGCATGTGTGGGTGTGATTTATGTTGTTTTTTATGTTTGAGAGTGTGTCACTTTGTTGTTTGCTGATGTGAGTTTAGTTTGCATTGAATGAAGGAAATAGACTGTAGTTATGTCAAAAAGGATTTTTAACTTATAATCTGAACTTCAGTTGAAAGTTATTTTGATGAAGAGTGTCATCATATAACATGTAACTTTTTCAGTTGATTTCCCCCCTCCTCTGTTTCTTAATTGTTTGTTATTTATATAAGCAATATAAGTCACGTGATAGGCTTCAGAAAATGTTTTAAAATTTTGACGCAACTGTACCTTTGATCAGGTCAAATTAAGGTCAGACATGCAGATATAGTCAACAACATGCCATGTGATATTTTTGAACCAATCAAATTATGTTAGTTGTGTAATTTAATTTGGAGCCTGTGTTTTGTTTAATTCTTGAAGTTTTGACAACAATACAGAATCTGGATCCTATAAATCTCAATACATTGTTTCAAGACTTATATTTCATTGCATCTCACTATTAAAACTTTCTAAAAATTGCCCTCATATTTGAATAGTTTTGTATAATTGTTGTCAACACTGTGGTTTGAAACTAGATCGCCAATGAGTAACATGGCAACTCCATTAAGTAGATCATGTGATCATAAAGGAAGTGAAGAAATAGGAATAGGAAGTATACCATCACTGTTCACTCTTCTTGTCTATCCACTATCACTATACATTCACTCTCTCTACTATACAGATTACGATTCTCTTCTGATTATTATATTATTTAGCGAGTACTACTTGAACAAGTATTACTAGTGCGGATATTATTGGAAGGCATTACTACTAGTATCAGCATCTACGAATATAATAATATAATGAGCATTTTTGGAAGTGATAACAAGCTTTCGTTTGACATAGCAAAAGTGACAAGCAAAGCTGTCCAACATCACAATAAAATGGTAATGACTCTTCTGAAAATATCAGAAAAGTTTAACATTCATACCCACAAAAAACAGTGTGTTGTTTTATTAGCATTCTAAAAATATTGTTTTAAAACAATAAAAATTGTCAAGGGGATTTACAGTAATAGCAGTGTCAAAGGAAAAGCCATCCTTTTGACAGACCATTTTTTGTAGGTATGAATATTAAAATATCTTTCATATAAGAAGCATTTGTAAAAGTCAGTTAACTTTCCTTTTTTGTATTTGCCTTTAAATATATCATTGAACTGTAAGTCAAGCACTTATAATTGTAAATCTGATAGGAGAGCCTCAATGATAATAAACAGAAGACACTTTTTGAAAATTTTATACAAATAATATTAAATGAAAGACAATACAAAAATTATTTCAAAACAATATATTCAATGAGTTCGATGACAAAATATTGCAGTTGGCCTAGATTTTACCTTTGTGCTGCAGTTTTTGATCTCTGATTTGAAAATCTCACCTTCTTGATGATGGAGATCACTCACAAAATTCCTTTGCAAAATTCTTCAAAGAAAGATTTGCTCTTAATTTAAATATCAGTTCATGCAGTTGTTTCCTGCAATGTTAAAAAACATTCTCAGAAATTTAAAAAATGAAAAAGTTATTTTTTTATAACATATGCATTATTTACACATACTTTTGGGTATTTGTCCTCATTTTGGTGATTATTATTACAACATTATAATATTCGGCTTTGATTCTACTAAAATATAGGTTTGTGTTTTATATTTTTCTGATTTGAGAAACTTACAAAAAAGAGAGAATACTGACAAAATCAAAAAGCAGTTTCAAAATTCCATGTTAGAAATAAAAACTTGACTGTGGTGTTATTTGAACAAAATTAAAAACTCCAGAAAAATATTTACATTATTCAGACTGTTATCCTCATCTTCGTTGCCATATTCACAATGTTTTGGCCATTGTACATTCCCAGCCTTCTTCAGGTGATTGGAATTTTGAACCTAACCCTTTATTTTGTCCACTAGGGTAGATTGTTCTATTTCCATGTGCCAGGCCTCTTCTGGATGTCTCAGTTATTACCCTTTAACTCAAGTTTTTTGGTTCACCCCTGCTGTAGCCTGATTAAACTTACAACTCATTGGGTCTAGTCACTGGATTAAAACAATGTCCTTATCCACTAGGCCATGTGTCTTTGAGGACATCTGTGTATGAATTTCTGGGACTTATAAACCTAATATCTCAGCAACCTTTTTTTATAAATGTTGTGAATATGGCAATGGAGATGAGAATAACAGTCCAAATAATGTAAATAATTGTAATACCTCATCTCAAAGATATAGACAGATATCCAGAAAAATATATTTGGAAGTTACAGGAACAAAGTTATTTTTTATTTCTTCTCTGTATTGCTCTCATTTTTGGTTGCTGTCACTGATATTATAGACACAATATTTCGGTCAGGTAGTTTTTGACCATCTTCAGGAATCTATTTTGGCAGATTAGGGATATCTTCTATTAGTTGATTTTTGTTTTATTTTCTAGCTGTGATGCCATTTCTTGCACCTTCTTGTTCAATTAGAATTTATAAATATAAAAATAAACTCACAGAGTTGCCCTATCAGCCAAAGAGTGAAACCCTGAAGATGGACACAGGATATAGAACTGAAATGTTCTCAATAATAACCCAAGATGAAAATAAATTAAGTATAAGGGCAAATTTTCATTTAAAAAATCAAACAAAAATTATCAGAGTTATTTTCAACCTTTTTACTATTTTCATAACATGGGAAAATAATTTATAATTTTTTATAAATCAAGAATAATTTCGGGAAAATCAATGACAAAGTGAACAAAAGTTTTCATGTGATGCATTTTGTCCCATTTGACTTCAAAGGACTAAAGTGATGTTTATGTTAATCCAACTACATATGCACATGAAGGAGAGGGGATACTGAAATTTTAAATGTAAATTTAATTTTTTTGTGATAAAAACATAAACAAAATGAAACTCAATTAAATTGGCTCAACTATGTACCCAAAACACATATTTAAAAAAAAAATTTTTTTAATTTTAAATTTCAGTATCCCCTCTTCTTCATTCACATATGTAGTTGCATCAATGCAAACATCACATTAATAGCCTGTATTATCTTTATATATATATTTATAAAATGCTAATCTGCAAAAATTTTCAAATTTTTTACTTGCTTTTATAATTTTGAAGAATACTAATCATTTTTTTGCTGTTGTTGTTGCTCTTTTTTTTAAAAACAGAAGTTGAAGAGTTTTTAATGTTATTCTTTATACAATGTTATACCCCTTGTGTCCCATAACAGTTGATACATTTGCATTAATATTTCATAAACTAAATGTAACAATTAGTATGGGTCAGAGGTAATGTTTTATAAGGTAGTCATTGTTGAGTTAAAATTCCTGTTTGCATGTAATCCAAACTCACTAATCATCCATATCTATATTTCAGGGTTATTAACAATCCAAGGTTGAGGAAATGGCTGAACGAGATTGAATATTTCAATACTAGTTTCATTTTATCTGAACAAGAATAACAAAACAATTCATCCATTTCTGATTGGTCTGCTTGTAAAAAGAAAAACAATGACAAAACACATTGTTTACAGTTGTCCATTTGTATATTTTTTTTAACAAAAATTGTCCACTTTGTTTCTGAAAACAATTCTGTTCAAATCCTTTTTGTTAGTTCTTCATTGTGTAGAGAGAGGTGAAAACGATATCCAGTCTGAGTCAGAGCTTACTGCAGAATGATTATTGCAAATTATTTTTGACAAAAAAAAATAACTTATCAGTTTTTCTCCCTCTTTTTTTCTTTCTCTAACACACACACACACTTTCAGATCTCATAAAAAGATACATGCAAAGGAAATACACTATTTATATTTGGACTATTATCCTCATTTTTGTTGTAGTTATCACAATATTTCAGCCATTGTGCCCTCCAGCCTTCACCAGGTGTATATTGATCTGAGAAACCTGCAGGGAATTTAAAACGGAACCACTTATTTAATCTACAGGAGTTGATTGTTCTTGTTCCATGTTCATAACTCCTCATCTTAGAAATTCAGACAAAAAAGGAAATACAATTCTCTTTCATAAAATTCTTATTTAAATTCTTAATAATACAAAAAGATCTAAGTATTTAAAGATCTTATTTGAGGTACAAAATTTACTCAATGCGTTAAAAACAGATATAATTAAAAGGGACAAGAAGAAAGCTTCAACTACAGTAATCAGCAATATGAAAAAAATGAAAAGAGAAAAAAAAACCAATAAAAATTGTATAAAATGAGCTAACCGGTTATCGCTCCTCACTTGTCAGAACTCCATAAAAAAAATTAAAATATTGTGCACACTGACTAAAAAAGGAAAAGAAAATTGATACAGGTATATAAAACAAATCATACTAAGCCCTAACAACCAATCTTTTAGTTAGCATAATAATGATTTTCTTGATTTTACTTGAATGTCCTTGAGCCCATTTATATTAAATCAAGACAATCATCCTTATGCAAACAAAATGACTTAGTATGATCTGTCTATAAATATATCTGCATCAATTTTGTTTCCTTTTTTTAGTGTGCACAATATTTTAATAATCAGCTGAGATTTAACTCTTATCAAATTAGTAGCAGATACTAAATTCTTTCAAATCATTCAAAGAACATTCTTAAGAACCAGTCATAGAGAATTTTCTTAGATTCTACAGAAGTGCAGTGAAATTTCAGGTCTTCTTTAAGTATCTTTTTATTTGGCATTAACGACAACTTGAACATAGTTGGAAGTTAATCAAACTGTCACAAAACTATATTTACAGAAACGTTCTTGAAGTTTTGTTATCTTATCAATTTATTGTTTCTTCTCTGTATCTTATTTCATTATTATTTTTAACTCTTCTTTTAAGAAATTTTCAATATATTACTGGTACATTTTCTCCAAAAAGAAGTGCTTTTCATTATTAAAGCAACAAAGAAAAATAACAATACAGATCAATGCAGGAGAAATCAAAGGAATGTACTTGATATTTTCAAGATAGAAAAGTTATAAACAAAGTAGGATAATTTAATAAGAACTATTAGTATTGATACACATAGAAAACTCCATTTTGTTAATCCATGACTGTCTGAGTCAATGAAATTATATATATATATATATATATATATATATATATATATATATATATATATAAATATTATCTTTAATAACATATATATATATATTGGCTTGGCTTCAAAAAATCTTCTATAATTACCATATATATATATATATATATATATATATATATATATATATATATATATTTCTTCTTTTCTCCTCTGCAATTTTATAGTTTTTAAACTTAATAGTGATTAAATTTGAATTTTTAAAATTGGCAGTTTTTAATTTTAATATCAAATTTTATCATATAATTTAATAATTATTGGTTAGAATAAATTCTTTTTTAATATTACCCGTATTTTAAAGATCTGAATAGCTATTATAACATGATTTCCTTATCAAGCTTTTAAATCTCCCTATACTTGGGTTTTGATTGGTCATTCTAGCTTTTGTAACAACGTTTTCCCCTTACAAAGGATCGTTAATTAATTTGAAACTTTTAAAACAATTTATTTTACATTCAACATCATCACTTGATAAGACACTGAGGGTGTTGAAACAAAATGACTATTTTTGTAGTGATTTTATAATATATTTATGTTATAAATTTTTTTTTAAATAATTATATATACACACATAATACTCTTTGATAACATAATAAATATATATGAATACACAATGCACTTTAATAAGAATATATATATATATATATATATATATATATATATATATATATATATATATATATATATATATACACACACACAATACACTTTAATAATATTATATATATATATATATATATATATACACACACACACAATACACTTTAATAATTTATATATATATATATATATATATATATATATATATATATATATATATATATATATATGTATAGACACAAGCAAACACAATACCCTTTAATAATAAAATGAATATATATATATATATATATATATATATATATATATATATATATATATATATATATATTTAATCAGTATTACCTGAAGAAAGGTAATACAGCCACTAGAATGCAAGGGATTACAGGGTGTGGAGGAATTAGGAACAGAAACATTAGTAATGAGGGGAAAGAGAAAAGAGCAATCAGGAGGACAGTACATAGCAGTTGACATTCATTTAAATTTTGACAGATTAAAGTTGACGGGGAAAAAAATGAAGCCAGGAGGGAGTTCCACAAGCGAGAAGTATGAGATAAGAAACTGTTAGCATATAAGTTATGGCTACATCTAGCTAGCTCAACTTTCAACTGATGAGATCTACTTGCCTGTCTAGTATTGCACTTAAATTCATACAGTTTAGATGCCATAGTGAAGAGCTCATCCCAAAAATTACAATGAATTTGTTTATAAAAAAGGATCAGAGAGGCAACCCTGAGAATATTAGCCTGAGATCGTGCAATGAGTCACTTTTCCAGAGGATAGCATCAGCTATACTAATGGAAGGCACAGAGAGAGAGAGAGAGAGAGAGAGAGAGAGAGAGAGAGAGATATATATATATATTCTGATAGATATTTTTTAAAAACTAATTGATTGGAAAGAATAACATCGTACCTTTCCTCCTTATTTTTTTAAATCTTTTTGGGTCAGGATATTTCAAATTTTACTGTTAACTTTTTAAAATAACTAAAATGATAAACTCCCAAACTTTCACATGACAATTTTGAAACACGCATTTATACATTTAAATAAAAATAATTTCCCTAAAAACAATTTAAGAAAGTAATTTCTATTTATGTTCTGTGATTTCATTCCAATTATCGATCTCATTTTGGTTTTTGTCTTCAGTTGTTATTACATTTCCATTAACTAGTTCTCTGTGCCTTTTCCTTTCCATTTTTACCATTTTCAACATTAAGAGAAGATAGCTACACTCTCCTTAGAAAAATGAAATTTTCTTCCTTCGATTCACCTAAGGAATGCTACAGAAGAGACTGACAAAAATTTTTAGCTAATAACAAAACAAAAAAAAATGAGATCAAAGGTTGAAATAACTTTTGGAATACTTTCCCTTAATTGAATCTGTTAAATATTTGCATTTTTTAGTGGCAAAATACTAGTATTTAGATATTTTTGCTATTTCTGTAAATCTTAAATTTTTAAGATATAATTTAGTCAGACAAAATTATAGTTGAAAGTGAAAAGGATTATTTCTCTTTGACTCTTTTTTTACTTTGCTCTCAACTAATCTGAAGAAAATTTAGTTGTTGAAGTAGGCATTATTTTTAGTGGATACCTGTATTTGAGTAGATGCACCCCCTCCTTTTTTTTTTTTTTTAATTATAAAACTTAATAAAGAAAATGTTCCATATATGGGCATCCACTAAAAATAACATTTGAAGTAATAAAAATGTCAGGTTAAAAATAATCCATTGATTCTTTAGAAATATATATATGTGTGTGTGTGTGTGTGTGGTTGTGTGAAAATTGCTTTAGATACAAAAATAAATTTTAGCATATACACTAGTTCAAAAGTTTCAGGTTAACACTGGTAATTTTTTAAATTGGCCCCCAAAAGAAGTTGTTTTGTACTTTAAATGAAAGTAAATGGTTAAAAAAAAAATAAAATATGATCTTTTTTATTATGACAAAAAGAAAAAAAGTATTTTGATTAAATTTTGCTCTCGTCAAAATATCCTTCTTCATCCTTTTTTACAGCAACACAAATTTTTGGCATTTGTGGCAAAAATTTCTCAAAGTATAAGTTTGATAATTGATTTCATTCTTTTTTCAATGACTCTTTTCCATTATTTTTCACTCTTGTGTCAAGTTCATCCCATGCTAATTCTAGGAGTGGCTTCAAACTTTTGAACTGTAGTGTATATGCTTTGACAGATCTGAATTGTAAATAGGGTAACTGAACTTTGCTTGACTGAAAGTCTTTGATAGCTGAGCATTCTAAAAGCACACCAGTCTTAACAGTGGTTTCCCCTACCAGAGAGATGCATGTTCAAACCCTGTTGGAAAGCACATTTCTTTTATTAAGACTCTTGAATACACAGGCCTGTAGACATAAATTGATACTGTTTAAAAAACAGGAATGTCTCCTCAAAAATGTTTATACACTAAATATTATGTTTAAAGTGCTAACAAACATTGCTCTGCTGTGAGACATTGAGCACTTTTGTGCATGTAAGAATAAAGACAAAAAGAAAACTTATCTTAGCTGACAAGTTCCATCTTCTGATCAACTTTATCAAGGCAAATGTAAGGATTTTATTTTCCAACAAGTATTTATAAACAAAATTCTAACCACATCCAAAACTATTATGGATGTAATCAGAACCAAAAATATCCATAACAATAATAATTCTGAAGCAGATATAGTGATTTTCCAAGTGTAGTTTAGATGTGGTACAAGGCCAAAGGTAGTGGGTACCAAGTGAGGATCAAACTCACTACTCAGTCGTAATTGTTCCAGCGAGACAAGCTTGCTAACCATTACACTGGCTTGAGGTGCTCCTGAAGCAGAAACTGCCACAGCTGTCCCTTACAATATATTTGGGAAACTTGCAGAAATTTAAAAAATGCATCAATGAACACAACAAAAATTTTATACACAATAATTTACCAAATGCATTAGTTGTACATAGAAATAAATTCAACCATAATTCCAATCTAAAAAATGCAACACTTATTTAAAAATCAAAGTAACTTACTTAGACTGAAAATTCTTAAGTGCTGCTATTGAATCTTACCAAAATATAAATCTGCACCCCAGATTTTTCGAATATCTCCTATCCTGAAAAAAATACTCCTTACCCAAGCCAACATACATAGCTATAAAAATATTAAAAAAATAAAATAAAATGGTTAAATTCATAACCTTCTATTATTTCAAATATATAATACATAAATTCATCCCAAAACAATATAAATAATAATTACATTATAAAAAAAATAAAATTCAACAATTATCCATTTTTGTTTACTAGACATCACTTAGCATCCTCCATAATTTACCTTGACTTTTCACTTAACCTGATGTATATTTATGAGCATTCTGGAAAACTAACAACATTTTTACTTTTGTTTATAAATACTTGCTGCAATATAAAATCCTTACATCTGCCTTGCTAAAGTCCATCAGAGGAGAAAACACATCAGCTAAAATAAGTTTTCCTTTTGTTTTTATTCATATTGTCTTTTTACAGATATATATATGTGTGTGTATTTGTGTGTAGTGATGTACTATTTAAAAAATAGGAATTGGTATAACTTTTTAAGATTTATTTTAGAAGAGGGAGTATCAAGTTCATACTGGAACTCAAATAAGATCACAACTGAAAATGTATCTTTTCTTATTATTTGCTTACTTGTAAAACCCTGCATTAATCAAGCAGTAATCTGATTACCTATATTCTGGATAACCCAACATGGTAAAGAACATTATTTTCTTACCCTGGTCTCTTTGTTAGAAGTTTGAGTTCAAATTTCACAGGAGACAATTCTTTACTTATTTTCTATTAATTATAATCAATTTTGCTTTCATTCACTCTAAGAAGTGGTTGGGTCTTAAAAAAAATTCCCAGAAACTGTTGGATACAATATTTCTCTTAATTGAACATTCCTTGTAATAAATTGGTCATTTAGTAGGACAATCAATAACCCTGCTTTCATGTTTATTCAAAATAAAAGAAAAACAGAATTGAAAAATAGCAAGGAATTGTTCCAGTTAAATATTTGAAACAGAAATTCCTACTTGTTACAGTCTACTTGGCTAAAGTATGTGACTCTGTCACTGAGGCACAAATTTGAATCATACCACAAGAAATCTTTTTAATCTTCCATAAATTAAAAACAGATCAATATGCAAATATTCATTTTGGCTTCATTGGCTTTTTAACAAAAATGTCTGCAATGAAAACCAAAGAACAGAAAAAAAACTGAAAGAAATGTTGTAGTTCCTTGGCTAAAGACGAAAAATTGTTTTCGTCTATGGTTTCCTTTTCTTTTTAAAGCCAAGTATGCTAGTAACATGGTTACCTCAATTTTGAGTCTGAAAGTGACCAAAACTTTGGTGAAATCTTTCAAACCCCATATCTGATGACATTAGTCATTGACTAAAAAAAAAAAATGAATCCCTTATAGCTAGAAGATATCTGCTTTCCTCACTTTCTTTATAAATTCTGATGAGGTCTAAACTAGTAAAAGAGATTCTTTCTTTAATTTATTTAATGGAAAAAAAATTGTATTTACATTCAGACTATTAATTAGTTATTAATTACTAATGACTAATTACTATAACTGTTTATTAATTGTTCCACAAAAAAATGGTTGTTTATTGAATTTTAAATGGAGTTTTTTTTTTAAATGTGTCAAATAAGTAGTTCACGACAAAAAAGGATTAACAGATTTAATTTCTTCACTTTCCTAAAAGGCTGTTGAAATTTTTAATCTTTCTTTTACTGTATTCCAGTGAACAATTTGACCAGCATCCTTTATAGACTTGGTACAGCAGTAAGATATGTAAAAAAAGATTGGAAAACGCTAGTCTCCTGAAAGGAAATTTATTGAGGCTCTTTCAGATTGTATGGCCCTTAAGTTGGAGCATGTTTAGCATATGCATAAATCCATTACTAAATCTGACCAATCAAGAAAGGCTTTAGAAAATCTTACTGCTCAAAAAAGTCTGTATAAAATTTGACCAATCAAAAAAGGCTTTTGGAAAACAATTGGTTATCAAATTTAATTTGCAATGTCAAATTCATAACAAATAACAGAAAGTATGAGTGAAAAAATGTTGTGTAAATATCATTTATTTTCAACTTGTGCACATTCAATAATATAAAAAAGAAAAATTAGTTCTTGAAAACAATATAACAGCCCAACACAAATTCAAAATATCATCCAAATGATATAAACTAGATATAGGTTTATTTAGATTTAATAAAATTCTGAAACTCATTTTCTTTTTTTTTTTTTTGATTTCGCAATAGCAAAATGTCTTTTCTGAGCAGTCCACAGAGCTTTGTTTTTATTTTTAAATAAAACTGATTTTCTTGTGATATAAAAAGTGCACTAAGCAATCCAGCATGCAAATATTATGACCTGTCAAAACTGAATTTAGAGTAGTTGGAGAGAAATATGAGAATACCATGTATTGAAAGCAAAAAAAAATAACATTCTTGGAATGTCATCTTTGATCTACTGACAGGAATGCCATGTAACCCTCTCATCAACTGCAAAACAAAAATGTCCTTTGCACAGGCTGTTTCAAGTTTTAAAGAAAATGGTTGCCATTATCTGCTGTTGATGAGTTACCATAAATTATTTTTAAAATAGAAAAAGATATTTCTAAAACTTTCATTTCCTGTAAATAAAACTACTTTGACATCTGAAAGCTCAGCCAGTTCTTTCCATAAATTAATCAGAAATTGTGTGCATGAAAATGTCTTTCTTCAGTGAATGTTAGTTTTTGTTATTTTGTTTTTTGTTTATGCTTTGAATTGTTGCACAACTAAAAAAATACTAAAATACAAAACATCATTAGACTTAAATAATAAGCAGGACAAAGAGAAATAACAAGACTAATTATGCTTAAATAATAGTAAATATCAGTACTACTACTAATAATAATAATGAATATTAATAGAATAAATAAACAATAAAATGTATAATAAACAGTAAAAAAATATAAACATATTCATTTTGTGCCATTTTGAGAAATCTACTTACACTATAGAATTAACTACATTTTTGTTGTTTTAATATTTCAGCTGATCCATTCTACAGTAACTATTTCTTTTCTGAACAAAATGTCCCTCTTTTTAAAACAAAATTCTACCCCAAAAGAAGAATGGATTAACTGAAAGGAAACAAAAACAAGTAGTTCAAAAAACTGTTAGAATAATTATGCTGCTTCTACTAATTCAATGTGCCGTGTCCCTTCAGGACGTGGACAATCATGGCTCTCCAAAAATTCCTATCCTTTGTAGATAGATTTGTCTTTTCAACATCCCCCTCCACTCCCTGTTCAGCCATTCATTTGCACAAGCTTGTTAGGTAGGTTATTTGCTGATTCCCTCTTACCTTTAATATGCCCTGTGTGTGTCAAATTCTCCAAGCCCTATTTCCTTATTATGCACCCTAGAAATTTCAACTGCCTCTTTTTGATTATGTTATTTCAAGTAAAGTATGATAAAAAGAGAAAGTAAAACTTAAAGATAGAAACTTCTTCCATTTTCTGGATAAACATCTTTTCTAATATATTCTTAAGAAACCAAAAATTTCATTTAATAAACATATGCAAAGTATTAACATACATAAAACCTAAGTAATTAAAGAGTTTTTCTTTTTCTTGTTTGCAAGTTTTTAAATTAATTTTTATTTTTTTAATCTTGTATTTAAACAAGAGAATTATATAAAAAAAATTCCTTGGAATATTGAATAAAGTTTATGCAGACATTAAAATATCAACCTCTCAAGACACTCATTTAAACAAAGTAGGAATAAAAAGTATCTAGTTCAATAAAAAAAATTGACAAAAAGAGATTGAAGATTAAAAGTTTATGTACAAAAATAAAAAATCTTTGAATCAAATTTCATCAATTTTGAAGCTATATTTAAAATAAACTTTTTGCAATATAAGTTTTCAACATAGTAAATATATACTATTTTTGGATTTTAAGCTTTTTTTCTCCATTGTATTGCATGAAACAAAGTTCATTGTTGATTTTTTTTTATTTATTTACTTTTTCAACATTTCTAATAATTTTTCTGATTTCTGGTTCATATTTTCTATTTTAAATGTGCTTAGACATGGGAAGATATCTTTACAAATACAAACCAGAAATCAGAAAAATTATTAGAAATGTTGAAGAAACAAAAAATAATTGACAAGGAATTTTCACTGATTTTCAAACATACACAAATTAAATATTGCTACCTAAATACAACCTCTATATATATATATATATATATATATATATATATATATATACACACACACACACTATCAAAAAATTGAGCTTATTCCATACATCTCTTAAAAGTTTGTGCATGGACGAGAGAGTATTTAAATTTTAATTATTGAGGTATCAAATTATCTTTATAATTACATATTAAGAAAAATAAAAGACCATAGACAAAGAATCAAAATCTCAAATCTGATAATTTTATATTTTCCAAGTCAGAAGTTCCCAAAAGTTTTGAGCATTGATTGCCAAACTTTTTAGACTCTTGACCCCTTCATGGAATCCTTGATCCTTCATTAACCCCAAGACATGTACAAAAAAATAATTATCAGTAATAGTATGTTTTTTTTTATTTAATGATAGAAATTCCTTTTCCTTCATTATTGCTTCTTAATAAGATTCATTTTAGCTTTATATTTTGTTCTTTTCAATTTCTATTCTGATACTCGATGTGTTTGTATAATATTAATAATATTAAGGAAAAAGTTTTCATAAATAAAATAGTTACTAATAAACACATTAAAATAAATGAATATCCCTTTTTATTGAATTGGTTCATGTCATTAATGAGAAGTATGAGTTTGCTGAATAGTAGTAAGTGCATTGATATTTGAATGGAAATGGGAGAATTTTAACCTAAATCTGCACAATTTATATATCTACACCCTTTTAACCTCCCTCCATCAGTCAATTACTGATCCCTTTGTAACCCCCCAGACATTTTCAACCCCCTGAATAGTCTCACTGACCCCCAGGGGTCAATAGTGACCAAATTGGGGACCCAAGTTCTAGGTTATATGCAAAGTTATCTAATCTTGATATATCATATAAACTGAATACTTCACAGTGTAGCATATCTTAACATCATGCTTCAGTAGACAAGCAAATAGTTCTGTACATTTAAGATTTAATTATTCATCAGGGCATAAATGCTCCTAGATCTGCAATTTACAATTTATTGTCTCTTGTTTGCAATATTGCTAGAGAGATATTTATCATGAGCTATTATTTACATTGGTGTTTATTTAAGACACCAGTTTACAGAAGATGCTTCATACAGTAGAATTTCTAAGAGCTAACAAGTGAAATATCTAGAGTACAGTTCTGGATACACACTTGAAACCTTCACAGAAAAATAACTTAACATAGCCTCAACACCCAGGGAAGCCAATATTTGGAATCTTGAGATTTGACAAGCTGTGTTAAAGATGGTTTTAAAATATTTAACCTGAACAAAAGCAATCCTCTATATTTAAGCATGCTGCATGATAACTATTTGTTGTTTTTGTTGTTATTATTATTGTTGATTGTGTCTATATGACATCTTTCACTACCAGAGTTTCAGCAGCCATTATGGACATTTATTTATACATTTGAGAACAAACATATCTTATTTGGGTTGTGCCAAGCGGAATTCAATTAATTAGATCAGTTATAGATTGTTTTCATGTATAAATTTTGAAATAAACATTTTAGAATTTATCTTGTATTACTTTTTTTACTTGCTTGTTTTTTTTTTTGTTACTCAATATGTCCTTTCATCTCAGAATAACTATTCCATGAAGCCATCCTTTTCACATGGAACACTGTATATGGAATTACTGTATTAGGCCGTAAAACATTCAGTAGATTAATATAGATAAAACAAAGGCAAAATAAGGTATTGGAAATATTGTTAGTGCCTCCTCTTTTCATTCCAGAACATTATTACAAGAAAGATCTGCTAATGGCTTGAGGATGTCTGACCTCTATGCTGCATGTCTATCTCTTGAAAATTAAGCTATTTCTTCTTTCTGACAATTATTGTCCACTTCTCAAGGTCCCTCTTTTTGACTACTATCTACCAAACAGAAGAAGAAAAAATGAAGAGAAAATTCTAAACAACTAACAAATTTTAAAAAAGCCAGTTAACACACTAAGAAACCAATACCGCCAAAAAATTGGTAACCAAATTAATGAAGCCAAACAGCACAGGTATTTGTTGATATGTGAAAAAAAAAGCAAAAAATCATGATAGCATCTTACAATCAAAACCAAAACAGATGTCCTGGTCTGAAAAAAAACACTGAGTCACACTTTGAGTATACTAAGCTGATGATGCCTGTGGAATTAGAACATACCCCAATATACATCCGAGCAATACAAGGTCTGTCTCTAAACATAAACAATAAGGAACCTAATGATGAGGAAGTGAAGAAAGCCATAAAAAGCTAAAGAATAATAAAGGCATCACTTGACATTGACGCTATACTTTTGAAAATAGTCTACCCTTGTCCCCAAATTTAAAAACAACTTTCTAAATTTCATGAAGGAAGTCTGGAATTAGAAGTACAAAAATATTGCACATTAATGTACTATGGAAACAAAAAATAAATCCCAGGACCCTCAAATATACAAAGGATTCATTATGACAAAGGTATTGTATTAACTAGACTCTCATTGTTCTATGAAAATCAACTCCTCATAATCCAATTTGGCTTTCGTTCAGGTAAGGGGTGTAATGATGATATATATGTCATCAAACAACTCCAAAAAATTGCTTACTTTTTGCGAGATTTAAATGAAAATTGGGTGGTAGGAAAACAAATTTCCACTCAAATCTGTTCCTGCTGACTTCTAACATGGAAACCGGAACAATGCTTTACTCAGGACTCTTGTTTCATGCACACCATAAACAACAGCATTATCGTTCTTTCTCTGGAACACGGGTATAACCTTCACCAGTCTTAAAGAACAAACTGTCCCTGAAACAAAAAGTCAGTTCTTTTTATCCTTCCTTGGTCTCAGGCAATAAACCAAGATCTCTCACTTGTGTTAGCCTCACTCTCACCGATAACACATGCACCGTGTCACTTCAACATTGATTTGCCAAAGTTCATCTCGCAGATCTTTGATGTCTACAAGCACATGTACAGACAATTCGTCTTCTCTTGCTTCAGTGAGGTATATCTCCACCACACTTTTCCAATAGAAAATTGTATATCTGCTATGTAGAACTCACAGCAACATATGACTATATCACTAGAAACTTCCCCTTCTAACCCATTAGAATCTAATTTCTGACTCCACTGAATGTCTAGTTCTGATAAATGAACTATATCACAAAATCATAAATATCAGGCAAGGACTCCAATACCAAACTGTCACTAATGATACTAGGAAAACAGCTGGTTCCATGTACTGCTCCAATAAGTACTGGACTCCTGCTATGCTTTACCTCTACAAGTGCCAGATCAGGCCATAAGTGGAATATTGTTGCCATATTAAGGCTGGAGCTACCCAGTCACCACTTTCCAGTCTTAATAGAGTTCAAAAATGTTTACACGGCCTTGTGAGTGATGAATTATTTTTCACCTTACAACCACTTTCCCATAGGTGAAACATGGCTAGTCTTTTGCTACTCTTTCACTATTTCCATGGAAAATATTCGGACAAGCTACATTGTTAAAGGGAAAGTTCAGAAGGGAATAGTATTTATAGAACACATATCTCTTGTTATCCTTGGGGATATTACACCTCTGCAAATATCACTGTCATTAAAAACTAAACAGTCAGTTGCAGAAACCAGACTGTGACAAAAATTTGTAATATTTATTATTATGCACGCCATCAAGAACAGACAAAATGGCTGAATACATAAACTCTGTCCAACTTTGTTAGCAGATAGTGACATGTGTATTTGCAGGTAAATTCATTAATATTTTGTACTAAATATTCATTCTGTTTTGTACTAAACAAAATCGCAGAAGGCTCTCTTCTGTTTTCGGTTTATTATAACCAAGAACCAATTACAACAGAGGTAATAATAATAATTTAATGATGAACACAAGGAGAAATTTTTCAACATTAATTTTTATAATAATTGTTAATCATGATTTCTACATTAAATCTGTCTCAAGTTGTGTTAGGAATTTTCATGAACAGTAAAAGAAAAAGGGAAACAATACTTTTCAGGAAGAATATTAGCAAGTAGATAGTTCTTAATTCCCAGTGAAATAGATTTACTGGGCAAATGCAAAAAAAGGAATGCTTTATCCTCTCATCTTTTAGGGCTAATGAAACCCTGAGGAATTATTTTATTGTTCATTCCAATTTTAGAAATACTGAAGTGAATCAAATTTAACATAGGGAATCATTATTAACATCTGGATTTTTAACCAAATGACAAGTGTGAACTCCAATGAAAAGCTAAGACTAATTTTCCATCCAATTATAATTCCTTATTATGATTTATTTTATTGCACACTCATCACCATTTGTCAAAGTTTTATGATTTTGTAAAGTATATTTTATTTTCTAACTGGATTCAAAATGAATAAATTATTATCCTGCAACATGCATGGATTAATTATGAAACATGTTCCAATTCAAGGAGATATCTTTTTATTTTCAATAATGTTCACACTTTACAAGTGAGTGACATCTAATAACCAGTAAGTAACCATGCAGTGGTATAATCTAATAATATTACATTTTTTAATCAATTCACCCCATATAATGCCACTAAGACACAAGGGGTTACTGAGATTGAAAGAAAATAAAATGACTTTAAAAGGATCTGGAAACCCAATCCTAAACAGGAAACAAGCAAGAGATAAACCTTTATATGGTAGTAGTAGTAGTAGTATCCTATGTTCACTATGTACAAGCAATGGACTCAACCTAGTTGACTATTTGACTTGTAAATCCTATTTTCCTTTTGTAGCCAAGTTTCATTTAGTTGAATAAAGCTTAGCACTTTTACTGGTGTCCTCAGCTCTGTTTACTCTTACTACAATTTATTCAAATAAAATCTAGCATGGAAGCCAAAATGCTTGGATGTCAACCCTTGTTCACCAACAGCTGCCAGAAACTACTGCCATTGGTGAACTATCCTACTAAATTATATAAATGATTACCAG
This sequence comes from Acanthosepion pharaonis, assembly GCA_903632075.3. Taxonomy (NCBI): domain Eukaryota; kingdom Metazoa; phylum Mollusca; class Cephalopoda; order Sepiida; family Sepiidae; genus Acanthosepion; species Acanthosepion pharaonis. Next base: position 5,151,425 of record CAHIKZ030001668.1, on the reverse strand, counting down.
GAAAGAATACCAAACAAATACCGGGCTCTCTTGAGTTGTAAAAGTCCCAGTGTATTTGACTATATCAAAGGATGTACAGACTTTGATGTGGCTATAAGAAAATTGGCCGCTTTATTTATTAAAACACCCAATGAAGTGTTCGCAAGGCACCTGTTAGCCACAAGATGACAGAAGCTAGGAGAGTCTCTAGACAAATTTCTCAGAGAAGTAGAAAGCTGAAAAGAAACTGCAATTTCAAAGACCATACTGCTGAGGAATGCAGTAATGAAGCTATGAGAGATGCCTTCATTTCAGGCTTAAGTTCGAAATCCATTTGGCAGCATCTCTTAGAAAATAAAACCCTAGATTTACAAACAGCTTACACTCAAGCATCTGCACTGAACTTAGCACAAAGAAATAATTACTTATATGCTGGCACAGAAGCGCAAATGGCAGTGATAGTCGACTCTGACCGCCCCTCCCCAAAGGTATGTGATGAATTTCCAGTCAAACCAGTAGTTGGTATGACTTGTCAAGCCAAACATAAATGCTTTTTTGTGGATTTGCCTACCATTTGCAGGGCCGCTGTCCTGCTCATAGAGCTACTTGTAAAAAATGCTCAAAGGAAGAACACTACGCTTGTGTATGTTTGTCCAAATCTTCGTTAGCAGCAGTGGCTGTCCTCATATACTGACCAAGATTTCTAATGTACCACAGGAGCTCTATCTCATTGCAATGCATATAATAGTTATTAAAAAAAAAAATAAGTGCTCTACTCGATACCTGTAGCACTGATAGTTTTATCAGTAAAAGAGTCATGTGAGAATTGAACTTGGAAGTCCACCTGTCCAGTAAGGGTATCACCATGGCCCAGAAAACTTTAAACACTAACTCAAGGGGCTGTGTAGTTGTAAATCTAACTCTTTGCCTTAACGTATGTTTCCACCCGTCTAGGTGTTTCAAAAGATTTATGTTCTGATGTGGTATTTGGTCAGGATTTTCTGTGTCGGCATCAGAAAACAGCCTTCAAATATGATGGGCCCCTGCCCAAATTAACTGTGAAAAGTAGTCATCAGGTTTGTGCATTAAATGCGGCAGAGATAGAAAACCTTTCACTATTTCCCAATTTATCACCAAACTGTAATCCCATTTTCATCAAGTCAAGGCACTTTAAGAGGATCAGTCCTTCATTAATAAAGAAATTCAGAACTTGCTTTTTGAAGGTATAATCAAAAAAAGTGTTTCTCCATGGCGAGCCCAACTGGTAATGGTAAAGGATCCCACTCACCATTATAAAAAACCAATGTGTGTAGATTACTCTCAAAAGATAAATCTGTATCTAGAACTAGATGCTTATCTTCTACCAAGAATTGATAAAATGACAAATGATCTTGGTAGATACAGTGTTTTTTCTACATTTGACCTCAAAAGTCCCTACTACCAGGTGCCACTTAAAGTATCAGATAGAAAATACATTGCTTTTGAGGTAAATGGTTGCTTGTTCCAGTTCTGCAGAATTCTGTTTAGGGTAAAAATCAAGAGTGCTTTGTTCCAGAGAGCTATAAACAAAAAGAAAATAAGAAAGTCTACATGGTGCTTTCCCTTACATTGAAGACATTACTATTGCAGGACACACACAGACAGAACAAGACCAAAATGTGAAAATGTTTCTGGAGGCAATGGCAAAAGCCAAAAGTACCCTCAATAAATCGAAATCTGTGACTTCGGTACCTTCCATCAATGTTTTAGGATACCATTATAAAATCGGTCATTGCCTTATAGTTGGTTATTTTCCCAGTCACAACGAACACGATAATTATAATTTTAGTAAAATAAAAATATAATTTACTTAATATCAACATGTTTGTAAAGTTTAAATTATTTTCTATTACCTCAAATTTTTTTTTAAATTTCACCTTTCTCAAATTTTAAGTATGAAACAAGGCTCTAACTTTAAAATTTATTAAGCATGACTTGACTTGGTTAAAAATTACCTGATGCTAAAAACTAAACAAAAAAAATAAAACATGTATGTTAAGCATTGTAAATATTCATAGAATATGTAACAAGTCTTAAAGATTTGATTATTATTTACTGAGCTTTCCATGGTATGGCACAAGACTTGAACATTTATAAATGTATGCATATTGAATAAAAATCATCATTGTTATTTTCAAGAACTTTTCAAAATATTGCCTTAAAAAATATCATTCATTTATATGATCGTTCTCAGAATAATTTTATGAATTACAGTTTGTTCTGCTCTGATAGTAAAAGAAAGTTGGCTAAATATTGATAAATATATTCCAACCTTGTCAATAACAAAACTTGAAAAGTTAATCAGTTAAGCATCTGGTAAATATAGTAAGGTAAAGTCAGTGTGTATTGGTCAGTGTGTATTGGACAGTGTAAATATATGTTGTAGGATTACCCCACTTATCTGTCACAGAACTTCTAACATCTGCAAGTTGGTATAGCCAAAAAGTAGTATGAAAGAAGAGGGTACAAACTCTCTGCCTCTTCTTTCTCTCTTTACCTATAGAGAAGATGTCTTGTTGCCTCTTCACAGGACTTCTTAGCCACCATAGAACCACACGTTGCATAGAACTCAATACTGCATACAAAAATCATAACTCTACTGAACCAACAAAAAACATTTCCCAAATGTTATCCTCAAGAAACTTTAATAGAACTTTAAACACACCATATGTACAAATAAGGACATATTTTTTATACACACTTCAATTTGCTTCTTTTTATATTCTTCCTATTTAGTCTGCTAAGGCAATAAAATGTTGTTAAATCTACAATATTGTTTGCAATTTTATTCCTATCTCCTGTCTGAAAAAACATCCCATGTGACAACAATACTATCACTCCAGTAATTCCACAACAAACTGATGAACCCGTTACAATGTAACAGATTGGTAGGTATGAGAATAGATTTAATATATAGATGATGTAAACATTATTTTGTTGCAATTTCTTGTATTCTATGAAGCAAAACAAAAAAATATCTCCAAAATGAGGTATTGTTACAAAGTTTGCAATTTCATGCTACATTTTTAAAGAATACTTCTCAGCAATTCAAAAAAAAAAAAAAAAAAAAAACATAGCTCAGTTACTTGGACACCAAAATATTAGGTGCATGCACAAAATTTCCAGCAATTTTTTATTATCAATAAAGAGTATGCTGTGAACTTTTACATACACTTGACAAGAAAAAAAATATTTTGGATAATCAAATTCCTAAAAATGGATGATAAGGAGAAAGATTTTATTGTTTAATCTAGAAAATAATTATAAATTTGAAATTAATATATATATATATATATATATATATATATATATATATATATATATATATATATATGTAAGAGAATTTGATTCTTAGTTAAACTATCCCATCAATTATAGACAATTTAAACATTTAAAAAAAAATATATATATATAATTAGGAAAATTAAAACAGGATTCAGTTCAAGTTGCAACAGACAAATAAAAAGCTAAATAGAATACTTCAAAATTCTTTAATTTAAATATATCTCTGTGTTTCATATACGCATTTAACTAGACCAATGTTAAAATTAGTTTACATTGAATATATATAATCAACTAGTATCAACTGTTTGTGAACCATATTATCCATTTGTTGTGGTTAAGGTTAGAGTTGTCTCCCTTGATATAAAGTGAAAAATTTTCGATTGTTGTTAAAAAAAAATATATATGAATGTTTTATCAATTACTTGCTATATTTTTATAATGATGAACACGTAAAAATTTGGGACAATTAAAAACATTTAGGACAAAAGAATGGCAAGAGATATTACTGGATGAAGAAAGTTTGTTGAAAGATTTCTGCAGGAATGATAGCTCCTAAGTTCTATATTTACTTAAAAGAAACAATACAAAAAATATTAGATATAATGTATTCATAAATAATTATTTTTCTTCCATCTCAAAAAGGTTGAGTTTATGAAATATCTATATATATATATATATATATATATATATATATATATGGAAAACCATATATAATTTTTTTTTTAGGTATATATCGAAATCAATTTTAGGGGAAAGATCTATGACAAAGTGAAACATTTTTTGTGTGAAGCATTTCATCCTTTAAAATTTCATGAACAATTTACTAAGAGCGAAAATATTTAGAAAGTGCTTTAATTGGTTTGGTTTTTTTTACTGCATATCAACCTCAATGAGTTATTTAATGCTGATCAGATTTATATTACTGGTAATATTTTTTTTTTCAAATTTCTTTTTTTAGAAATGTATTGCTGGTTATATTTTTCCAAAAATGTATTTATGGTATTTTTTTCCAAAAAAGTGTTGACGGTAATGTTTTTTTTTCAAATTTCTTTTATATATATATTGCTGGTAATATTTTTTTCCAAAGAAATGTTGCTGGTAATTATTTTTTCTTCAAAAATTCATTGCTAGTAATAATTTTTTCCAAAAATGTATTGCTGTCAATAAAACCTATTTTTACACGTTTTGGATGTTAACTATTTGCCCATAGCTGAGATCCTAACAGGTGCTACCACCCCAAGTCAGGGTGGACCTGGGAACACAAGCAATTAAGAGGTGGTTCCACACTCCTCAAAACCTCCTGATCAGAAGCCTTGCTGTTGGATGTAGTTTATCATCTAACCCAGGACATGGATATAGTTTATGGGATGGGCTTTAATTGGTATTTCATTTAAAGTAAATTTGTGTTTAGGTTCTTACAACATTTCACCATTCTTGGCAGATCTTCTGTTATCACAATGAGGGATATTTAATAACAAAAGTGATGGAAAAAACAAAAAGAAAATGAATCTAAATGAAATTGGCTAGATTATATACCCAAAACACATATTAAATTAAAAAAAAAACGGTTTAAAATTCTCAATGTTCTCACTTTCCTAAGTGCACTGTGTAGACGCATCAACATAAATATAAATTTAGTCTGATGAAGTCCTAAAGGACAAAACATGTCACACTAAAACTTTTTCTAGTATCACCACTTTATATATATATATATATATATATATATATATATATATATATTAAATGACAAATAAACAGCCAAACAGAAATTACAGTGGCTCAACACTTAAATTGTAAGTATTAAAGGAATCTTCCAATCTTCTATCACAACTGAAAAATTCAAGAAAATATTGGATTTATTATATAATACAACACAAAAGGAAAATGAATCCCATAAGTCATTCAAAAAAAAGTTAAACAAATTATATAAAGGAAAAATACTTTTACCAAACATCAATGATGACTTCATTAACCTATCGGATTACCAACTCACTCCAAATGAAATGGAATTCCTTAATCTTGGATGAAATTTTCATGTCACACAGAAACCTAATTTAATGATTAAACAAATGCAAATTAAAGCTTTATACCAACAAATACTCCTTTTGGAATATAACAACCATATTAGTACACAGGTAGGTTTAAAACAATTACTTAAAGCTGAATCTATTAAACACCATTATCATAAAAATCTGAATAGAATTATAAACACTCCTTTAATAAAAGCAGCCACACAACTAAAAAATATCAATAGCATTGTTATCCGACGAGCTGATAAAACTAATGCATTTGTTATTTTAACCAAACATGAGTACCACTCAAAATTACAGGCCATTTTGGACAATTACAATAAATTTAAAAAGTTAACTAATAACACCACCTTCCAAATTAAAAACCATATCAATAAACATATTACTGCTAACAATGCTGAAACAGGATCTTATAAAGTTCAAAAGATTATAAGTGACTATCAACCTGTCTACCTTTATGGAAATGTAAAAATCTATAAAAAAGATCACCCGCTCCAACCTATCATTTCACAAATACCTACACCAGTATGTTACCTTTCAAAATCCATTAACAATTTAATTACTCCCTACCTCCCAAGTAAATATTGTATTAATTCCAGAAATTCTTCATGTTGTAAAAACAAACAACCAAATAATCGCATCTTTGGAGGTACAAAATTTATTTACTAATGTCCCCCTCCATAAAACAACTGACATCATTATCCAAAACCACTCAAGTACCTTTTCATGACCTCCGAGGTAATATTTATACTCAAATAGATGATATTGCAATGGGATCTCCTTTAGGCCCCCTTTTTTCTAATTATTATATGGTACATTTAGAAAATAAATACTTAATGATACTAATAAAACCCCTATATATGTAAGATACATAGATAACATTCTCATTTCAGCTAAAAATATTGATCAAATTATACAACTTAAAAACAAATTTGAAAGTCAATCCATCCTCAAATTTACACTAGAACTTAATAATAAAATCTCATTTCTTGATGTACTTACTGATTCCAGCACACATAAATTTACTACTTCTCTATATAGGAAACCCACAAGCATTAACTTGTGTCTTCTTAATTATAATAGTGAATGCACCCAACGATATAAGTTAGCTGTCATAAAAAACTTAATCCAATGCACTCAAATTATATCTTCTTCCAAAACCATATTCTATAAAGATTTACATGACATTAAACAAACACATGTTAATAATGGATTCCCTAATTCCGTCATTGATCAACAAAGTATCTCAATAAACTTAATAATACCTCTGCCAAAACTGATAATATTAATAATAATAGTGTACATTAAAATGAACATACTACTATTAATTTATAGTATTTCCATGATGGTTATCATCACATAGCAATCTTCTATGTCAAGCTAAAAGAATATCATCTTTGATGGTGAATATCTTTATTTAAATGTCCATATAACCACTCTGAAGATGGCTCATGTGAGCCGAAAGCTTAGATCAAAGAACAGCATAATAAAAAATATCCAAATATTGGACAATTATTTGTCATTATTTTCTCGCCAAATTAAAGCAAATATACAGAGTTTAGAACGGCTCATGATTAAACATAATAGACATTCATTGTCTGTTATATTTAACAATATGTGTTTATATATATATATATATATATATATATATATATATATATATATATATATATGAATAAAGACAAAAGGGTAGTAATTTTTTAAGAGTGCCACTATCAACTCTTAACAAAATATAAATCTGAACCCAGTATTTTTTCAAATATTTCCTTTTCTAAAAGATATACAACTTTAAAAATTAAAAGAAAATGGTTAAATTTATATTAGGACAGTCTGTTATTGCAAGAATAACCTCTCCAATATAAATAGATAGTTTTAACCAATCTTGAGATCAGACTAAACAGAGACTATTTTACCATAATTTAATAAAGTAGCATTAAAGTAGGTGTGGTCAGATAAATATATATTGGAGACATCAACATCCAAGATGGGAGACTTCAATACACATGACTCCTATATAACACCCACATAAAAGAGGAAAGTGCGAGATTTCATCGCAATCTTGTTTCATGTTTTATGATCAGCAGATGGGGTCTTTGGTTGGGTCTTCTAAGTGGCACCCACTTGAAGGAAAGAAAACAAAAGAATAAATAAATGAAAATCAAGTGACAACAAAACCAAACATCAGGGATTTTTGTCCCCAGACATATCAACAGTCACAGCTGGGATTGAGGAAGTCAATTCTGGTTCACTTTTGACAACAGACAGGTTGTTCTTTGAGTAGTTCCGATGCCACTCATTCATGTTGCTAGCCATGCTTCACAATGTTGAGATGGCAGAGAGTTGGAAGGAGGAAGAGTTAAAGGGAAGAGTTGATCTGTTAGACCAACATGGTAGGAGTTTTCTGAAGTGTCACCTACCTACCCACACAGACTATGCAAGTGAAGCTCTGAATAAACACCTAAATATATTGGAAACAGGTTTTGAATCCTCATTTCTCACTACAACATTTGTTTTCATCTTTCATCTTGCAACAGACCCTTTCTAGGTTTTAATGCAAACCTACATGAACATGAAAAAGGACAAAATGTGGAGTAATGATTTGTCGATTGGTGAAAAGCTGGATGAGGATACTGTTGTAAACTTACACATATTACCATTACAAATCTTAGATTAGATTTGTTAAGATGCCTAACTAAAGGTGTATGCAGTGAATGTAGAAAATCAAGTCTTTACAGATAATCTTCCATAGTCAGTAAAAATGGTTCTTTATCATATGATAAAGCAAGAAGCCCTTCTGATCAAATGGAATAATAATGAATTTTAAATGTCCATACTTAAGTTTTGCATCACAAATAAACTGTTACAATATTTTTCTTAAAGCTTTGTAAACAATGTGTAAACAAATGTATACAAAGTGTAAGAATATTGTTTTCAATATTTCCATGTCACAGTCATCTAACATTTTAAAAATTTATTCAAATCCAAATTTGAGAAGCTTTTATAAGTTTATTATTCATACAGGAAAGCTTTTTCAAACATTAACATTTGTAACATTTAAATTTAAGTAGAAAGGATATTTTTCACTGAAGAATATATTTTTCTTCATTGACAGGTTTAAAAAAAAGTTAATAAATCTATATAATTGCCAGATTGCTTTTTGTGAGTGTGTTTGCACATTTATTAACACAGCAATAACAATACATCATAGCGTGATTTTTGTAAGGGCAATACCATTAAAAAAAAAAAAACAAAGCAATTTCTGGTTCAATTTGCAATTCAATGATAAAAATTGTGTGGGACCAACTTTCATGCTCACCCTGATAATAATGAGCCAATTTTTGTGCATTTATGACAAAAGCTGAAAAGAAAACCATATCAATCTTGAAAAAGGAAAAGAAATGGAAAGATTTGATACATGAGATTATGATGACAACCATGAAATATTTAAAACTCAATGCTCTCTTCAAATCATCTCATCAATAAGGCAAGCATAGACATTAAGCAAATAGGGGATCTACTAATTAAACAAAGACAGATGATGAAATTGAGCTTTAAAAAAATAACAAAAACACAAGTTTTCATAACATTACTACTTTTTATTAAATGATTTCCAACTCATTATTATATATTTTTTTAATTTCATTTTCATGGTCTTTCTTTAATATTATCAGCTATCTTAAGTAGATGTATTCCTGGACTTCTTCCAGTTCCTTATCTTCTATTCTTATTATCTTTTTCAGAATATTACAACTAAACATTGCTTTTGTTGTTTCTTTTGAATTTTAAACATAAAAATTTCCCCGACTCAAATCATTTAGCATTTCTTGTAATTCATCTGAACTTTCTGATATTATTAAAATGCCATCAGCAAATTCTTCAGATGTTCTCCATTTATGCTTACCCACATTGTTTTTAAAAATAGTTTCATGGCAATGGTTATATTAGCTGTTCCTTATAAAGAAACATTTGGCATTCATTGACCAAACAGTCAATGTTAACTTTGGGAGAGATTTACAAAATCTTTCTATTAAAATAATTTTTCAGGAAAATAGATTTCTCAAGTCCGTTGTTATCATTCTTTCCAGTATTGATGTGGTTTTCATTCCTGAATTTTTGTTCAAAGTAGTGTGGGACATCAAAATCTTGAATATTATTATTTTCTCTTTAAGTTACATGTGCTATCTAACTTAGATGTTGTCGCTATTGAATGTCTTCAAGTAATGTGGTTTCTACGATTTGGTACAGTTGTTTGTGACTCTGTAGTGCCAGTCCACAAGGTTTGGAGAAGGATAGTCTTCATTATGACTTACAGGTTTCATAGCAAGCTGTAAATAATTTAAGTGAAATTGTATCCCCTTGTTTCACTCCTTTTCCAATCTTTCATATGTGTCTTTGTGAAGTTGAATTATTGTAATCATTACATATTCTCAATAATTTTTGTTAATACTCTGCTGTCATAGTGACTGAATTCTACTGTCTATTTTCTCATCCTGTTTTTGTCTTCTACTGAGTTAATTTCTAACATTCTGCGTTTGCTTTTCACAACTTCTATGGCTTATTCTATGGCTTTTGAAGGTTATTTAAAGTCAGAAAATATTTTTGGATTGTAAGAATTGGTTATTTTTTTTTTTTAGATAATAATGGTTTAGTGATACAAGTCTTACTAATTAACCTGTAGCTGGGAGAAAAGGTGGCTTCATACCTTTCCAAAGAGTATTTTTGAGTAAGTGAATATAACAAACCTGACTGGAATTGGAACTCATCTCACTGATTAACAATTTCAAGTTGTTATCCATTACATTACTGGCACATATGAGCTTATAGCACTTGGTATTCCCAAGCAGTCACCCATTTAGGTACTGACCAGGCTCAGCATTGCTCAACTTTAGTGATTGTATGAGAATTAGTGTTTCAATGTGATATGGCAGTATTGATTTTGAGTTTGTCCATTTGCTTTACCTGCGATGTCAACTGCTTATTTTTTTTAAGTGTAAAACAAATGCACCATTCTGGAGATGAGAATTTTTTTTAATAATTTTTTAATCATTTCACCCAAGGGAAAGCAATAAAGCCACAAAGATGCAAGGGGTTACTGAGTATGAAAGTATACAAGAAAAAGAAAAGCATTATTGTGTCACTCTTTAATGCTGGAAGATGTTTAACACTGAAAAATAAGGATTAAAAGATAGACTGATCAGCTATAATATTTAACGCTGGAAAATAGGGATTAGAAGATATAATGAAGGATAGACTGATCAGCTACAATGAACAAAATTAAAGATGTTGTTTTTAAGAAGAAATTAAGATTCTCAGAGAATGAGAATTGTGGAAAGGATAATGTTTTCATAGAGCAATGTAGCAAGTGTGAGAGTAATTAATTACGAAAGGCACTGGAGATAATCGGGATGGGCTGAATCAGCCAGGAGGGCGGTCAAAGGACCCAGAGCTGAGAACAATAGAGTCTTAAGTTTATAAAACCAGAAAGTGTGTAAGCCATAATTTTACAAATAGGCAATCTTGACAATTGATAAACAATGGTCATTAAAAATGCTGGTTATCAAAACACAATAGAAAGCAGGCAGGTGTTAAAGAAGTGTTGATTCAGAATATGGAATGCAGATACAATCTGTCATCCAGAAATGAAAAACAGAGATCCTTCGTAAACAGGCATAGAATTTAAGGAACAGCCAATCAAGAAGGGCCATGTGTTAAATACCAGAATTTTGATAAGGTGAGAAAAAGACTTGCATAGACAAATTTCCGAATGATAATTTTAATTCCAATGCTGACAAGCCGGAAAACCCTACATAAGCAAAATGAGGAGAGAAAGTCTTCTAATTAATGAGGTAAATTGAATTGTGTCATGAAGATTGAGAAGCCATTGGCCGAGTGGTAGCCATAGTGGTGAACACAGCTAGGACAACAGGAAAGATGGAGAAATTATTAACGCCCTTCAAAAGATGTTAGTGTAAGATGCCAATAGATGAGAGAAGAAGTATGGGCAGATCGATATCTTGTGACCATACCCGTAAAAGAGGAGGTCTTACCAAAAATTGCAAGCATAAGCGATTTTAAACAATGGACCTTTATTGGATTTAGGGGAATCACCAAAACCCCAGCCCACATCTTGCCCAACGCCAATATGGAGTGAGGGCCTATATAAGCAAACACACAAGGCCAAGAAGTGAGAACCGTGGAAAGAGTCCGTATTGAAGACCGGCCAGTTTGCTGAGACTGCCCACATGATTCCTGCCAAGTACAAGAACTCTGACTTTGAAGGAAAACTACACTAAGACCAAGAAGTAATCTTCACCCTTGAACCAACAAAGTTAATCCAAAAAGCACCTCGAAGTTAACACCAAAAAACAGAACAAGTTAACATCAAAAAACAGAACTCAGATAACACCGAAAAGCAGATTTACACTAACGCCAAAACAGAACGAACTTCATATTGAAAACAGAATTTCGTAATCCAGCTCTGAGAACTTGCCCAAATGTCACACTTATTTAAGATGGATTGGGACAATAATTGTTATAAACCAAAGAACCAATATAAAGGTGAATTTTGTTATTAACAGAGTATCATATTTTGTTTTATTTTTTTTAATTTTTATTGATGTGCACCTTCACCCTAGCGGATCAACTTGGTACCAAAGATTCCGACAGCAAGTGGACCTGACTATCCTATGATTAAAAATTCACAACGTGGGATAGGACAAAGGTTGGGAATGAACAGGTTACTTCGGTAACTTACTGCAGCATCATACATGCTAGACAAGCCTGAGGGCTTGGGCGCCACATATTCAGATCTGACCAAAGACCTCAGGATCCAGAAAGTGGTACATTATTGTTCCCACAACCAAAGGCAACTGAAGGTACCACATTATTGGTGACCATGACCAAGGATCAGCCCTCAGAAGGTTTTCACATTATTAAAGAGAGAGAACAATAAAAGAACAGGAATTAAGAAGGCAGAAAATAATGATTAACATTGCATTTAAATTTCTGAAGATTAAAGTTGATTGGAAATCAAAAATCCAGAAAAGAGTTCCACAAGCAAGAAGTACTAGAGAAGAAACTGTTGGCATAGAACTTACAGTTACATCTATCCATTTCAAATGTAAAATTATGAAACCTAGCTGTCAATCTAGTACTGCACTTAAATTTGTAAAGACGAAGTACCAAAGAAGAAAGTTCATCAGAACAATTACCATGAAAATATTTATAGAAAAGGCACAGAGAAGATACATTATGGTGGTAGGAAAATGATTATAGCCAAAATGCCAGGTCAGGACTGATAACATTGCAGATTGTTCTTTGGATTTTATCAAGAATCTTTAAATACATCACAGAAGCACCAGACCAATTGTAACAGCAATATTAAATGCATGGAGGTTACAGTGGCTGATGATAATAAATATATATTATAGAAGAGTCTACCCCAGTGACTTAAATAAAGGATTCAGTTCAACATTCCAACCACCTGAAGAAGGCCAGAACGTACAATGGCCGAAATGTTGTAATAAATATGGTGACAAAGATGAGGACAATAGTCCGAATAATAGTGTACTAAAAAGTACTTTTTTCATAATTTATAATTACAGTTACTTGTCCTTATGAGTTTATTTCAATTTTCTTAATCTCAGACATTTTTATAAATTTATGAATAACAAAATTTGTTTTCATAGTAATTTCTTTATAATAAATATTGCATTGAAGTTGGTTCACAGTTTTAAAATCTTATAAATATCAAATTATTGTAAATAAATAATCTAATAGTGTTTAACATTTTTCTTGACAATTTTCCAGGAAAAAATGTATAAATCCAGTTTTCGGTTTTATTAAAATTTTAAAAATAAACTTGAAAAGGTTAATAAGATTTTCTGTTGTCTAAGCCGGTGAACATTAATTTCACTGTTTGAAAAAAAATGGGGATGTCCACTTAAACATGTGTATCCATTAAAATGACATTTATAGTAATAAATATAAAACTAAACCATGTTTGCCACATACATTGAGATCCCCATTTCATTAATAAGAATGAAGTTACATTCAGACAGATTTGTCCAAAGAACCATTATTTTATAGAACAGACTCACAAGAGGATGCTTGCCCAATCATTACAACCTTCTCTTCAAGTCTAGAACAAAATAATCTTTCCTACATACCCTCATTAACAACACTTCTTACCTCCTCCTCATATTCCCATACAAGAATTGCATTCAGTAACCCACTACCTTCATTGGGTGAAAGATTAGTAAAAAAAAAAAAATCTAGCATCATATGCAACCAGTTTTCTTACAGTCAATCCATTCCTAAAACTTACAGTAAAAAAAAAAAATTGTCAGATATAAGTTTTCATGCTGTATTGATACTTTTATAAACTTAGGGTTTCAAATGATATTATTTCCTGTTGTAACAAAAAAAACTTTTGTATACAAGACAATTTGTTCTTTTTAAATATACAAAAAATGACAATTCCACATCTGCTCTTTTTTTACAGAATCCAGACATTATTAACCAATGAAATTAATTCCACAAAGAAATATCTCCTCAGTGCACAGAATGTCCTTGTCATTTTTATGTCATGGAGTGTTTTTTGTAGGTTCCCTGGGAGTATTAGGGTATATGGAGGATTGTTGATGGATAAGTTCTTGTGGTGAATGTGCAAATTGTGACGAGTGACCGAGTCGTGAATCAGATTAGCTAGGTATAAGATGTAATAAGTGACAACCAGCCTTAAGCTCAGCCCCTCCATTTTCAGAATGTCCTTGTCAAAAAGAAAAAATATTGAACAAAAATATGAAACCTGTCAGTTACAATAATTTACATGATTATTGTCAATAATTAATTTAATTGCTGAGAACATGGTCGGTTGATGAGTTCTGTGATCATTTCACTAGAAAAAATATTTTCAATTTTATTAATTTCCCTTTTAAAGACAGATTTTGAGTAAAATTAGAAGTACATTTCCAATAATGCCAGAGCCGAACATATGTCACCATATGCCGCTTGTGATCGCCATACTTCCAAAAGTGCTGAGGAATTTGAATTCAGCTAAAAAGCTTCTCTAAACAGAAACTTACACAAGGTTCTCACGTCATCAGCAAGCATGAGTTATTAATCTTGTAGCTAACCAACAATGGTATACTCTCTGTGACTGTCTTTTTTTATATGGCAGAAGAACCAAATCACATATTTTTTTAAAATATTTTTTGTCATTCAAATATAGTCACCTCGGCCACTGCTGCAGACATCAGGATACTCTTAGTCTTAGTGGGGGGATTAGCTGGTAAAACGGATCTCTAGTGAACAGATGCGGCAGAAAATTATTGAAGTGATTGAAAAATAATTAAAAATCTGTCTTTTTTATGAAAATTTAGAAGTTTTTTTGTCTTTTTTAAATGAAGTCAAGAAGAGTGTGATTGAAAAACCCATTTTATTTAGTCAAAGTTTTAAAATCGATTTTTAGCTTAAACATTTGAAAACAAATTTTGCATCAATCATTTAAAAATGAGCTTCAGAAGCTCTAAAATATTATAGCCTTGTCCCAATTCGACTTAAAATTCTAGTAAATTCCTATGTACTGCATCGAAACAAACATCTGACAAAAATTTCCATTTTTGTTTTTGGTGTGGATGGTTTGTAAAAAAAAGTTATTTTTAATCGCGGATAGAGAAATGAATGGAAAATAAGGACAAAAGGAATAATTAATTCAAATAATTTAATAATAATAATAAACATTGGAAAGCTTTTTTTAAATAAAGATTCGTTTAAAAACTTAGTGACGAACATTAGTGTAAAAAATCGATGGGTTAAAAAAAATACGTATGAGCCAAAAAATGCTTTATTTTCGTTCTTTCTAAATCCGATAGACGAGAAATACTTTTTTGTTAGATTCTGTTTTCATTAATATTTCATGTCAAATTTTGAAAATTAACGATAAGTAATATTTTAACTTGAAATAATGAAGATTGGAAAGTGTGAAGACTGAAAAAAACACTTTTTTTGTTTTTACCCTTTCTTTTTCAGAATTGATAACAAAACTTCAAATTTTATAGAAGTTTTAATAAGAAAGTAGAAAATGATTATTAAAAATGTAGTTAAAATTACTTACTCTATTCATGGAATTTGTTTCAAAAACAAAAAAGATATTTATTTTTTAAAAAAAAAAAACAACCAAATATTGTCGAGGACCACGTGTTTTGAATATTATCGTTTCTTAATAATTTTAATAGTTATTTTCGAAGAAATGGCTGTTTTTTTAAATAAATAACTTTTGATGAATATTTTTGTTTCACTAATCGTTAATTTTTAAAAGTATTTTTACTTAAATCAAAAATCAAAATAAATTCTTTATTTTTCTATTGTCGGCGATTTGGTCTGTTAACTAAAATAAATGTAGTGTAAACAGCAGTATTTCAAAAGATGTTTAATAAATGAGATATCTAATTATTCATTTTCATTAATGATTATTAAATTAAATTTTCACAGCATATTTTTAAATTCAGGTCATTATGTAAAACATAAGAGTATATTTACAAGCGTCGTTATACAATACAAGATTATAGGGGATATATTTCCTAGCGTTTCTAGCAGCGGGTAGCGTGGCCGAGCGGTCTAAGGCGCTGGTTTAAGGCACCAGTCTCTTCGGAGGCGTGGGTTCGAATCCCACCGCTGCCAGCCCTTTTTTTTTTATTTTAAAAAATAATATAATTTTTGTTATTTTTAAAAAATGAAATGTTTTTTTTTTTTGCGTAATGTAATTAATATTACAATTTTTTAAACAGTACTTATATTTTAAATGCAACTTCATCGAGAGATATAGGACATCACTCTAACACATAGCAATCTACACACATTTTTAAAAGTATAATTTTACATCTACACCTTTTTAGCCAAACAAACACATCTTCATTATAAACTTTAAAGAATGAACAAAGAAGTTATTAATTAATAATAGTGTGTGCGCGTACGCGTGTGTGTGTGTAAAAGAAAGAGTCGGTTACCTTTAATAACTGACAATAAAAGCCAATAAAGATTGAAGTATTATAAATATTTTAATTACACATTTTCAGGTACATACTAATTATACTAACTATTAATTATACAATATGTAATGAAAATTGTGTTCAAATTTCATTTATCTCCATTTACTAAGGAACTGATATCTAGATAAAATTGACCTGGGCCTGCAGTAATGTGCTTAAAAACTTTACCCCACAGGTTGACCCCCAAACTTTGTAAGTAAAACTGGGTAGACAAAACAGTTTGGAAGCTAGTGATGATTGTACTAGCACATTTTCTAAATATTAATATTTGTAACATTTGAATTTAAGTAGAAAGGATATTTTTACTGAAGATTATATTTTTCTTCCACCATCAATTCATTCACAAATTTAAGAAAAGTTAATAAATCTATATTATAATGGCCAGATTGCTTTTTGTGTGAGTGTGTTTGCACCTTTATTAACACAGCAATAACAACACATCATGGTGTGATTTTTGTAAGGGCAATACCATTAAAAAAAAGAACAAAGCAATTTCCAGTTCAATTTGCAATTCAACGATAAAAATTGTGTGGGATCAACTTTCATGCTCACCCTGATAATAATGAGCCAATTTTTGTGCATTTATGACAAAAGCTGAAAAGAAAACCATATCAATCTTGAAAAAAGAAAAGAAATGGAAAGATTTGCGAAATGAGATTATGATGACAACCATGAAATATTTAAAACTCAATCTTCAAATCATCTCATCAATAAGGCAAGCATAGACATTAAGCAAATAGGGGATCTACTAATTAAACAAAGACAGATGATGAAATTGAGCTTTAAAAAAATAACAAAAACTAGTTTTCATTACAATACTATTTTTTATTAAATGATTTCCAACTCATTATTATATATTTTTTTAATTTCATTTTCATGGTCTTTCTTTAATATTATCAGCTATCTTAAGTAGATGTATTCCTGGACTTCTTCCAGTTCCTTATCTTCTATTCTTATTATCTTTTCAGAATATTACAACTAAACATTGCTTTTTGTTGTTTTCTTTTGAATTTTAAACATAAAAAATTCCCCGACTCAAATCATTTAGCATTTCTTGTAATTCATCTGAACTTTCTGATATTATTAAAATGCCATCAGCAAATTCTTCAGCTTTTCTCCATTTATGCTTACCCACATTTTTTCCCTTAATTTGTTTTTAAAAATACTTTCATGGCAATGGTTATATTAGCTGTTCCTTATGAGGAAACATTTAACATTCATTGACCAAACAGTCAATGTTAACTTTGGGAGAGATTTACAAAATCTTTCTATTAAAATAATTTTTCAGGAAAATAGATTTCTCAAGTCCGTTGTTATCATTCTTTCCAGTATTGATGTGGTTTTCATTCCTGAATTTTTGTTCAAAGTAGTGTGGGACATCAAAATCTTGATTTTTATTATTTTCTCTTTAAGTTACATGTGCTATCTAACTTAGATGTTGCTGCTATTGAATGTCTTCAAGTAATGTGGTTTCTACGATTTGGTACAGTTGTTTGTGACTCTGTAGTGCCAGTCCACAAGGTTTGAAGAAAGGTGCTCATCAGAACAATTACCATGAAATTTATTTATAAAAAAACAGAGGGAAGCGATGTTATGGTGATGGCAAAATGACTGATGCCGAGATGTACCACTTTGCCTTTGTCTTTGGAAATTTCTCTGTTTCTATCTTTCAGTGCAAACATTTGCTGTTTATCTTCTCATGTTGACCTTGGTTGGACATGTTTTGTTTTTCTTTTGCTAAGATTGGGGTTCGTGATGCCTCCTGAAATCATTTATTACTCAGCTTATTAGAGTACAAGTGCCTGTCCATTGTCAAAATGAATGACCATCTGAACAGCCATAGTATTCATCTTACCATGACATCAGTCTGTTGATGCATGCCACATGGAACTACTGCATACCCACAAGGTATATGCAGGACTCTTTACTGGGGTTGGATTCCTCTAGATTCACCTAGATTAGTCTATTGCCTATGCAATATTAACAGTGTTACCTTTAAAAGGATGTGGCTCTTTAGCATGTATGGATGACAGTCATTATGAAGAGACTTTCATATGGATGTTATGCATGATGCCAAGCCCATTCAAAAGTATTTAAAGCTGTCTGCTGTATAAAACTGCTTTCTAAAATCAATAGTTAAAAGGGCTTCGAGCAAGTGAAGCCTGTGGGTTTTAATGAAAACCATCTCTCAAGCAAATGATGTAGTGATTTCTCCAGAGTACACTGAAATGCCAAATGCCACCAAAACATGTGAGGTGCAGTTCTCAGGCCAAATTCAGAAGTCGCCATCCAGATTTGGGGACTGGGTAGCCAAGTAAAATCTGGAGGGTGTTAATAATTCTAATATTTATTCTAATTATTTTGGACAGACTCATTTAGCGAGGGGAGTGATTGTTCACCCCTGGTTGGTTATAAAAATGGGCACTTGGACTAATCAGTAGTCCAAGCAAGTAGTCACTGCTAACGGCCATGCTGCTCTAATGGAAGAAAGTTAACAACTACTTATCATGCTGTAGAAACAAAATACATAAAACCATCTTTCTTTAAACCTTGTGTCTGGCACCACAAAATCACAAACAAAGAACTGTACCAAATAACAGAAACCACATCACATGAGGACTATCAACAGTAGTAACAACTAAAATGGATAGCACATGTAATTCGAAGAGAAAATAATGACGTAATGAAGATGTTGACATTCCACACTACTTCAAATAAAAGGTTAGGAAAGAAACCCCCATCAAGACAGAAAAGGGTGATAACAGCTACTGGATTTGAGAAAATTATTTTCCTGAAAAATTGTTTTAAGAGAAAGATTTTATGAATTTCAACTGAAAGTACTAAAAGCTGTTCAGTGAATGAATGTTGAATGTTTCCTTATAGGGAAACGGCTAATATTACCACTACCATTGTAAGACTGCATTTAAAAATGTATATATTTGATGTATCCTAAGTGTTGGGTGCAGTGGGATTAGTTGAGGATGCAACAGAAGGCAATCTCAGAAAGGTACTACCCCTGTGCATGACTTCTTAGCACCAATGCTAAGTAAAAAGTAACTGACTAGGTAATATACTAAAACAATACAAATGTGGATAAATGAAATCATATTACAACCAGAAAACAAATTCTATGAAATCCACTAAGTTATTGTTCCATGGGAATTCAACAACATAGTAATTTTGAGTTCAATCCCTAGGCCAGACAGTGTGTACTTTGACTTAGTGAAAATGGGCAGGCAATAACTGAGCAGTACTAAAATTAAAAACTAGATAATATACAGAAACATGGGCAGTAGAATGAGAACAGTCAACCCATGTAGATTAAATAAAATATTCAGTTCCAGTTCAAAATTCTCAGAAGGTTACTCAGATTGACATACACCTGATGAAGACTGCAGAGGTCAAACTCTCCAGCTGTCAGACAAATATCTTGGTGATCCCTGTTCAAAATGGGTAGATGTATATTAATAGAATCAAAGCTACAAAGTTTTTGTGGTTCTACGCTAACATGACCACTGCAGATATTAGAAACTAGTATTACAGTCAAAGAAGTGAAAAGACAGCCTTCAAAATATTCACGGGGCGCAAACTTAAACTCACCAATATGTATATATTTGACACAATTTATTATGCCTACATACAAGGTAGAAAGAAATTGGACACGAAATGGGAAAAGGTAATTTTCATAGGCTATGATAAATCAAGTCCTGCCTATTTAACATCTATGCCTGAAAATAAAAATATCAAAAGATTCAGGTGTGTAAAATTTACTGAAAACTTCGAAAATCCTACTACATCTGACAATTCTTTTTCTTTCAGTTGAAGAAAATAATGCAATGCTTCTCAACTATTTTCAGAACAATCCTCATTGGGAGGAAAAACAAGAAACTCAAACTAGAAAATCAACAAATCAAACAATAATATGGAAGATAATCCTAGTGCAGAAATACTCAATAGAAGATACCCAAGCAGTTTATGAAAAATGCCTGAATATGTTGTTAAGAATTTGGATGAAGTAGTAAATCTGACTATAGACTATTTTGGCTGTTTGATAAAATATATACCCAATATTTATATTGAAGCTATTACTTCAAATGACTCTATAAAATTGTACATTACCATGGGAAAAAGAAATAAATGTTCTAAAAACAAACAATACATATGAAGTGACTAAACTTCTAGTTGGTAAAACTGTTGTCAGCAGTTGGTAGGTCTGCACTATAAAAACTAATAACACTAGTAATGAACAGTTCAAACAAAGCTAGATTTGTTGCAAAAGGTTACTTTAAAAAGCTGGAATAGATTATCATGGAAACTTTCTCCCCCACAGCATGTTTATTGTTTGTAAGGACTTTAATGCAATTAGCTATTCAACATTATTTGTCCACCAAATGGCTGTAAAAACCACATACTTAAATGCACAGTTTGACTGTGAAGTATATTTTCAACAACTAAAGGGTTATTCCATTACCAGCAAAAACAATGACAAACTTGTATGGCGACTAAAAATGTCATTATACAGACTTAAACAAAGTGGGCAAAATTGGAATAAAGTCTTACACACATATTTAATTGGTCAAGGTTTCTCTCGATCCTTGGCAAACTCTTGAACACAGGGAACATTTCAAATACAGTACTGGTTACTGGTTATGATTGTTTAGGTTGATGATATACTCATTGCTGCAAGATGCAATTCTGCATTAATTATGTAAAAACACATTTAAATGAACAATTCAAAATGACTGATCTTGGACAGCTTTCTTTCTTTCTAGGCATACAATTTATGTTTAAAAATAATTCCATAGACATGAATCAAACTAAATATATTGAAAAGATTCTAACCAAATTTGGAATGCAAGATTGTAAATGTCAATCAACACCTTGTGAAATGGAAATCAATCTACTGGACAAAAGTAATACTGACAGAAAATATTACCAAGAGATTGTTGAAATATTCTGTGAATTCAAACATGGACCACTTGATAAGAGCCAAACAAATCTTATGTTATTTGAAAGGCACAAAATACACTGTTTAGTGTTTCATAAATCTAGTAAGACCCTAACTTTATGAGGCTTTTACGATGCTGATTGGGAAAATTCAAAAACCACCATAGTATTGTTGGGTACAGTTTTCAATTGTCACCAAACATTTCTGTCATTTATTTTACATTTAACCATGGCTCACTTTATATTATCTATTATTTTATTCTCTTTTGATCAAGTGAGTGGCTGCCTTGAAAACACTATCTCACAGACCTTATCACTGGTCATAAAACACAAAACACATATGAATAAGAGAAACTCATACACTGTCCTCTTCTATATGGATATCTCAATCATAGTGTCACAACAAAATTATTTACCATGTATTCTTTTATAAAATAATTAGCAATGAATATTATATTCAAGCATGTAAAAATATTTAAAAAACAAAAGCTGAATAGTTGTACACATATAGAAATAATACAGAGCCTAGTATAGCAGGCATGTATAAAAAGACAAAATAAATAGCAGGACAGAAACAACAGGATAAATAAAGACTAAGAAAGCAATGCTCATCGCAGATAAAAGATACTACAAAGAGGAGTGAATATATGGGAGAGCTCTTCCATAACAACAGAGGAGTGAAACTTAGAATATATAAAAAGACCTGTAGCATTAAAATCTGAGGTAAGATCAGCAGTGAACAAAATGAAGAGAAATAAAGAAGCAGGAACAGATGGGATTGCAAGCAGGACTGTCATCCATTTACACAAACTCATTAAGTAGGTTATTTGCTGTTTCTACAGCTTCTTCATCCTTCAATATGTCCTCTGAATGTTAAATTCTCTAGCTCCTCTTTCCTCATTGCATCCCTGAAAATTTGACTCCTTCTGATATGTTTCTTTGTTGCTCTTATTTTCCTTAAGACTTTCTCATCACTCACATGCTCTGTCCATGGTATTCTTAGTATTTGCCAGTAGAAAAATGCTTCAAGTCTGTGAGAAGATAGTCCAGCATTCATTGCCATATGGGAGATTCAGTTCTCTTTTTTTCCTTCTAACATTTTCTTATTTCTTTATACTTTGCTTGATTTTTTTTATTTCTGCCACATTTTCAGTTGTCTGTTACAATACTAACCATATAGTAAAATTTCTCTATCTTCTTGATTTTGACATCCCCACACCATTTGACTGTCTATTTTACTGTCAAATTAGAAACTGTGTTTACGTCATTGTTGACTTTTGATGTTGACCATTTTCCAAATTTGTAATAGAATTCAATTATCAATAGTATAAGCACAGTTTCAAACTTGACATTTGTAAATAAAACAAAGTACAGATAACTCTTTAAGAAGTCAGTAAGTGATTTGATATTGTATTTATATTATGAACAAGACTCCATCTCTAAAATTCTGATTCTGATAAATATTGTGCATGGGGGACAGACTAATGAAAGAGAATCTACAAAATTTGTTCAAAAATATTTTTTTCAATTTATTTTTACAAGCAGACCATTTAAGTAGTACCCCCAGTTAATTAAGTTAATGTGCATGTAATAACAGGTAATTAAGTTAATGCGCATGTAATAACAAGTAATTACTTGAAGCAACAACTCTCAACATCCCAACCCTCTAGTTCTGAGGAAATTGATTGATTTGTTTTTTTTTACAGATTATCAACCCTTTCTGGATTATTTAAAACTGAAACATATTTTGGATTATAAGAACAATTGTTTTTTTTGTGAGTGGATATTGAATTAAGAATTTTTTGAGAATAAAAATGATTTTTCCAGACAGGTATCATATTATTTAATAAATAGCTTGAACTCACAATGTCATTATATCACAAAATTCTCAAACCAACACTTTAATCCACTAGGCCATTTTCTTGTTCATTCCCTGGCTTGGGCAGTACGTACTTTCACTCAGTGGAAATGGGCGAGTAATAATGGAACAGTATTAAATAAAAATAAGAACTAGACAATATCCCTGGACATGTGTAGTGGAATGAGAACAGTCTATCCCCATAGATTAAATAAAGGGTTTACTTCAGACTTCCCTGTAGGTTACCCAGATTAACATACACCTGAGGTAGACCAGAGGGCACAACAGATGAAACATTGTGATAACAACAACAAAGATTAGGACAATAGTCCAAATATAAATTGTGTGAATAATAACTCCTCATTCTAGAAATTCAGACAGAATTTAATGAACTGATAACTTGAAAACTGTCTTTTCTTGAGTATGATGATAGAAAAGAAAATTCTTAATGTGATTTTCTTGTTCACATCATTGTTGAGAAAAGTATTTACATACTTGAGTTTGTTTGTATATGTGCTGGCTTTAAAGTGTGTATAATTTCTTACATGCATGTTGTTTGACTTATATACCAATATGGTATATGCAAAGGTTCACCAATCCTTGCTAATACTGATTACTCCACTATCCACCACCCCAATCAATAAACTATAATTTGCAGTAGGAGACATGTTATATCTGCAATTTGGAATAGGTTCAGTCCTGGAGCTCAATATATGCTCTTTCAATTTCTCCTCAGGAATTGCCATGTGAATCTTTGTTGGAGAAATTTTTTTTTTTTAGATTGGATCTGAACATGTGCCTTTTAGTAGAATAACAATTTGGTCACTGTTTGATATGAAACAAATCTCAAAGATGTGCCAATTTCAGACTTAATTCTTAATCTGTGATTGGTCACTTAACCAAGTTTTCTTAAATTCATTTTGTATTGGAATTTATTCCATTTGACTTTTTTAGCATATCAAGTTTTGGCGGATTTTGTTAAAATTTTGATTTTAATTTCTGTTGTTGCTGTTTAGGAGGTACAGTCGAGTAATGGGTAGCAGTTTGGATTAAACAATTAGAGAGGCAAATTTGAATTCCATTTGAGTTCATTACATTCACTTATGTGCTAATATCCTTGGGAAAGGTATGAATCCATCTCTTCTCTCCCCAGATATGAGTTAACTAGCAGGACAGACTGGGTCTTATAGCCTTGAGTTGCAACAGCTCTAGGAGGTCAGCTCTGAATTCAAACTCTGAATACAACTCAGACAATATTCCATGGTCTTTGGTTATTGGTCAAGAGCTTGAAGAGGAGATAGGTACCACTAAATTATCTGAAAGCCCACTGAAAGAATCATGAGAAAGAATCAAAGTCAGTTTCTTCTGCCTTCAGGTCTCCACCACCAATGACTAAAATAGTCAAGGGACTGATGATGATGATGATGATGATGAGTGGTAGTTTTGATCATTTCAATCAACTTCTTTTTGATCTTCAATGCATTTTTACATTGTGATACAATGCACACTCAGGTAGAAGGTGGTTTTAACTTGATCTCAAGTGTTTCTGTTTGATGGACCAGAAGATAGAAGACTGAACTTCAAAAGGAACTAAGTGGCATCCACTTTGACCAAAGGATAATGATAGAAGTAAAGGGATGGATAAGGGGTTTTGGGTGTTCAAATCACAACAAAACTGGAAATAGGGTAGATCTGGGTGCTGGTCTATATTAAAGTCACATAGTTCTGGCACATCCTTGGTTGAAGTTGAACGTATCTGTATCACAGTTCTGAAGCCTATATTTTGTATTGCTAGCCACCACACTGGGATGAGTAGATGGGCAAGAAGTTGGCAGTGGTGAAGAGCTGACATAGCAGAAATTGTTCCAAGTATCACCTACCTACCCACCTGAATAAACACCTACATATAATATGGGAAACAGGATTCATGTTCTTATTTATGAATGTGGCCTTTCTTTCATCATGTTATCTTGACAGCATGCACTTCGTCAGCTTTTGGTGTACACCAACAAGATCAAGAATTGGAATGCAACATTGATGATCATTGGCTGGTAGAAAGCTTGGGCAAGGATTGCATTGTATGTTTGAAACATTATAACTATAATATAAATATTATAACCATAAATATAATAATAAATATATATATATATGTGAAGAAATTTACTCTTAAGGTGTGCTATATTTATGGGGTAAAGTGATCAATATCAGATAGAGCGTGTATAAATATAAAAGTGAACATTGAAGTCAACACTTAGAGGCAACAGGCTGTTTCATGCTAGATGCAATCGTCAGGCCTGACAATTGAGTCCAGCATGAAACAGCCTGTCGCCTCTAAGTGTTAACTTCAATGTTCACACACACATATATATATATATAGATAGATAGATAGATAATTTACTCAGAAGGATAATACTCAAGTGCCATTATCGAATCTTATCAAAATATAAATCTACACCCCAGTTTCTTTCCGATCTCACCTTTCCTCAGAGAATTATTCCTTTCCCAAGCCAATGTACATGACCACAAAAATGTTGAAAAATCAAAAGAAAACAGTTAAATCGATTACATGTTTTTGAAGATGTGCAGCACATCCATTCATCCCATAACAATCTGGTCAGAATTTAAACACTATTTATAAAAAAATAATTTCTTGGATATTATTTGCTCACTTTTGTCTTACCAGACTTTGAATTATAGCACTTTATGTCTTCCATGTGTTTTGACTGACCCCTGACGAATATTCATGAATGTTCTCAAATTTAAAGCCGTGATAAACCATTAACATCCTTGCTTTTGTATAGAAACGTGTGCAATAAAATAAATCCTTACATTTGCCTGTCCTGGGTATGACGATAAACTACATCCAACAGCAAGGCCTCTGATCAGGAGGTTTTGAGGGGCATGGAACCACCTCTTAATTGCTGGTGTTCCCAGGTCCACCCTGACCTGGGGTGGTAGCACCTGTTTGGGTCCCAGCTATGGGCAAATATTTGACACCCAAACTTGTGTAAAAATAGCTTTTAATACCAGAAATACTTTGTAAAAAAAGCCAAGAGAAATTTACAGTGAAACACATACTGTTAGTGTGTAGATTTTGATCTAGAGCGAACAAAATATTATCAATTGAGTAAAAAAAATTTTTACAAAAATAAAACCATCCAAGATTGTAAATTTCCTAAGTTGGATTGTACTCAAAAATATGAGTAATTGAAAAATGGTTCATATATATATATATTTATACATACACACCTTTTTTACCAAACTATCACTATGAATCTATTTCAAAATTTTGTTGGCATTAAATGACCCACTCAGGTTGATATGCCATAAAACAAAACAACCAACCAACTTACATTTGCCTTGATAAAGTTCCTCAGAGGATGGAATGCATCAGCTAAAATAGTTTTTTCCTCATTGATCATTGGCTAGTAGAAAGCTTGGACAAAGATTGCATTGTATGTCTAGAACATTATACATATAATCATTCATTTCTATAAATAACACCTGCATTGATTGCTGACCACTGATTATCCTTCTCTTCCTGATTTTCAATGAATTTCTATTGTAAAATAATTATCAATACATTTAAATTGTACTTATAATATCCTTATTATGTCAATAAGGCTGCCATTAATTCCTGGCAACTGATAATCCCTTTCATTTTCAACATTTTTTTCATTTAAATTTTAGAGAAAAATAAACAAAAATTGCCAAATTCAGTACTTGAACATCAATTACTTTACTGTCACCAGAAATACTGTATAAAATTACTAAAATTAAGATAGGGAATGATGGGGTAGTGATAGAGTCAGTGGTCAATTAGAAAACACAAAACCCTTCCCAGTTTCAAGTATGATTTTGCTGTACCATAACATTAGGGCAGTGGTTCCCAAACTCTTTTTCTTTGGGCTGCATTTTCTGAATTAAAATTTGCTCATACCTCAACAAATTTTATGTGATAAAAAGTATATCTAAAAATAAAAAACAGGGAGAGAGTTAAAAGGGAGATAACCATGGATTTGAAGTCAGAAAATTATCATTGATAACTCTCTCCTCCAATTTGCAGACCTGAGTTACTATATTCTTAATATTTGATATAATGCAAAAATATCACAATGATAAAATCAGTCAATAATTATTTATAAGTATTTATACTGGGATCCATGCATGTGATTACAAATATTCCATAATAATATTTTAAATTTTGAAATCATATTTATTTGTGGCATATATTTTGAAATTGTTTCTAAATCTTTGTCTTTCAATCATTCCATCTTACCTGCTACCCTCTTCAGCCATACCGTTTGGGAAACATTGCATTAGAGTGAATGAAACTTGACATATTTGTGTATGAAGGACTTAATAAATCTCTAAATGCATATGTGCTTTCTGAACACACACACACACACACACAATTGGTAGTATGAACAGGAATGCCTCATCCTCTCAAAATTTAAAAGTCAAGTTTCTCTATAACCAAATACCTGATTTTCTTTTTGGAATCCTTTCTTGGCTAATTCTAGAACTTTTCAGCATTCCCTTGTAATGTAGGAAGAACTTCATCTAAATTATATGTATCTTTAAATAGTGCAAAGCAACCTTTCCAATTAATATGGTTATGTTTTTCTTAAAAGGATAAAATTAATGCCTTAAATTTTCACAAGTCACAAGAAAAAGAACATTTAATTTTTATTCATTTCAGTAATGAAATGAATGTGAACTTAAAGTAAAAATTTTTAAAAATCAACATACCATTATATTATTTCAAGATTTTGTTTTGCACTATCTTCAAATCAAGGTCTGGAGATGTTTGTGAATCAAACCTTACGTAAAATTGTTTTTCAGTGTTTTCTACATCCAAATTAAAAACATTTTAAAATTTTTTTAGAAAAAACACAAAACTTGTCTGTTTATTTATTATTTGTATATATTGTTGATTACAATAATGTTAGTACAGAAAAATATTAAATCTATTTTTTGGTCAAGTCTCCAAGAATTTAGCCCATATGGCATCTGATGGTTCAGGAGGCATCACCCATGAGTTTGGGATACGGCTGGCTCCAGGAGTGTTCTCTGGTACCAAATAACTGTCCCAGTCTCTCCTGAAAAAGATAGAGAGAAACTATTAGCAACAAATATTAACAAAAGGCGATATAATGCTACTCATCATAGATTGTTATATTTGAATACACAAATGTAGCAATTATTATAGAATTGGCAGTAACAAAAAAAAAAAGAACCAAGAAAATAGTTTTGCCTAGTTTTTTAATTTAAAAAATAAATAAATACAGAAATTATATTTTTCCAAATTTATTTACTTTTTAAAATCATTTAACCCCATGCAAGGCAGTAAAGCCACTAAGACACAAGGGGTTACAGAATATGAAAGAATAAGGAAAAAGAGAAACATTATGAAGGAGTGAGAACAACAGAAGTAATCAAGACGACAGTAGATAATGATTGACATTGATATTCAAAAGTTTTAAATGCAAAGTTAGCAGGAAAGCAAGAAGCTAAAAGACAAGCAAGAAGTACAAGAAAAGAAACTGTTAGCATAGAACTTATGGTTATATCTAGCCAATTCAATGTAAATTGATGAGACTTTGTTGCCAATCTAGTACTATTTTTAAATTCATAAAGTCTTGGTACCATAGTGGAGAGTTCATCTGAACACTTACCATGAAAATATTTATAGAAAAGGCATAGGGAAGATACATTATGGTGGTGGATGTTACAATTTTTGGATACATTATGTACTAGTGAGTTAGCCCAAATGACTTGACTCGCTTTATAGTCCACCAATAGAAGGTTAACTAATCAGAAGACGTAGAATATTCAATCCGTCGTGTATAAAGGCGGCCATTTTGTTTACTCTACCCCAGTTCCAGTTCCAGCTTGTCAGGCGAAAAGAAACAGAAGGACGAACTACACTCTGCTACTTTTACTGGGATATCCACTGCTAACCTGAAATACGCTTCCCTACTGTCTTTGAAATATTCACTGCCAACCTCTGGATTCTATACTCAAAAGACGACCGTCATCATGAACAACAGTGGAAAAGTGACTGAAGCTGTGATGCCAGGTCAGGACCAATAATATTGCCAATTCATCTTTGGATTTTATCAATAATGTATAAATATATAGTAGAAGCACTGGATCATATGTGGCAGCAATATTCAAATTAAGAACAAATGGTAGACTTATAAATATATATGATAGATTCTGGAGAGAAGAAATTGTCTTGCATGACACAGTGAACCAACTTTCTTAGCAGTAGACTTAGTAATTGATTCAATATAATCTTTCCACCTCATGCCAGTTGAGAATGTTAGCTCAAGAAGTTGTAATGAGTCACTTTCATGGAGGTTACCATTAGCCATGCTGATGGGAGGTAGAAAGGAGTATTTCAGATGAATAAGAGCAGTTTCATTTTGGAGACATTAAAATTAACAAGCCATTTCTTGCTCCAGTTAATAACGGAGTGTAGGTCATTTTGAGATCAGCTTCCAATTTGAACTTATTGAAATATCAGACTTACTATTGTGACAGGAGTAAATAGTGTCATCAGCATAGATACCAAGTTGAGAAGTGATTCCATGACATCACTTCTCAACTTGGTATGATTTTTCATCAATGACTTTCCTAATGGCAAAAAAAGATTTAAAAGAAAGGCTGTTCAGAACAACTTTTATTTTGTAATTTGGTAAGACTGAATCAGTTCAAAAATTTGTCCACAAATAACCTTTCAACTTATGAAGAAGACCAGTATGTAAAACCCTGGTGAGTGCTTTTGAGATGTCCAAGGCAACAGCCCAAAATTCACCTTTCAATTATAAAATTCCAACTATTTCCAAAACCTCTGCACTGTCCTCAGTTTTGACACCCAAACACTCTGAAATGTTTATATTGGAGCTGATGGAATGAATTGCGTCATAGTGTTTTTTTTTTCTACAGATAGTGCCCAACTGACCCTACTATACTGTGCAGTTGACAAAATCAAAAACAAATAATGCACATGCACAAAATTAAAAATGAATTTTGACAAGAATTGTTTTTATTTTTGAAAAATCTTAATTAGAATGATTTATACAGTTTTAAATTTTTTAAAATTCTTTATTAATTTTTACCTGTTAGGTGATATTGTTATTAAGTAAAAACTATATTTACTAGTCATAAATGGAAAAGCTTCAGTGGTCATACTTTATGTAGACTTTTCAGTTAGCCTGATGAATATTTATGAGCTTTTCTTAAATTTAAAAATTTTGAGAACCTAATATTTTTACTTTTGTTTATAAATACTTGTGCTTATCCCAGAAAAATTCTTGCCAAAAAGAAATGAAGTTCTGTGATATGACAACAAATATGGATAAGAGGAAAAGAACTTCGACTTTGTTAATGAGTCTAAATAGTAAAGCCAGATAAGCAGTGATGGAAATAGACCCTGATAAATTAAACACAGAAAAGGAATGAAATTATTGTATAAAAAGTTGGACTCTCTCTTCAAGGTGGATATTAATCAAGCCAAAACAGGTTTTCTCCTCAATGTCGACATTTAAAATATTTTCATTTTTGCCAGTAGCTTTTCCAGTACAACTGATGACTTTCATTTTCTTTCAAGAAGGATCATTGTTTGATACTGCTTTGCACATTATCTGTTTGTATACTTAATAGCAGTAATGGGTTTTACCTTTTGCCATAAAGTGCTTCTAATTTTTTCAGATGACTCCACCTGAATAAAAGCCATTCTTGTTACATGCATTGTATTCAAGTTGTTAACTATGGATTCACTTGATGTAACACTCTAAAGCTGGGAGTTTGTTTATCAGAACAGAAAATGCATCAGGATTTTGTCCAAATACTAATTGATTTGGACGATAACCATTGACATTATGCAAGTATTTTTGGAGCTCATTGACTAAGCTAAATGGCAAGTTCTAAGCTGCAACTAGTGTCTTCCATAGTTTTGAGTACCATTTCATTAAGTATAACATTGTGGTGCTCATTCAATCCATTGCTACATGGACTTTGTACTGGTGTAGTTTGTACAATAATATTTAAATTCTGAGCCATGACTCCGAAACCTTGATTATCAAATTCTTGCCCATTATCAGTTAGAAAACTAGAAGGAAATCCAAAATATGCAATCCAAAATTGAAATATGTCAATAATTTCTGAACTTTTTTTTGACTGGGTTCTCCTGCTTGTGCAGTATGGTGCAGAGTCCTGTTGCCAGACATAGGGTCACCCAGCAATCACCCTTTTGATCCAGAGCAGCACTCTCTCCTCAAGGCATTTGATGTAGGCCTCGGTGTTGTGTCTGAGGCCATGTGGGAAGATGAATGAGACATAACATCACCATCACTAGCACTCACTCCAGACACCTCTGTAATGACCATTAGACTTATTCAACTCTTCCCAAAATCTCTGCACTGTCTTCAGTTTTGACACTCAAAAACTCTGAAATGTTTGTATTGGAGCTTCTGGTGTAAATGCCAAGTAGTACAGCATACCGTTTCCAAATTTCTGGCAGACTGAATTGCATCATAGTGCTCTTTTTCTCACAGATGGTGCCCAAGTGACCCTACTATACTGTGCAGTTGACAAAATCAAAAACAAACAACATACTTGTGTGAAATTAAAAAAAAATAAAAAATGGTCACTTCAATATATATATATCATATATATATATATATATATATATATATATATATATATGTGTGTGTGTGTGTGTGTGTGTGTATGAAAAGTGTATATAAATAAATATATATATGTATAATTATTTATATATTATATGCGCGGTACTTATTAGAAAGTGCTCAATATCAGAGATAGAGCTAACATATTTGGTTATTTTGGACATCTATCCAACCAAATATATATATATAATAAATTTACTTATTTAAAAATGTTTCCATTGCTACACAGGAATTACCATGCTTCAAAAGCAGAAACTGAAAATTTCAAATTCAATTATAGAATTAAATTAAATATATCTTATTGTTCTTTCTCTTTATTATATATATATTAGTACAGTTTTCAATGTTACTGTTTTTTGTCTATAGTTTCAAAACACAAGAAAATAAAAGACAATAAACAAAACAACTTTGGCTGCTGTAACAACAAAAACAACTTACTTGCCTCGTGAGTTTTATCTTCTCTATAGTCAAATAACAACTCAATGAAGAAGAAACCATAAATGATTATTTTACTGATACCAGAGCCAAGAAGTTTACCTGATTTGTATGAAGGCTTCCCAGCTGTACTCAGCTTGACTATAAAATTTCATGAAAGGGTAAATTGGGTCATCATCATCTATTGTTCCTTAGAAAAAAACAAAAAGAGAAAACAGTGAATACTAGATTTACTTTCAAAAGAATATTTACAGATTTAAACTCTAAGTGCATCCTTCTTAAAATTCTTAAAACATTTTTTTCATGATTATAAAAAATTTCTAACAAAAATTGAAAAAAAGAACAAGAAAACATGTACACACACATCTTAGTTCCTGAACAATGACAATCCTTAATTCTTAATTTTTAAATGCATAATGTACTTGCAACTTGTTCAAACAAATAAAAAAGAAAATAATAAAATTTAGAGCTTAAGCATACACTTATTTTACTCCTACCACCAGATTTAGCTTATTAAGAAAATGATGGCTTGACTACTGTTTACCAGACACAGATAGGAAAAGTAGCAGTGATTTATTGTTTGCTTATTAGGTAATTTTTTATTTTTTAATCTGTGAATTGCCATGCAATCTTGGGAAAGATAGTGGAATGATTTCACCATGATTTAGAATTCAAACTTTTCTTTTTCCCCAAGCTGCTTGTCACCAAAGGCTAGAGTGCCCAGTCTACCCTGCTATTTAACCTCTAGCTGGAGAGAATAGAGATGAATTCAAGCCTTTCTTAAGAGCATTAGTGTGAAAAATAAAATTAACTAAATTATTGGCCAAATGATTAATTTATAACAGTCTAAAAATGTTATAGAGAAGTTAAAATCTTTAAAAACATCAATGATTAATTCTTAAAGGAAAACAAAGGTATTCAAGACATGAAATTTATATCAATTCTTAGTTTTCTTAAATTTTCTTTCTTGTCTTTTTTTTTTATTTTCTATAAAAAATTTGATTGTTTCTTTGAAAGTTATCAGCAAGCAATAGCTGTAAAGTTGAGGTGCCAAAAAAATTAATATGCGTATGTATTATGATGATCCAAGTAAGAATTGCAGTCGTATGCAGTCAGTATTGATTCTACAGTTCAAGTACCATAGTATTTAGCCATGTACCCACATCATAATGAAATGTGACACAAGGTTGAGTTTAATGTGGATTTATCGGCAGTACTGTAGAAAAATTCTCATGCCCCTTGGAACTTTCCCATTTTGTGAACACCTCAGGTGCTGAGCAATAAACCAGACCCTCTCCTGAAGGTGAAGTACTGCCTGTGGCAATGGCCCCCAAGGCTTAAGCAATATTATCAGCAGAGGAACGAACTCCTCTGCCTGCCAATGACACAAGACATTGGTTGCACCACTGACAACAGTACAAGTACCATGGTATTTACTTGTATTCCCACGGTGACATGATGTGACAAGAGGTTGGTTTAATACACCTGAGCTAGAGCCAAATATTGCCCAAACCCCACAATCATCAGTTGTGATGACATCGGTATTACTACCCCCAATCTCAGTTGTGTCTCTGTGGACAGAGTGCAGCTGAAAAAAAATTGACAGGTGCCTGGTCCTGAGGGAGCAGCTGCTGTTGCAGTACCCTCTAAATGCACTGCAATGAGAGGGTACTGCAACAGCAGCTGCAACCCCAGGACAAGGCACCTGTCAATATTTTTTCAGCTGCACCTGTCCACAGAGACACAACTGAGATATGTTAACAGTACAAGCAGTACAAGTAACATTGTCACTACCTTACGTATTGAGCCTATACATAACATCTACTCATACACATGCTAATTAGCAATAGCACTAAGCAAGCACCGCTACAGTATGATTTATTGCCAGTAAATTTTACAATTTATGTGGGTCCTAAAGAGTAGAATATGGTGAGTTAGAAGCCATTGTCAAAATGCAAGATAAATAATGCAAACAGAATTAATAAAGTTTGCAATGAAAAGAAAAAAAGGCAAAAAAGATGAAACGGCAACAATCATGCAAGCTAGCAAACAATATAGTTAAATCAAACAGCTAAGAAGGCAAAAGAATTCACAAACTATGAGTTGGTGTTTGTACACAAAAGCAAGGTCATACAAGCGAATGCAGTATGTCTGGCTAGTACTTAAGTCAGATCTGGACTGAGTCATGTCAAAACGCAAACCATCCCATTTTATTGGCCAAGAAAAATATCCCAGCATGCATTTTGTGTCCTTCCTACTATAAAAGGGAGAGGGGGAAAACTTCTACAATCATTCCCTGCTGTTAGGGAAATGAACAGAATAACAACACAATTACAGTATTGTCAAGACATGCTGACAATTGGCTGAAAGAATAATAATTTTAACACAATTATAGTTTTGTTATATTCTTTCAAAATTATTTTAATGCCACTATATTGTTTAAAGTTCATGAAGTAATTATTCTAAATAATAAACTAATAAAGAATTTGGAAACTAAACAAAATCTTACTTTTTCCAAAGAGTAGCTGTTGTTCTCTTTTTTGTTCTCTCTTCTCTATCTCAGCTTGCACTTTATGCGAGTGAGCACGTTCTCTTTCTTTGGTTTCTTCTTGTTCACACTCAAGCATCACCTGAAATTAAAATAAGAGATAAAGCAGTTTATAAAACTCTGCAAAGCTATATATATATATATATATATATATATATATAAAAAAAATTTTTTTAATACTTTACATGTACAAGAGGGGACAGAAAAGTTCTCACCAAAAAAAAAAAAAAAAAAAATGTTTAGTCGTTTGATTAGATGGTAGGAAGTTGGTAAGGCATAGAACTTTACAGAACCTTCTCTTAATGATTAAAAATAAATCTTACTTTGATAATTGTCTTTTTTTTAAATATTTGGATATGAAGAAATTTCTGTGGTAACATCTGGGAGATATTAATCAGTATAAGCTGATTAAGCCTAATAACATTTTACTCTGAAGAATTCATACATAGACTGTTTATAAATAAACACAAAATAGAAGAATTTTAATGGCACTAACAATTATACGTTTTTAAATGAAAAACTTTCCTTTTTCCTTCATTGATAAAAAATATATTGAATTCATATACATGGTTGGATGATTTCGTTTAGCAGCATAATAACCTCTACAGGTTACTTAATGCCAAAATCTAAATATTTTGAATGCAATTGTATGCCTTCAACTACAGATAAAATGCATTGTTGGTCATTTTGCTATATGCATTGTTGGTCATTTTACTATAAATATGTATTCTTGGTATGGGTTTACAGGTTCACCATTTGCCCACAGCTGGGACCATAACAGATACTTACTACCTCAGGTCAGGGTGGATTTGGAAATGAACAATTAAGAGGTGATTCATGCCCCTCAAAACATTCAATCTCCTGATCAGAGGTCTTGCTGCCAGATGTAGTTTAGAACAAAGGGAGAGAGTTTGAAAAGAAGAAGACAAAGGAGATAGAGAGAGTGAAATTTGAAGATCAGAGAGAGAGAGAATGAAAATGTGAAGACCAAAGAGAGAGAGAGAGAGAGTGAAATTTGAAGATCAAGGAGAGAGAGAGAGAGAGAGACAGAGCGAAAATGTGAAGACCAAGGAGAGAGAGAGACAGAGCGAAAATGTGAAGACCAAGGAGAGAGAGAGACAGAGCAAAAATGTGAAGACCAAGGAGAGAGAGAGACAGAGCAAAAATGTGAAGACCAAGGAGAGAGAGAGAGAGAGAAAATGCGAAGACCAAGGAGAGAGAGAGAGAGAGCAAAATGTGAAGACCAAGGAGAGAGAGAGAGAGAGCAAAATGCACCAAGGAGAGAGAGAGAGAGAGAGCAAAAATGCAAGACCAAGGAGAGAGAGAGAGAGAGCAAAAATCCAAGGAGAGAGAGAGAGAGAGCAAAATGGAATACAAGGAGAGAGAGAGAGAGAGCAAAAATGCGAAGACCAAGGAGAGAGAGAGAGAGAGAGAAAAAATGCGAAGACCAAGGAGAGAGAGAGAGAGAGAGAGCAAAATGCGAAGACCAAAGGAGAGAGAGAGAGAGCAAGACCAAGGAGAGAGAGAGAGAGCAAAATGGAGAAGAGAGCCAAGGAGAGAGAGAGAGAGAGAAAATGCAAAACCAAGGAGAGAGAGAGAGAGCAAAAATGCGAAGACCAAGGAGAGAGAGAGAGAGCAAAAATGCGAAGACCAAGGAGAGAGAGAGAGCGAAAATGTGATGACCAAGGAGAGAGAGAGAGCGAAAATGTGATGACCAAGGAGAGAGAGAGAGCGAAAATGTGATGACCAAGGAGAGAGAGAGAGCGAAAATGTGATGACCAAGGAGAGAGAGAGATGACCAAGGAGAGAGAAAATGTGATGACCAAGGAGAGAGAGAGAGCGAAAAAAAGGAGAGAGAGAGCAAAAATGTGATGACCAAGAGAGCGAAAACAAGAAGACCAAAGAGAGAGAGAGAGAGAAAGCATGAATTTGAAAGTTAGAATTAGCATTTGTTCATTCATTCTGAAAGAGGATAATATAAGATTTGTTAATAAGTTCAATAGATTTAACAAACTTCTGGCCAGGATAAGCATCTTGATATGAAACTTGATTTGGCTAACCAGAGAAATCACTTGAAGTCTTCTTGATTTATTGAATAGAATTCAATAGCTGATACTCCCTGACAAGTGGATGAAGTGATGGCTAGAAGGTCTGTCTATGAAAATCTGGAGTTGGGATGCTGAAGGTAACACCAATCTGCTAAGTGACAAACTTCATATTTATATTAATTCTATATAAAGTTTGTCACTTAGCTGATTAGTATTACCTTCAACATAAAGAGATAAAAGCATTATCTAGATAGTAAACTTGACTTACCATCAGAGTTCGTTGTTCAGCTTCATAAATTTCCATCTGACGGTTAAGCATTCTTTGCAACCGAGGAATATCTTCTTCAAATTTTTGGTCACAATGAAACAAGGTATACAAACCTGATGTTAAATGAGAAAAGACAAAGATAAAAAGAAGTACAGCATATATATAGAAATAATGATTTCTGGAAATTAATTTCTTAAAATTAGTTTTGACTAATTTAACCTATTCAATTAGGATCAGGCAAAAAAAAAAAGAAAAAAAAAAAAAAGGATATACTATAGAATTCAAGGTTTCACAAAAGTTACCTAATAAAACTGATGTTGGTAAAATATTCAGGTAACATTTCAATATTATATTTTATATAGACTTTTTGGATATTTCATGTACCAGCTGTAGTTTCCCCCAGTGGTTGTAGAGAATCCTTTAACTCACAAGGGTGTGTCTTGCACTTTCTACTACCCTTTGTACTTTCCTGGAACTAATCAATGTCTTGACTGATAAACCTAGTGGAACTAGCTTTAGGTATCTACATTTGTATAGGAATGTTAGGTGATTTGACATCTGTGCCAATTTTTGATGGAGTTTTTCTAACCACCTCCATTGGTGTAACACATTGGGTCGGTACTGGTTCGATAATTCTTGTTTGAATTTCTGGGATGAAGATTTATCATTACTTACACTATTTATATTCAAACTATTGTTCTAATCTTTGCTGTTACCACAACATTTTGGCCTTTGTGCCATCCAGCCTTCCTCAGGCTTATACTGATCTGGGTAACCTATAAGGAATTTTGAACTGAACTGTTCTCATGTCTAGGGATATCATCTAGTTCTTATTTTATTTAGTATGTTCCTGGGAAGAATTTGATCAAATATTGTGTGTATTTAATTCCTTGCAATTGTGGTAGAGAATATAAAGGTAAAACAAACCACCCCCCTAAAAGTAAGAGTGAAGGAACATTGAAAAGCCACAGTGAGAGGTAAGACAATGAAATTGGGCATGGCTATTCATGTATAGAGGGAAATGAGTAGTCATCAGCCCCTGCGGAATGAAGTGGAAATACTGGGCAACAAAAAACACTGCAGAGTTAGAAAGCCTGAAAGAATCAGCAAATATGCTAGTAGGCCTAGCATAGAAATAAATACAATATGGGAACTACTAATGAAGAAAGAAAGGCAAATGACATCAAATCATTAACCGCAGCAGCAGCAAATCAAAACATGGGCAGACTGCAGCAACAGTAGTTACAACCTAATCAGGAGTCAGGTTAAGTTTAAAGCTTTAAGTATACTACATGGACAATAGCCTAGTGGATAAAAACTTTGGTTTGTAAATTTCGTGACATAGTGGTTGTGAGTGCAATCCCTGGGTCAGGCAGTGTGTACTTGCACTCAACAAAAATGGGCAAGCAAATAAAATAAGAACTAGACAATATCCCTATCAGTGGAACAAAATTAAATAAAAGGGTTTAGTTCAGAATTCCCTGTAGGTTACCCAGATTGATATAAACCTGTGCAAGGCTGGAGGGCACAACAGCCAAAATATTGTGGTAACAACAATAGTCTGAAGATAAATAGTGTAAATAGTATATTTATTCAACAATAGTCTGAATATAAATAGTGTAAATAGTATCTTTATTTTCTTTAATTTAACATGACATATAAATAATACTATGGAAGATATAAACTCAAAAGAGTAACAAGATTTTGCACAGTAATGAGAACACAATGTTGGAAATTGGGTGGGAAGAGAGTAGTTAACCAGAAATCACAGAACAACATGTATACATATATATGTACATAGCAATATTTTCTTGTTAAGGCACGACTGGGATTAATCTTGTACAAAGCAAGGTGGATCCTGCTTGACAGAGGATAAGTCATAATAATTTTAGGCAAGATTTTTCAAGGCCAGGTGCTCTTCCCGACTTCTAACCTAGACACTCACAATAGTTAAAGTACACCAAAAGTTTGTATTGAGACACTATCTCTAGGAAGGTTGCCATTTAAGGCTTGAAATCCTATCCTAGTCTTTGCATATGTATGTTAGCCATTGGCTTCTATAATAAGCTCATTTGACAGGTCTTGTTTTTTCTCCTGTGCGGTGACATACCACCAAAATGGAAATTAAAAACAGTGACAAGACAAAAAAAAAAAAAAAAAAAAATAGTGACAAGAAAAAAGATAAAAACTGGCTATCAGAAGTAAAAAAAAAAAAAAAAAAAAAAATGAAATAAAATTAACCAGCAAAAAATATTTGAACATACTGATGCTGTAAATGCAAAGAGAGAGAAAAGATGTAAGATATTAAGAAAACTGGTTGGAGACATGAAAGCAACCAAACCACCACCTTTAAAAGAGGAATGTCTAAGTTGAGCAAAAAAAGTACATGGAAACTGATAACAGTAATTTTTTTTAGTGATGACTGTATTGCTATATTAGATAGACCTGATGCCTGGGTGGAATAGTCAATAGAACTTAGAAAACAATGGGGTGCGAAATAAATTAATGTTTTAGGTTAGTATTATAGGCAATAAAATTACATAAGTCTCTTAAAAGTTGATGATGGTGCCAAGATAAATGCAGAGAATTATTTTAAATTCCTCAACAAAATGGTCTTTGGTTTTGTTGGTTATTTTTATGTCAACATTTGTTGGTTATTTAATGCTAATTTTTTCATCCAGAATTAAATAGAAAAGTTTTCATAGGACAATAAATAATAATGAATTAATACTTTTAATGTTAACCATTCTATATTATTTACCATCAAGAAGATATCCATAATTTTTTTTTAATGTTGTATATAATTTAAAAAAAGTAGAAATTAAAAAGTAGAATTTAAATATAAGGAACATTTATAAAATTTAAGAATTAGCTTCAACTGCTGGAAATGGCAACTATTTCTTTGCTAACTAGGAGAAGATAACTTTTACTATAAAAATTTCCGCTGTCAAAACAAGAGAGAAACAGTCAGGTTGCGTGTAGGTTTGACCACCAAGCAAAGTCATTTAAACTTGTGAAGAATGATTTTAAAGGATTATTAGCTCTTTTGAAAAAAGTTTCCATTGAATTATTTTATGGTGTGTAATATCATATACAAATTTTTCAAGTTTGTGAGGATTTTATATTTTTTTTTGGACAATCCAATAAAGTATTTTTTTTACTAAATATTTATGCTCACAGTTCTTAATTTTGTTCTTTACCAATAAATTTAAATATAAAAAATATATGAATGTACTGTTAAATTATTTATCAAAATATCTGTATATTTTCTCTCACTGATTATCTACAAGCATTTTTCAAATTCCTTGTGATAGTGAAAATTTTGTAGGTATGTGTTTATGAAGATTTCAAATACATATTTTTCAAATGTAAATAATAAGATAATTTTTCTGCATTATAAAAAGCCATCATATATTTTAATGAAGTTGAGAAAAAACAAAAAAAAACCTCCTCATTTCAGTCAAAAAGCCAGAAAAATCATTCTGAACAGCTCTACTTTTAATAAAAGATAATTGAATTGGTGCCTATTCATTTTTTTTTCTTTCTATTTGAGCATTCCTGAACTCTTACAAGTATTTGCAATACAAAAACTACTGATTGAAAGTCAGGTAAAAAAGCACTGTTGAATTATATTATTATGTTAGCATAATTCACCATAATGACAGAAACCAAAAATTAGTCTCTCAAGATAATCTTTAATTATTTCTTCACACAATAATAATTTTCAGTAATTGTAATTAAATAAAAACACAAAAACAAGGAACTGAAAACTAAGATAAAAAAAATAATTATAATAGACATAAATAATAATTGTAAGTAAACTATTACCTTTCTTAGCGACATTTTCTTTACGGACCTTTCTGAGTTTACTAAGAACTTTAATGAGTTCTAACATTTTGGAAACATCTGATTTCTTCTTTCTAACTTCACTGAGCACTGAATCTACACAGATTTTCATTTCTTTATCCTAAAAAGAAAAGAAGTTGTTTATATTAAGGACCTTCAAAACATTGATAAGCATTAGAGAACTTGGAATTTTACAAACTGTTCATAACAAACACACACACAAATAGCAAAAAGTAAACAATATTTTTCTTGATTAATTTGTGCATAAAAATAAGTAATCTAAAAATATTCTGAATAATATAAAATTTGATTTTATACATCCAAAAACCAATTACTATTAGTAGTAGTAGTACCACCACCACTATTTACACAAATTCTAAAGTGAAAATTATATTCCCAAGTTCTGATTTTCTTCTATTGTTATAT
This sequence comes from Acanthosepion pharaonis, assembly GCA_903632075.3. Lineage (NCBI taxonomy): Eukaryota > Metazoa > Mollusca > Cephalopoda > Sepiida > Sepiidae > Acanthosepion > Acanthosepion pharaonis. The sequence continues at coordinate 5,109,969 of CAHIKZ030001668.1, read as the reverse complement.
AAAAATGTTATACTATAATTGCCAACAAATAAGATGAATATTTAAAAAAAAAATAAAAAAATAAAAACGACTATGCAAACATTCAATAGCATACAATATGCTGGTATTTTAACCAGGCTGTCTACCAAAACTCAAATGCAAGGCTTTCATGCAAGGAGTCTCTCAAATACCCTTGTTAGCCATTGTATCTTAGAATTGCAAAAGAATTTACTTAATAAGAATCAGACTTCTATATTTTAAACAAATATTGATTGAATTTAAAATATTAGCTGAAAAAGGTGCCTTTCCATAGAGTTGTGATTAATATGATCATTACTGCTGTAATGAATCCAATCTTGGACCTTCGTGTTTGCAACAAAAAGCAGTGTCAAAAGTACAATTTTTCCCTTGAAACCACTATTATTTTAACTACCTTCACTCTTCAGCAATATTTATTGTTTTAAAAAGCAATTATTAGAATTGTAATAAATCCTAAACATATGATGAAAGTGAATTTATACGTTTTTCTTGTACTTGAGAATTTATAACAAAAATATTAAACACTATTTATTTGCTTGTTTATTCACAAGAATAATTTTACATTTACAACATTCTAAAAATTAATATAATTAAAACTAATGCAATGCAATATTTATCAATTTATAAAGAAATAAATATGGAAGCAATTTTTTATTCATAAATTTATAAGCATTTACTAAATTATTAAAATATGTGAACCAACTATAAGGAAATCATTATTTACCATCTTAGAAAAGTTTGAACCAGTTGGCAATTAGTTGATGTTTCGACAACCATTTCAATAAATGATCTAATAAATAGTGTAAATAAACAACCTAATAGTGTTTATTTTAATACTCAAGAACAAAGAAAATGTATAACTTCACTTTCATATGTTTAGGTTTTATTACAATTCTAATAATCACTTTTTAAAACAATAAGCATTGGTAGTGGAGATAGTTAAAATAATAGCAGTGTCAAGGCAAGAAGATCCAAGTTTGCTCCAAACTTCACTTAGTACCTTGCATTTATAGTCTTCATAAGTAGCAATTTATCTTGTGCTTTACTAAGCCAAATAAATACCAAAATGATGAGGGTAAAGTTTGCTTAGTCATCTTACAGATGATCTGGAGTGGGTATAAGAAGAACTTGATGAACAGAAAATTATTCTTAAAGGGAAACAAAAATGATGTTGATGTTAGGTTGACAAAGAATATTTTGTGAAAAGTGCAAAACCAAAATATTACAAGTGCAAGGTTAACAACATGTGCAGCACAGACAAAAAAAATAAAACATGATTTCTTCATTAAAAAAAAAAAAAAAAAAAAAAATAGTATTGACAGATTGCAAGTTGGATAAGATTTTGCTTACACAATCTAAGGAGCAAGCATTTTTTTTTAAATCCCTACTTTTAATATAAAAATGGTTAAAGAACACATTGAAAAAAGAAAGATTACAAACCAGAAGAAAGGCATTCAGTGAATATTATTATGAAACATTTCTTAGCAACTATTATTAACTTTTTAATATTATTTCTTTCATCTTATTTCTATTGCTACAGATGTGATGCATGATGAAATAAATAATAATAAAAAATTACTACCAATTGACAATATTTCATCTGAAGAAATTTCAAATAATAATGATACAGATATTACTACCACAGACAGTAGTAGCATGTCAGTCTTTAGGGAAATTAACAAATAAAGACAAGATTTTAATTGTGGCAACTGGTTGACCTTCACAGTCTAATAATAAGGCAAACTGCCTGATGATAATTGCTGCACATTCGTCTTGCTTGAGGATTTTTGTTTTTTACTAATAATCCATGTTATTTATCCATACTTATGGAATGATAACTGTGATTGAAAGTAGATATCCTAAACTAAAATTTTATTTTCATTATATATAAAAAAATTTCAATGCAGACAGAGATATTAACAAAGCATAAAAAAAAAATGGTAGCAAATTTATTTTTGTAACTTAATTAGCAACCAAGTCATGACCATTCAAATTTTGTCAGAACTTTTGTCTCATGTATTATTGGGACAGAAGCCAATTTTAACAGTGTATAAGTCAAGATGCAAGTGAAAAATCATTATAAATGATTACAAAATGTAATGTCATTTAGACAGTTTTGAAGTAAAAGAAAGTTACTACTAATGGAATCATTAAATATTACATCTGACCAGCATAAACATTGAGAAAAAGTGTGTTCTCAAAAATGAAATAGTTAAAACATAACACAGAAGGGCAATTTTGACTGTTCATACAAGTTTCATTTCAATAGTTAATACCTTGCAGTTTCTTGTTATGATTGATAGCAGAACAGAGATGAAACTAAAAAAATTTTCAGTACTACAGCAATAAAAATTTCATAAAAAATGCCACAAGCATAATTTGACAGTAGGGCAAAAACAGGTCAACAGTATTCCATCATGATTTTACCAAAAAAATGTATCCATGAGAGGTACATGCCTGAAACTTTGGAACTTCAATAAAAGAGCTCTTTTCACCTTTTCTCATACATGTATCTAATTTTTTAAATTTCTGTGAAATTATGCAATTCTTGACTTGTCCCAAAAAGGACAGTAATGACTACAAAACTTAGAAATTTGTTTGATGAAATGAATCATTAATCAATCCTTTAAACATATGCTTATTGTAAAGCTTTATGCACATTTATTTTTTAACTACAAAACTGAAATGAATAAAAATGCATTTATTGGAACTAATAAAAAAGGCTTTCTTCTAATGGTGATTTGCAATTTGAATTTGTTTATAAGCCTCTGCTATAGCAAATAATTCTGGGAGATTCCATATTCTATCATCACTTGAAAGTGATATTATATCAAAGCCTCATCTAAAAACAAATGTTAATGTCATTTATACAATATCATCCAATGAAGACCATCAAAAATAAACAATTCTGCTTTACAAGGTTAAATTTTCATTTTTATAAGAGTTAAATTTCTCTGATATTTCATCCACTAAAGTTTTTAACTTTGAGATTTTTTGCAAAAGACAAGTTTAAACCATAAGCCCACCAAATTGATGAGTATCTTTTTTTATTTAAGATGGGACTATTTTGATATATGTATGGAGACACAACTTTGAATGAAATAAGTTTGAAAAAAAAAAACAAAAAAACACTGAAATTGCCTGCTTTGAAAATGTGAATATGAAGTCATCTTCGTTGAAATAGAGACACAATTTAAAAAGATGTGAAATAAAAACTCATCATCACACATAAGAAAGAATTTTATTTTTATAAAGAGAAAAGATTAAATTTTGTTTACATACTAATTTTATCAAAATAGTTGAAATGAAAAGTAATTTCACTATTTTGACCCATTTTCTCAGTGTAAGCTAATGAGGTTTGGGACATCTCCTAAAATTAACAAAAATAAGATAAAAGAAATATGAACAAATTATAATTTTATTCAATAAAGTCCAGATACTTTCTCAAACACCTACCAATCTTCTCAGCATGTTTACTTTCAACAATATGTTCTTCATTAAGTTTATCCATTCACTTATAAGTCAGTTTATTTTCTAAACTTCTATGTTATGCAACTGTTTCAATAGTTAAATAATGTGCTACTAAGATGATGATGATGATTGATATTGCACTTACATTTTTGTACATTGTAATTGACAAGAAACAAGCTGGAAGAAAGTTCCATAAGCAAAGAGTACAAGAGAAGAGGCTATTAGAACAGTTACATCTAACAATTTCAAAAGAAAATAATGAAACTTAGCTGCCAATCCATTCTTCTTCTGTATTGTGTCTCTTCGGGACATAAATCTCCACAATTTCCTATCTTAGGCTTAAATTTATGAAGTTGAGATACCAAAGACAAAAGCTTATCAGAACAATTGCCATGGAAATATTTATAAAAAAGGCAGGGGAAAGCTATGTTATGTGATAAGATGATTTACTTTTAGTGATATAAATATTTCCCTTTTTTCTTAAGCTACATCCATAAAAATATAAATGCTAGACAGTACAAGAAATAATGTATTACTACTTCCCCACCCACCCACCACCAAATATCTCAAAATATATCCCCTAAATTTTAGATGTGAAGTTGAGGTATACACTTAAAATTGTTTCTTAATATTCCCTTCTGTCATAGTTTGGTCATATTTGACATCAGATAGGGCTGAATTCAAATGACCAAACTAGAAGAGCGGACCAGTATTCCAATAGATAATCTGATGGAGATGTTGACTTTCTGTACACAAACAACACACTTCAGAATGGGACCACACATATATCGACAGGATGAGGGCTTAGCAATGGGCTCGCCATTATCACCAGCAATGGCGAATATATACATGGAATACTTTGAAGAAATGGCATTAGAATCTATATCTCTAAAGCCAACTTTATGGTTAAGGTATGTGGATGACACCTTCATACTCTGGCCACACCAGGAAGATGTTCAGGTTCTACTGGACCATGTGAACTCAATAAGACCTTTGATACAGTTCACAATGGAGAAAGAGAATAACAACACACTCCCATTCCTGGATGTTCTAATATCTCGAACAGAGCATGGGTTCAAGACGTCCGTATACCGTAAACCAACAGTCACCGGACAGTACCTCAATTTCAACTCCCACCATCCATACAGCGTAAAGAAAGGGATCGTCCGTTGCTTACAACACCGAGCAAAAGTCATAAGTGGCGACCCAGAGACGCTAGATAAGGAATTGGTCAGTATAAGTAGTACCCTACAACGTAACAACTACCCTGGGTACATGGCAGCAGCCCCCAAAAACTGGGATAGGTGGGTACAAGAGGAGGAGGAGGAGGACAACAACACTCAGAAAACAGTCTGCCTGCCTTATGTGAAGGGGTTATCAGAGAAAATACAAAGGATCTGCGGTCCATATAACACCAGGACAACCTTCAAAAGCTTGACAACACTTTGCAGATATCTCTCTCGAGTGAGACCCCCAGCAGAGGAGAACATGACTAAAGACTGTGTTTACGCTATCCCGTGCAGCTGCGGAAAGGAATATAAAGGAGAGACAGGCCGCCCCCCAAGGTAAGGCTTCAAGAACACCAGAAAGCTGTAAGTGAAAGTGAGAGGGAAAGTAGAAAAATCAGGCGTGGCTGACCACATATGGAGAGAGAAGGGAGATCACCGTCCCCTGTGGGATCATGTTGAGATCATAGACAGGGAACACCACTGGAAAATTCATAAACTTAAGGAATCAGCACATATGCTAGGCCACAAAAATCTCCTGAGCCGACCAAGCATAGAAATAAATACAATATGGGAACCAGTAATAAGGAGTGCCAGAGAAAAGCAATAATAACAAAAGTTGCAATATGAGCTCTGGTAAAAACATGTAAGGATAACAGCAAAATTGCAATATGAGCACTGGTAAAAATGGTTGCTGAAAACATTAGGTTTATCATACTCAGATGTCCTCAAGGACACATGGCACAGTGGATAAAGGCGTTGGTTAGATCCAGTGACAGACCCAAAAGAGTGTGAGTTCAATACCTGGTTAAGGCAGTGAAGAATTTTCAGAGGGAAAATTAGGAGATAACTGATAACTGACATCCATCAAACATGGCACGTGTAACTAGAACATTCTACCCCAGTGATCGAAATAAAGGGTTCAGTTTGAAATTCCAACCACCTGAAGAAGGCCGGAGCGTACAACGGCCGAAACGTTGTGATAAATATGGCGACAAAGATGAGGACAATAGTCCGAATAATGTAAATACTGTACGTAATACCTTATCTCAGAAATATAGACAGACTCTAAATAACTTTTATTCTTTATTGCATTTTTTGTTACACCAAATTTGAAATAACTGAAAATAGTACCTCCACCCAAGGAGAGAATATTTTTAACTTTAATTTTAAGTAATAAAAAAATGACTTCCCTATCACAGAGATTTCTAGATGTTAGAAATCTATGTCATATTTGTTATGTCATAATAGAAAAATATCTTTTCAGCATCTCTCAGAACAAAAAAGTTGCTCCATAGAGATCTTATCAGCCAATCCAGGATAATGAATACCATTATCACCATTAAGGAATTCTTTTGAATGAATCTCTGATTTATTACCAGAATTTGAAATTTCTCATATCTTGTCACTCACTCTCAAATGATTAAGCTAAATATTGCTCTTGATTGCAAATTGGCAAAAACAAAATGTTCTCCATAACAATAAAATTTGCTTCTTTTTTAAATAACTTATTAGCATCAAGTAATATGATTGGAAAATCTAGCCATGATCACTAATTTGCTAAAATTCATAGGACAGATTTGTCAGAGATAAACAAACTTATCTCTTTTGTTTAGCTTAATAATAATAGCAATCACAAACTAAGGCACTTCAAATGAAATGGTTGTAAATACAATGCTCTAAACACAAAGTCAAATTGATGAGATAATTTGAATATATAGAAAGATTGAAAAGAATACAAACCTTTTTAAGTTGGATTTCCTTTTGGGAAATGGCATTTAGCCATTCATCTATCTGAGAGTGCAGCTCATTTCTCCGAGCCAAAGCCTCTTGTTTCTCTTGGTAGCGTCTTGATTGGGAACGTTTCAACCTCTCCTGGAATTTGGGTAGAACATTCAGTTTCAAAGCAAAAATTCAAAGATATTAAACAATTACAAAAACAACAGCATTTTTATTCAAAAAGGTGAATTTAAATAACATTTCATTTTGTAAGATCATGGACACAAAAAAGGTTTTCATTTCAAACTGTTTGAAGCAAAAAATGAATATAAAAAAAAAAGCCTGATCCAAGTGAGGATCTTGAAATATACAGTTTCTTATGTGTAATCAGATGAGATTTTAGATGTTATAAGAAATAATGTTTGATTATCTACTCTTAATACTTTCATAATTTAATTTATTGTATTTCTCAACATTGAAGAAGGATCCAAATTTTGAGGAGAAAAAAAAAATAAACAAATTTAAGAAAAAAAATAAAAGAAAAGTAACCTTTGCACTGTAGGAGAAATTTTCAAGATTTATTTCAGACCTCCCCCACTAAGAAAACTTTGGCACAGAGTAATATAGTAATTTGCAAATATCAATTTAAATCAATTTAACCTTTCAGATTAATAGACTTATTCACAAATAATACACTTCTTAGTGAACCAAAAATAGTATGGATGAGTGCTTCAGTAACAAAAAATAAAAGTATCTATTTGGTAATAGAAAATAGAAAACCACTGATGCAATATGCAAAGGAATTACATAAGGTAGAATGCTGAAAAGTTTTCAGCCTGACTAAGAAAAGATTCTAAAAGAAATTCTGATGTTTGCTTATTTAGTCAGATTTTTGGAAGTAGAGTGAACTGAAAACTTTTCAGTACCCACCTCATAGAGAGCTTGGAAAAATAAACATTATCACCAGCTTCCTAGATGAAAAAAAAAATCTTTTCAAATGCTTGGAGAAACCATATTAAAAAATTATAATAAATTATGAAAACAATTCAGTAAGTTTGCATTAATGTAGGTCTCCCCTAGGACTCTATCCTTGTACCTATGTTGTTCCTGATTTTCATCAACGACCTTCTTGATTGCATCAGTTTGGTATCTATGATGATGACACAACTATTTACTCCTGTCATAATTGTAAGTCTGATCCATTTGATAAGGTCAAACTGGTAGCTGAACTCAAGAATGACATATATTCTGTTGTTAACTGGGATAGGGAATGGCTTGTTAACTTTAAAGCCTTCAAAACAAAACTCCTTTTTAATTGTCTGAAAGAGCCCTTTCTGCTTTCCATACAAGCCTCCAGGAGAATGAAAGATTGCACCTTCTCAGGCTAATATTTACTGCTAAAAAGAAGTGGAAAGATTATATTGAATCAATTGGTAGGTCTGCTGATAGGAAACTTCATTCACTGTGCTGTGCTGGACATTTTTTCTTGTTTGAATCTTATATATTTATAAGTCCACCATTCATCCAGGTTATGAATATTGCTGCCACATGCTATGGTGCTCCTGTTATATATTTAGAGATCTTTGAGCAAATCCAAAGAAGAATCTGCAATGTCAATGGTCCTAACCTGTCATATCTACTTCAGTCACTTTCTCACTAATGTAATGTAGCTTCCCTGTGCCTTTTCTATAAATACTTTCATGATAATTGTTCTGAGGAACTGTTCTCTATGGAACCTAGGCTATAAATTTAAGTGCAATTCTAGATTAGCAGCAAGATCTCATTTTACAGTTGAAATGGTTAGATGTAACCATAAATCCTATGCTAACAGTTTCTTTTCTCACACTTCTCACTTGTGGAACTCTCTTCTGGCTTTTTGATTTCCAGTCAAGGTTGATCATCAAAAATTTAAATGCAATATCAATCATTGTATCATGTCTTCTTAATTTCTGTTTTTTGTTGTTCTCGTTCCTTAATGTTTTTTTTATATTCTTTCACACTTGGTAATCCCCCAGTGTCTTAGTAGCTTTGTTGCCTTTTTAAATGCAACATGACTGCATAGTTCATTTATTAAAAGTCAAAATTATTTTTGTTTATATTATTAATCATACTTCCTGGGGTCAAAGACATTATTCCCCACCCACAAATAAATCTTTAAAATTTACTCTGCACCCTACAGATCAAAAGATATTATTTTAATTAATTCAATTTTTTTCTCTCAAAATTTTGTATGACAAAATAGTGGAACTTCCTTGATTATAGAACATTTGGTAAATCTTTTGAATGGAGAAAAAATATAGCACAAAATCTGCAAATTTCTTTCAATATAATAATCAATTCTGTAATAGGTTCCAAACCATCAAAAATAAATTAAGGCTGTCCAAATTGATGGCAAGTTATTTGAGGGCAATGATAAAATAAATGACAGAAAATTGTCCGAATATCATGAAAGGATTAATCTACATATTGCTTAAATGTAAAAAGTAGCAAAAATGTGTTATCAGTGTAGACCAGTCAGTGAAAATGCCCCCCTCCCACTACATAAATGTCTCATTTCAGCAAGTTGGTTGAACTTATGAAAATGACATTAAATAACTACACACAGAAATATTTATTGCCTAAGCTGAAATGTTTTTGTTAAAACTCCATATCATCATATTTTATTATGCAAGTCAAAGTTTTCACAATAAAATTGGTATTAACCAATTAATGTTGCTAAATTTTTCAGGTTATACCTATCTTCATATTGTGAAACTAGTAGTATGAATTTAGGATTAAAAGGGTTCATGTAAAAACCCAATATAAGAATTGGAAGAGTTAAAAATGTTAAAAAAAAGTAAAAACATGAATTGAAATAAAGAGCAAGGAAAAAAAGAGAAATGTTTTTTTTCTTCCTTTCTGATAACCAGAAATGCCAAATAGAATGTTGAGTCCAAAACATGGTTTGAGAAATGTAAAATATAAACTGAAAGGTAAATGGAATTATTATGATTTGCGAAACCAATAATGTAAACATTCTGACATATGTGAAATGTAAAATGTAACTGTCAGCCAAAAAGCAAATTGAGTTGTTATAAATTGCAAAGCCAATAATGTAAACTATCTGGAATGTCGTTTTGTAAAATGGACAGAAAATTATTTTGGTTGTATTGGTAAATCAACAACAAAGTAAATTCTTTGATGTCAAGGACATAGGAAAATTTTATAAACACAAGTTGTTGAAAAATTATTTTTTTGGATAAGTGGTCGAATGTGAGCCAATTGGTGTCAGAACATGGACAGGAATGATAAACAAAGTTTGTTGTTGAAGAATGTATTGTTTTGAATAAGTGAATACTTTGTTTGAAGATCAGTACTGGTTCTCCAAAATTGGGGAGATAAAATAATTAATTGATATGAATATTGATGAGTCCTGAGGTGTGGTGGGAGTTGGGTGAAATACATATAAACAGAGCACTTAAGCAACCCTAGCAGTTGGAGCGAGAACTGAGATGAGTCAGCAGCTCCCTCATTCGCTGCTGAACTCAATGTGACCTACTGCTGACAGAATTCCCGACTGACCACTTTGTGATATTGTTTTAAAAGAAAAAGATAAAGTGTCACAATAGAGAGTTTAACAGGAAGGGTTAATTTTGTTGTGCCAACGACTATATAAATCAATTGAAAATTAACTCAGCAACCTTCTTCATTATTTTGTTATGATATTTGTATTTTCACCAGTGGAAGACTTCTTTGTCCTTTTGTAGCACAGTTCAACTTTGGTTCATTTCAGCTCTCAAGTATAGATGAAATTTGGTCTTCACTGCTCTGTGATCAAGAAACACAATGTGAAGCAGAGCAGATGAAGGAACGAAGCAGCCAGCAGATGAAGGAACGAAGCAGCCAGCAGATAACCAGCAGTTGACCAGTGACAAGCTGGGCCAACCATGTTATAATATGATAAATGTACCAACTGAGTTTCAGCTTATAATATCCGTTTTATATTAGAGGTATTTATAATAGCATTTAGTGATGCAAGATTTTATTGCTTTTATTATTTTATTCCACCACAGCTTGTTTCAGCACTCAAGTATGGATGAAATTTGGTCTTCACTGCTCTGTGACCAAGGAACATAATGTGAAGCAGGGCAGATGAAGGAATGAAGCAGCTAGGAGATAACCATATAACAGTATATATATATATATATATATATATATATAATTACTTATATATAAGATTGCTATGAGTTGTGATAACAATATAATCTTAAAATAAACACAATAGGGGACACAATATTGAAAATTGCTAAAAAAAAAAAAAAAAAAAAATTAAAAAGTTATAGAATTAAAAAAAAAAAAAAAAAAATTGAAAATATTGGCAAGAAAAGAAAAAAACTGATTTCTCAACAGTGATTTTTAGTGAAGAATATAGAGCTATAATGGATGGATCTGGTGATGAACAGGTTGGTATTTCATGGAAACTGTCAACCAACACTAAAAAATAACAGGAAGTAAATGGAGCAATGTTTTGGGCCAGTATTATAGGCAATAAAATTATAGGTCCCTGCAAAGTTGATGATGATGCTAAGATAAATGCAAAGTTCTCGGACAAAATGTTTTCTGATTGTTACGACCAAGAGGCTTTAAAGCTCATGAGTATATTCATGTAAAACTATTTGCGTTTTGTATTCTGCAAAGATCACTATTGCCCATTTTGCCAAAAAGTTTCAAAAGATACCAAATTGATGAAATGGCTTCCAACCTCTCCAGATATTAGTAAACTTATTGTTCATTATTATAAAAGATGTATATAAGAATGGAAAACAATTTTTAAGCAAAGACGATTTCCGAAAAGCAATAATAACTGCTGCAAGTCTTGTTAAAATAAAATAGTAGAAAAGTTCAAATTAATAAATGAAGGTTATAGAAAATCATAGAGTATATTAACATGTAAAATAATAAAATTTATTCAGGTATATGGGAAATATTGTGTTAGAAAAATGTTTCTGCAGCTTATAGCTTCTTATTTAAAAATAAAAACTGTTTGCATAACCTGGCATCTCCAAAACAATTTATCAACATTTTTAATAAGGATAGATATTATAAGCTCAATATTAAATATATATTATTATTATTATTATTGTTGTTAAATACTCAAGTAGTATATTGCTTATATAAATATATCCCCAAAGTATAACAATATCAGTTAATACAAATTTTATTGTGAAAACATTGACAAGTATCATAAATTTACATTAGTTACACTCAGGTCATTATCCTCATCTTTATTGTTGTTATAATGTTGTTATAATGTTTCAGCTTTTATGAGCTCCAGCCTTTATCAGGAGCTTGTTAATCCATGTAACTTCTAGAGAATTTCAAACGTAATTTTCTGTATTTAATCCACAGGAGTAGATTGTAGACATTTAGCTGTCTATATCTAAGGATATCTCACCTCATTCTCATTTAATCTATTTAGTTATTACTTGTCATGTTTTCACTGCTCTACCCAGCCCAGGGATTGAACTCACAAAAGCTATTGTTATTAAGTTTGGAGCCATAAACCTACACTGACTACTGTTGGTATTGCTGAAGTCATGCTGCCACATCACTTTATTCATTAATGGCTCTCATATTGTATGCTATTTCTATGCTAGGCCTACTAAAGAGGTTCTCATAGACAAAAATTGTATCATAGGACTGGTGAAAAACAACTGAACCACACAATAATAAAAACTTAGGCACTACTGAGAGAGAAAATGATCTGCTCATAAAAAACAGGGAAAATTTTTTTAAACTAATTTTTGTTGATTAGCATTCATTAGATATTCCTCTACCCACAGCAGAATAGAAAAAATATTGATTTATTATCATTTTAGAAGGGTGGGATTCCTGTTCATGATATAAATACAATATTAAATCAATCCCTGATTTTCTTTTTAAAATGTTATTTTATTTTTTTTTATTGACAAATGTAAAATTTGAAACTGGGCCTACCTCATTGATAACTCTCTATTACTGATGTATATTTTTTCTAATTTTTTAAATAAACTTTTGAATAAGTTTTTGCATAACAGATTTATGTATTTTCCATTTTCATTTTGGAAGCACTTACATTAGCACTTGCATAAACGAAGGGAGATAATGAATATTTATCTTAAAATGAATCCTACCATTAAGGATTTTCCTCCTCCAATTCTTAATAAATTTGTTATAACAAAACTTTTTATTTTACCTTGAATACATGTGAAAAGTTATAAAAGTTAGGGTGTAAAATATAGTTCAGCCATAAGGCTCAAAATACTGAAGACATCATTGTTGAGTAATGCCATGTTGCGTACATCAAATGAATTCTTTCACATAGGAAGGTAACATAGCAAATGCACCCCATACATTTTTTTAAAAATTTTTGTTGAACAGATTTAACTTAAATGAATTAAATCAATATTTTTTATTCTGATAAATGCTGGGCTTAGAGGAAGGTCAAATGAATGCTAATTAACAAAGATTAATCCCCCCCCACCAAAATTTTTCCTCTCAGTAGTGCCAAAACCTTATTCAAAATGTCTCAATCTAACTTTAATATTTTTCTTTTGATTTGAACCTTAAAAATGTTGCAAAAAAATGTATCTCCGCAATGCAATCATGGTTTAATAATAATTAAACCATTTTGTGCAAATATAAAAATATGAATGATTTTTTTTACAGATGTTTTAAATATCAGGATCAAGTTCAAAAACACGAACAAAACAACTTTTCAAATTATCTCAACTACTTTCTGTTTTGAAGGAAAAAAGAAAATGTTCATATCATATGAGGATGGGCTGAAAAGTTCATGGGCTAACTATAAAAATTTCAGCCCATCCACGGACACTAACAAAAGAAAACTGGAATTAATGGAAAATTTCATGATGGCAGACACATTGAAAACATTTTATGATAAACAAGATATTCGAAATGTTTTGTCTGCTAACCAACAAATATGAATATAAAACTAAGTTGGAAAATGTTAATCTAAAAAGGTTTCCATTCTGAAGATAGATGAGGTCATTGGTACAAAGTGAATGTAAATTTCCCCAGGTCTGAACTTTTGTCTGTCAATTCTATTCTATACTGTATGGCCACCTACACCTTTGAAGGTAAATACTGATTATCATAAATTTTAAATTAAAAACTTTCACTGGCATAGTAACAAGATTATTCATTTTTTTTAAATATATATTTTGCAGGTACATATTACCAATTTATAAAAAGCACACAAACACATTTAACCAAGTAAGCTTCTTACAGAATTACAAATACTACTCATCATGAGTTGCATAAACATACAATCAGGACCTTCAGTTTTCCATTGACTAGATAGATCCACTCTATGACATGTTTTATTTCAAAATTTATCCTAAATATTATTGTGATACAAACTATAACAAAACATGACCAATACTTATATGAAGAACAAAATTTAATACTTTAAGGACTTTAACATTGTTATTGTAATAGAGGAAATCTATATGATAATGATCCAGTTACTGTATCCTTATGTTTTTATTCCCATAACACAGCCAAAATGGCACAGTTATTCTTAGATCATTTTAATGGCATCATGCTAACTTGAAAAATAAAGCAATTTCCAGTTCAATCAGACTACAAGTATTCTAATATTTTTTAATTAACCAAGTATTATTGACAATGAATGCCCAAGGAAGATAATTCCAGTTTTATTAACTGCTAATTACAGTCATTTCCCTTATTTATAAAGGAATAAGGAGGAAAGAATCCTTGAAGCATAGTGATAATTAGCATCTACAAATAATTTTATAAATAGGAAGTGACTTGATCTTGTGTGGAGGCTGCTGAAGGCAGCATTTAAGCAAATACTATAAATTTGTACACTTGTTTATCTGTCAGCACAAAAAGGATATGCTCATAAAAAGGATATTCCAATTTCACACAGCAGTTATTTGGGCTGTTTTTGTGTGTGTTTATAATAAAAAGGATATTTAGCCCTGTTATTGGCAAACAATGAAGTAGCAAGAAGTGTTAGATCGATGAGAAGAGGACAGATAGGAGCCTGTGGTAGACATGACACCTCTTGGAAGTATGGTCCATACATACTGCAACCAAATAGGAACCTGATTAAATGTGAGTATTCAAAGAAATCAAATAATAAGGAGAGAAAGACAGTAAAAGAAAAACAAAAATGGAAAGCTTAAGTGAAGAGAATAGAAGAAAGAATAAAAAACAGTTATAAAAAAAAAAAAGAAAAGGAAAGCAATAGAAGAGGTATTAGAATAGTGAGAAAGAAGGAAAAGATTTTTTTCTTTTTAGATGGAGAGAAATAAAAAGAAAGGAAGAAAAAAGATAAAAATTAAATCCACATTGATCCTTTGTGTTGTACATTTACACATTAAAAAAAAAAAAATTAGCAGCATTAAGTCCCAAAATCAATTCTTACAACCTAAAACTATTTTAACACCACCAGAATTTTCTTTAGACTTGAGAAAGTAGAATAAAATCATTTTAAAAAAAGCAAATATTTGACATGAATAAAAAATAAAAAAATTTCAAGATAAAAACAATGAAGAACAATGAAGATAAAAGAAACAAAAATATGGTCATGATTATAACTCAAAAACGTGCATTCTGGGAATTGGACCCGTGCTTTGTATAAACATTTACAACCAACCATTCATAGATTTCTATAAAAAATAATATGAAAAAGTCTTCCTTGTTTAATAATTCATTTTCTTGCCCTTTCCTATCTTGGTTCTGGAATCAAGTTGACATGATAGGAAATCAAGTTAAATACTATTAAAGTGTAGCATAAAAAACATGAAAATTTGCTGCACGTTACCAATATATACATCAGAAACAGATATTCTGGTTATGAAAGTCACATTTTATGTGACAATTAAATCTTAAGACATCATCCCAAGACATTTTGGGCAAATTTCACTATTTCAGAAGTGCCTGTGTAACAAAATCAATCTGCAGCAAATGATTTATATAAAGTTGTTTGTAGGAAAGAGAACAGCCATATTCTACTTACATGTTTGGCTGTGTAATTCTTTTTAATGATTAGACATCAGAGCATTGTACAAGCAAGTGGTGAAAAATGCTCAGCACAAACCACTTCCAAAAAATAAATACTTCATTGACTGTCACTGAAGTACTGATTTTTTGGGGGAATTAGATTAGACCAAGAACATTTCAGAACCTCTTTATACTGGTAAACTGGAATAACTGTGAATTTAAAAGTTAAAAATAATTACAGTGTAACATGAACATAAAAATTAACTGCATTTGCGTGTATACATTTCTGAATGGATTTTTTTTTATCCAACATTTCTTATTATTATAAACATTTTTGTGAGTACATGTATTTTAGTTGTTATCCACAGTTTTTATTTTCTTAAACAGTGAAATTAATAAGAAACCAACTTGAAATTGAGACATCTTGCTAAAGAAAGATTGTGCCTCCGATAAGAATCAAACCTGTATCCTCTTTTTCATCAGGGAAACTGCTTCTATAGCCAAAAAATGTTGCATTGATAGCACCAGGTTTGATTTATCTAATCAAGGAATGCACATCTCTTGTTGGAACTTCTATGAATCTATATGTACATTCGTTATCTTCAGTTTCATACTTCATAATCTAGGCCAGCTTTCTGGTAGAATTTCTACAACCATCTTGTAAAGTCTAATGTGATATAAAGGAATGAAGATTACTTCTGAGAAATGGAAAACAACCATAAATGATTCAATCAAAATACTTTTGTTCAATGATCAGGAAGGAGCACATGAAATCTGTAAATGATGACAATTCTCAGACAAAAAAAAAAAAAAAAAAAAAATCAAAGTATAATTAGTTACTACCATTTCAATAAGGTTATATAGGATACCTGCTGTAAAACAATAGTTAGCAAGCTAGCCTCTCAAAAGCTTTTGTTATAGAGTGTAATATTTATTAGATGTTCCATTCTTGTGCTTCTTTGCCAAATTAGAAGAAGTTTATATATGTGTTTGGTGATTATACATCTCTGGTATGATATAGTCAGAATTAAAAAAAAAAAAAAAAAAATTTTTTTTAAAGTTCCTGTTTCAAGTAAAAAATTTTGAAACACATCCAGCAGATTGATATCGAAAAACTTTCTATACCAGAATTTGATGAACCATTTAGATACTAATGCACATGTCATGTAATCATTTTTAACTTACCCTGTCTTTTTGCCTTTTTTTCACCTTCTTTTCTAACTGAGCCATGAGATCTTGATTGTCCACTTTGTGACGAAATTGTTCAAGTTGTTCCTAAAAAAAACAAACAAAACAAAAACAAAACAAATCAATAAACTATGAATAACAAAATTTGCAGCAGCTGTTTATCTGTTAAGAAACTTCCTGAAGCAGCAAATGTGGTCATTCATAATTGAACTATAATTTCAAAGAAATACTGTCAAGATGTGAACAAATAATGCAGAGTCCATGTGAAAACTTATAAATAATTCAACAACAGAATAAAAAAAAAATATTATTAATTTAAAAAAGAATACAAATTAATAATTTTTTGCTTGATAAAAATTACTAAACATAAAAAATAATTTATTCTTGTTTTGACTCTATCATATCTCCTGCCACAAAGTCATAACAAAATTTTGATGTAACAACAAAAGAGAGAAGAGTAGTACTATTTGATTTAGTTAATATATATATATTTAATCTAATGACTCATTATATTTGAGGGTTCAAACCAATGTTTTTGGACTTGATAGTCAAACCTTAATAAAGTACAGTAATATTACTTTGATAAAGAGAGAAAAACTAACCCTGGATAGACTTATGTCCACATAAGTTGTTTTTGTATTATAACAACAAAAACATTTCTAATCATATCATTGGTGTGCTGCTCTCCCACTTATTATAATAATAATAATAATAATAAGCGCAGCGTGGATTGATTGTCATAAAGACTTTGATAGTGCGCCACACTCTTGGATCCTTAAGACTTTGGAAATGTACAAAGTTTTCACTGTGGTAGTAAATTTCCTTAAGTGCAGCATGGTAATGTGGAACACCACACTGTACCTAAATCACACCAGAGGCACTGCCATCTCTAACCGTCTGATGTGGAATCTTTCAAGGAGACTCTCTCTCATCCCTTCTATTTTGTTTGTCCTTAATCCCCCTTATGCATAAACTAAACAACAGTAGTTATGGTTACAAACTAGACAAAAAAATATTCAAGTACAATCTACTCTACACGGATGATCTCAAACTCTTTGCCAAAAACGACAATGAGTTGAAGGATATCCTCAATATTGTAAAATGTTTCAGTGACAACATAGGCAAGGACTTCGGATTAGATAAATGTGCAAAAGTAACATTCAAGAAAGAGAGAATTATAGAAACACTCTCAATAGATTTAGACTTTGTCACAAAGATTAAGGAACTGGAGCAAGATGAAGCCTATAAGTACCTAGAAATTAGTGAAGGAGATGGTATACAACAAACCCAAATGAAGGAGAAGGTAAGAAGGTAACTGCTTCATGGCCAATACTCTGTCCGTACCAAACAAGCTGATGTAGACAAACGCTGTACCCATCAGTGGCTGCGTAGTGCGGGGTTGAAAGCTGAAACTGAAGGTTTTATCCTTGCTGCACAAGATCAGTGCTTGTTAACTAGAAATTATCAAGCACACATACTAAAATATTGTGTTAGCCCAAAATGCAGGTTCTGTGATAAATACCCAGAAACAACTGATCATTTTGTGTCAGGTTTCACAGTATTGGCACCTACTGAATATAAAACTGGGCATGACAGAGTTGGCCAATATTTGTACTGGAAAATCTGCAACTTCAGGAAACTGAAAGAAATTGGTATGAACACTACCCAGACCTGGTTACAGAGATAAGACATGTAACTTACTTTACAGGACTACACAATACACACAGACAACATTCAAAGCTAAACACCCAGACATTGTTATTAGAGACTGCAAACAGAAAAGTGCCTCTTTACTGATATGGCAGTCCCTGCGGACTGCAATGTATCTTTGAAGATCTTTAATAAGCTATCAAAATACAAGGACCTATAAGTCAAAATCTCAAAAATGTGGCACATGGGAACATCAACGATTCCTGTTGGAGCCCTTGGATTGGTTGGAAAAGATTCCAGTAGACGAATTGAAGGGATTCCTGGAAACCCATGCCTTAAAGAATTACAAAAAAGGTGTTCTCACAAGTACAGCCTACACCTTACAAAGGGCTTTATCTATGCATAATATGTTTTTTTTTTTTTGCTTTTTTTTGTAAGTGGAAATGTCATGATGCCATTTCTAACCTTAGGTCTCTGTGTGGGACCTGGAACGAAATGTGTACACACCAGAAATCAAAGGTAATAAAATAATAATAATGATGTAACCTGTTTAATTGCATGAAATCATTGGATGATGATTTGGAGGGACCACTAATAGGAAAATAATTATTAAAATTCTCACCTAAAAGTAGATTGGAAAAAAAAAGAAAGAAAAAAAAACAGAAACAAGTTAAGAATTATATTTTAAACAATAAAATGTGTTTAAAAATGGTTCCAAAGAAAGAAAATATAACCCAGAATTAACTAGTCACAATTCAGTAAAATTGAACAAATTTAAGGTTCTCCATACTATCCACTTCCTGTCAATAAGAAGAAAACATGATTAATGTGTTGTCAGAATTTTGGGGTATGAAAAATGAAATTCAGGGTTTGTTTACATTCAAAATCTCCATCCAAAATGAGTAAATTATTACAGAAAAAAGTCGCCCAAATTCTCTTAAACGAAAGAAGTTATTCTATGTTATGCCTAACTCCCAAATTTGGGGTTTGTTTATATTGATATTCTCTGCCCAAAACAGCATTCTCCTTACAGAAAGAGAAGAAGATTCTTAAACAAAGAGAGAGCCATATATTTATTAACAGATTCACCAAGATTAAGACGGTCATAGGTGGAGAAATTAGATATACCAATGTCAAATTTTAGGGAGAGCAGTCATCTATATAGCCAAGGCCCAAAAGGTCCCAGAGAAACATAGAAAATTGGGCCCAACAAGGAAGGTTTGCTCTAGATAGGTGCCACCTCACAAGAACACACTCACAAAGCATAATAGGCAGTCTTGCTTCTACTTGATTTGAGAAATCTAGCAGTAATGGCTATAAAATATAGCCATTACTGCTAGATTTCTCAAATTACCATCCTGCAGGGAGAGTGGTTAATCTTGCATTAAATAATAGAGGCATTTTATTCATCAGTTTTTTTTTCTTTTTATATTCAATAATAAAGAATAATTAGAGTTATCAACAGTGTCATATTATTGAAGGAGTTCTTATTCCAGCCCTGATTCCCGACAGTCTCTGGATGCAAAGAAACAAATTACCAAGGCCATAGACAAGATCTATACAATCTTGTCTTTGTACACAACATACATTGGGTCTACACTAGACTTTGCCATCAATCCCAATATCATAACATTTTGGGAAACTTGAAATCAACCCTATCGAGACAACATACTGACCCCAACCAAGGAAGGAAAAAAAAGCTAGATGATCTGTAAGGTCAGTGTTACTCAACAAATCTAGTAGAGCTAGTAACTGAGGAGGAGAAAGAGACAGGAAAGGAAAGAGAGTGAAGTGGGGTGTTACAATAATAATAATAATGGCGTAACATAAAAGATGTACATAACTGTATATTCACCCAGCTTGATATTACAAATTTCTATCCATCACTGAAAATTAGATAAGGCTTTCTTTCTAAGACAGGAAGACACAAAAATCACAACATATCAGCTAAAAATGATAAAACACTGCCAAAAATCACTACTATTCAACAACAAAGCAATATGGTTAAAAAAGAAAACAGAGGAAACATCTGATATAACTATAGGAAGCTATGACAGAGCAAAAAAAGTGAACTGGTCAGAATACATATTCTACAGGCAATAGCTAGAATTATTAACCACAAAGATATAGGATAACAGATTCATAATCCTAACTAGTAGAGTTGGTTGGTTTGGCAATTTGTTTCAGTATCAGTTTTTTATTCCTTGATATCACGGTTTTCAATTCATTTTTTTTTTGTTTTTAATTTATTATTTTTGCCTGTCTAAGGAAGGCATTCATTTTCTTGTGTAACAATAACATTTCCAGTTGATATCTGATTTCATTTGAGATTGGTAAATTTGCAACTTAATCTATTCAACTCACAATATCTTGTGTATTTATGGTCCAATCTTAAAAATATTCATATGGCTGGAAAGAAAATAAAATAATATTTCTAAATATTTAATTTGTATGTGCTTTTATTCACTGAATTATTTTTTTTACAGTGAGTTAAAATGGTATTGCTTTGAACAGCTGAAAATGTGAAATATGATACTTTTATTTTTTTTTCCGAGACTAAATTTTACACATTACCTTGTTTCACAAAATCAAAGTGCCCAGGCTTTATCAATATTCTTGAAATTGTACACCCAATTAGAAGACACCTTAAACTACAACCAGGGAGATGTTCATTTCTTCTCTGACCTGAGGAAGCGAATTCCTTCAAAACTTATAAAGTAAGAAAAAAAAAAAAAAGCAAGGCTTTTTACAAATAAATTTCTTGTAAACAAAGAAAATCAATGAGTTATTTTCCCCCTAAATAAATTTATGTTTTTATCTAGTGAATACACATAAAATTAAATATTAAAAATAATTAAAAACTTTTAATTTCATTTTTAGAATGTGTATATTTCAACATCTGCAAGTATCATCTGTTCTTTTTTAGATACACATTTTAAAACTGAAATTAAAAACTATTTTAATCATTTTAATATAATCTTAAGTGTATTATTCGCCAGCTAAATCCATAAAAATATTTGTAAAAATAAAATTAATTTTCCTTGTTTAGAAGAATTTTATATGCAGAACAGTAACAAACACCCACTGAACACTAGTGGCTAAAAAAGAATAATTTTTACTTTGGGTTTTAAAAAAATGACTTGCAGTTTTGAAAATATACACATTTTAAAACTGAGATTAAAAATTAATTTAATTTTTTAATTTTTTTTTTTATTTCTAATTTTAGGTGTATTCACTAGATAGAAACATAATTTTATTTGTAGAAAACAGAGACTCGCATATCTGGAAATATACACATTTTAAAAGTAAAATTAAGAACTATTTTAATTATTCTTAATATCTAATTCAGGTGCATTCCCTAGATAAAAAACAAATTTATTTATTAAAAAAAAATCTTCATTTATTTTTCTTGTTTACAACAACTTTATTTCATGATTGGTGTAACACTGGCTTACTAAGACAATTATCCTTACTGCAAAAAGTCCAACTTCATAAAATTTAACATTAAGACGAAACTGGCAAATATTTTTTTTAATTTTTACTCACTATTTTTATGTTAACTTTATCATAAAAATTCTTTTTTTGAAAACTGAAACAAATAGATTTCAGACATCATGGCATATTTCCTTTTTTTTTCTTCATTTCTTTTGTAAACATATAGATTTCATATTTATTTCCTAAAACTAGTCAATTAAATGGTTTTAACATTTTTGGCCAATCTTTTTCTCTTACAATGGTATAAAGTGGTTAATTTTATTAACATCTGAAAGTCTTTGGATATGGTGACTCAGTAGTGATAGCACTTAAAAAACTGAATGATTTTAGTTTCATAAAAAATTTCAATGTGGTTTCATGGTGTGAAGATGAAACTGAAAAAAGTCAGTTTTTCAATTAAACCACCCATCTTTACTAACTAGAGATAAAAATCGGAAACATAATAAAAATCTTCAAAGAAATTGGATGTAAAATGTTATATGTAGCTTTAAACTTTCACACATGCATGTATCAATCATTTAGAAAACCAAGCACTCAACAAATTTACATACACACTCCCACCAATCAATCACCCAGGACAATAAAACAAATCCTACACTTTGATGGCTGCAGATTATCCAACAACTTTTCAAAGAAAAACATCTTCAATGAAGCCATAAATGAGTATGAAATAGCAGTAAAAGACAATAGTTTCTTGACAAAATTAATATTTATACTAAACTGAATAAAAAAGCAACAGAAAAAGAATCATCACTGTATAATAAAAATGTAAGAAATATCTAAATATTTAAAATATTTTATATTTTTAAAAAAATATCTAAATATATATAACAATATATATCTTTCAAACTCATTAACAGGCACTTCCTAAAATCAAGCAAACTGCACAAAATATTAAATGAAAATACCCACTAAACAGTAATTGCCTCCAAACCAATTCAATATACCAAACTACTGCAATATCCAAAGGAAGCCCAAAAGACATATATAGGAATAAGAAAAGCTACTTACATAAAACATCATTTAACAAAAAAAATTATACAAATACTACAACACTCTCAAAACATATATGAAATCTCAAAAATATAAATCAAAACACACCAAAAAAAAAAAAAAAAATAAAAAAAAAAAACAACATGAAAAATAAGTAAAAACAGCACCAGCCTACTACAACACAAAACAAAGTAATCTTTGTCTAGAGAAGAAAATAGCAATAATCACCTATCCAGAACAATATAAACTTCTAAACAAAATATCAGAACTCATTTCCAAATGTAGTCTCAAAAGGAATTAACTACTATGCTACCTACAAACACATCATAAGTCAAAAACTAAATAATATCCCATAACCTAAATCTAACTAAATCTTTCAAATGTCAAAATTTGGAGCAAGGAAAAATTAAATAATCAAAATAAACAAGTGCAAGAACAATAAAACAATAGTCTTGAAAAAAAAAAAACAACTGGGAAGGCTTGGTTTTATTAGTATTCACCTCCTCCTCTTTCTGGCAAGTTTGTATTTCTTTAGTTTTGGGTCAACCTCTAGTTTTTCCGTATATTTCCCTTTTCTGGTAATCATACTTGTAAGTTCCATGAATTCTTGGGGTGATGTTAAGTCAAAAATATCATACAGTACTTGTATTGGTTCTTCCTTTCTTGTAGGCCTTTCTTCAATAAACTTTTTCTTTAACTGATTCAAATGCCTTTTGTGTTCCTATTTTTTTCCTTTTAACATATCATTTTTCCAATTCGTGAGCTTATTATGCCATCTTACCACATTTCTTTTCCATATTTAGATACTCTGAAAAACACTTTTTCAACAATTTTATATCCTTTTTCTTATCCATACTTATTCATTTTTTTGACGTGGTAACAACTTATCGAAAACTGATTTAACCTTTTCTTGTGAACATCAATTCTGCTGGTGACATGCCTGCTGATGTATTGGGATTCAGCATTATTTGGTATATTCTCAAGAATTTTTGTAGTGCTTCTTCATTGACTTTTTCATTTTTCATTATTTACTTTTTTCAAAGCTCTTAAAATATCACCCACAAACCATTCAGTTTGTCTGTCTGATCTTGTGTGATATGGCAGGGTATCAATCAAGAACATTTTACAAAATTCTTTAAATTCATAAGCAATGAATTGTGTACTGTTATCTGAGACTATGGCATCTGGAGTGTCAAATCTTGCAAAAAATTCACTGTAACTGTGGAAGTTGGTTTTTTGCACTTACAAATTTCAGGCCACTTAGTAAAGCTATCTACTACCACAAGATAATGTGATCCATTTATTGAACCTGCAAAACCTTGACCATAGAATATTTGCCAAAGTTGTAATTTCATGGTAGGTGATTTTGCTGCCAGAGCACAACCTCTGCAGGCTTTTACTAATTTTTCAATGTCTTGATCCAATATGGCCCAGTATACATAGCTTTTCATAAGAGATTTCATCCTTGAAATTCCCAGATGTCCACTATGAAAGTCATTTAATATCTACTTCTGTAATATAATAGGAATTATGACTCTTTGTGCAAACATCAGTACTCTGTCACATAGTGAGTAAGCATTCAAGTCTGGATTGTGTTCTATAAATTGTCTATCTTACCTTCTTCTAGTTGTTTTTTTTATTTTTGAAATAAACATGTCTTCTGCTTTTCCTTTTATTTCTGCCAGAGTAACTGGAGTATTTGCGTACTACATTGCATAATATATTTTAAATTTCTATTTCAATTTTTAATGCTGTAGTAACAGTGTACTCAAATAGTCTAGTATTTTTTGGTATCAATCTTGATAAACCATCAGTATATCCTAATTTTTCGGACGGTTAGTATTCTGTCCTGAAATAAGATCATACCCCAGTATTGTAATCTATTCTCTGTATGTGTAGGATTCCTTTTTTTGAAACAAATTGATAACAGAGGTCTGTGATCTGCCTGTAAATAAAAACACCTACAAATTTGTGAAATTTTTCACTACAAATATTATTGCTAACACCTATTTTTCTATCTGGCTGTAGTTTTTTCTTTGGTAGTAGCGAATGCAAAGTATGTGTGATGACTTTCATATTAACGTAATCATATTTATTTAGAATTACTGTTCCTATATCATAGTAATTAGCATCTGAAAACAATACCATTTCTTCTTGTAATGAGTTGGTCGGTCAACTTGACACCCGAAAGTGAGTTGAGGTGGGCAGGCGCGGGAACTGTGATTGGTAGCTGGCTTGTTGGTGTTTTGTATAGGTGAGTTACCAAGCTCTATGTGAAAGGCTGGAATGAGAAGGAGGGTAGTTTTTTTCAGTCTCAGAAGTGGAAACTGCGTCCGTCGCTACGACAGCAGGAGAGAAAGAGACGAAATCATTTTTTTTCGTGACACATTCCAACACAAGCTATTTCGGCATTTACTTTGTCTCCAGCAAGATGGCGGAAAAGACCGTTCGACATAAAAACTGATCTCCAATTCAGTGGTGACACGAGGGACAGTCTGTGGTTGAATGGATCGAAAAAGGTGGAACTGGTCTGCAAAGTTATGCGAGATCACGAAGATTGAAAGGATTCTTCCACCGCGCTGAAAGGCGGCGCCTTTGCATAATAGGCAGTTGAGCAAAGAACAGAAAAGTGACATTGAGCAAATAAAGCACGCTCTACTAACCGCATTTGAACTGATCGTTCGTGGCCTATGACCAACTCCAGGTGCCAAGCGTTTACCACCTGGCAAGACAGTAGACGCGATATTTGGCAGAATTAAAGAAGCTCAACGTACCGATTGCACCACTTCCTGAAGAATGGATGACCTGTGCCTTCGTGTCTGGATTGCCTAGTCATGTTAAGCAGAGCCCGAGCTATCATGAAAAAAAAAAACTACCCTCCTTCTCATTCCAGCCTTTCACATAGAGCTTGGTAACTCACCTATGCAAAACACCAACAAGCCAGCTACCAATCACAGTTCCCGCGCATGCCCACCTCAACTCACTTTGGGGGGTGTCAAGTTGACCGACCAACTCATTACACTTCTTTTGGATTGTAGTGCCCTAACGATAAGTCTGATATTAGTATATTAATTTCTTCAAACACTTTCTGACACTTATCAGTCCAGTTCCATGTTACACCTTTTTTAAGCAAATTGTTCAATGGAGTGCTCAAATTCTGCATATTAGGTATATGAATTTGATAATATTCTTGCAGTCCGAACAATACTTGTAATCTAGTAATATTTGTTGGAGAAAGCATATTCTTAATTGCACTTGCCCTCGATGGATCTGGTTGACAACCATTTTTGTCAATGATTTGTCCTAGGTACTTGATTTTAGGCAAAAACAATTCACATTTTTCCTCACTGAGTGTGAACCTGTATTCTTGTATTTTCCCAAAAAGTATTTTCACATGCCTGATATGTTGTTCCATCAATACACTTTTAATTAATATATCATCTAGATAATCATCAAATGCAAAATTACATTCTGCAAGCATAGTATCCATAGCTTGTTGAAATATAACTGGAGTCACTTTTATTCCAAAAGGAACTTAGTTGAACTTATACAATTCCTTGAGTGCATATTTATAGTTATTAACTCTGAACATTATTCTTCAACCTGTATTTGTAAATACACTTCAGAAAGATCTAGCTTTGAAAAAATCTTTCCACTCTTTAAATTTGCAAAAATTTCCTCTGGGCTTGGTAATGGGTAGTTATGAAATTCTAAACGTTCATTTAACCCTGTCAAAAAATCAGCACAAACACAAATTTTATTATTATTTTTCTTTACATCCACTTCTGGTGCTTCCCATTTTGAATGATCAATCTTTACAATTACACCTATTTTTTCAAGTTTGTCTAATTCTTTGTTGATTTGATCCAATGTTGCAAATGATACACTACATTTTGGTTTAAACATTGGCGTCAACCCTTTTTTCACTCATAATTTCACTTTGACTAATGAACACCAACTCAACTCATCCAACAGAATATCCAAAAAACATTTTTTTCAATTCTTCCTTTAAATTTTCACAGTGTTTTCTTTATACCTGTTAGCTTGTTCACTTACATTTTTGCAATAAATATTTATAGGTAAATTCCACAACTCAAATAATTCCATCCAGTCAGCACTGAAAAAGTTTGTAGTATTTTTTAATGTATAAGCCTTACCTTTTACACACTTGTTACAAAATGAAATGTTACAAGTCATTTTACCAATAAAAAATAATTTCTTACTTGACATGCCACATGCAATTTGTGAAGTTTTCCATTTGCTTTCCATGTGGCTTAGTTGGTGCTGTGATATCACTATCAGTGTTTAGTTGCATTTTTACATCCACATTATTAATTTTTACTAGACACTGATAGTGAAGTGTCAGGTAAGAAATTATTTTTTATTGGTAAAATGAATTGTAACATTTCATTTTGTAACAAGTTTGTAAAAGGTAAGGCTTATTTTCTTTGTTTTTCTGTAATAGTGGTTATAATATTATTCTTGCTTAAGCTACTCTCCATGACATCATCAATTCTTTCCTTTGACTCCAATGGACTTCCCCAACTTACATTGAGTTCTTTAGTTAAGGCATCTTGCCTAGTTCATTAATGTTACCAGGCGTGTCTTATTTACTCCACAACAGTATGGCAACTTACCAACTTTTACCATCAGATCATCAGGATGCAAATGCCAGAATATGAGAAATGGTGTATAGAGTAGCTAAGACTAAATAGGTAGAGTTACAAGCATCAGTCCCTGTAAGAGTGGGAAACTGTAAGGGTACAGGCCAGAAGTTGAAGGAGTGTGTTTCTTCCCCACTTCTTCATTTAATCCTGTGCCAAGTGTACCAACAAATATTTGAGTGTCAACACTTAGCTAAGTGTTGACACTCAAATATATAATATGGCATTCAATAATTTGCTCAGCTTTGGATATGTTGCTACAGCCAGTTTTTCTTTCACGCAGAGCCGACAGAACCTGTTTCCATATTTATAACTGAATGCCTTTTTCATTATTTCTCTCTTGAAGGACATTCACCATATTTTTCGTTATCCTTCCACAAGTCACTAAATAGGTTGTACTAGATTTGTATTTATCAGAGGAAACATACAGTTTGTAGCTCTTATTTCTTTTGCTTAAACAGTCATTCAGTGGACCCAATATATACATTTTTAGAGCCTGTGTGTTTTTACTGTAACTGTTAATTAGAGCAACAAAAAATGGGAGATGTGGAAAGCCATGATTACCTATGTTCTGAAGAGACAGGGCATATAAAAAAGAGAAGACAACAAGATCTAAATCTTTAACAAGGAACAATAGGCAAATGAACAATCAGGGAATGTATGGTGATTGATACAAAAAGTGCAATTGGCATGCAGCGTTCAAATTCCAGCAAAATCCACTGCATTCACTTTCACACAAATACCCTTTGGAAAAGGATGAATGCATCTTTTCTCCTACCTATGGGTTAAATAAGAGAGTAGACTGGGCTGTCTAGCCTTGAAAGGACAACTCTGAATTCAAAACCAGTTGGATGTAGGGGTGCAAATACTGCAGCCCTATGCACCACAAGTGAAGTTCAATGGTAGTAAAAAAGAGGGACGATGCAGTTCAAAATGCAACATAAACAGTAACAATTCATAATTTATAGATATCAATAATAATATCTACATATAAAAATGATTATTCTTATATAGTTATTAGATCGATTGTTTGATTTTGTTAAGCGGCATATCAACCTCTATGGGTTATTTAATGATGAAATCTAAATATTTTGTAAGCAATTTTATTATTTTGTACATAATTTTGTACTTTCAGGGCAAATGTATGTTTGTTAGATATATAGTAGATAAAATGTACTGTTGATTTTTGTTTGGGTGTTCACTGTTTGCCCATAGCTGGAACCCTAACAGATGCTACCACCCCAGGCTCTGGGAACAACAGCAGTTAAGAGATGGTTCCATGCACCTCAAAACCTCTAATCTCCCAATCAGAAGCTTTGCTGCCAGATGTAGTTTATCATCATACCCAGAACTGTAATCATTACAGAAACAAAATATGCATTATTTTCCTACCAGTCTTAAATATGCTTATGCAAAACATTTTTTCCTTTAAAAGACTTCATAGATAAGATATTCTGTAAAATGGCATTTTCAAGACTTTCAAGTTAATTCTTGTTAGCTTTCATTTCAAACTCTATAGTGATTTGATATTGAATTACTCTGTGATAAAACATGTAAGAATCTAATAAAAGTTAAAACATCGATATTGCCATAGTAAATTTTTTTACAAGGAAAAGTTATTTCAAAAGTTATTTTAAGAAACTACTTTTGTTATAAAGGTAATTTGAAAACATCAGTTTATTTTAATTGTAAAAAACTCATCTTTAACCTTCATTGCTTCAGTCTTCTTAACTTCTTTCAACCATTCATCTTTAGATGCAGTAGCTGTAATTAACTCAAGGTTCTGGGTTTGTTGTTGAAGTTGGGCTGCTAAGATGAACATTTCTCGAATCAACTTCTGTGCTTCACTTATCTGAAATGAAAATTTGGGAAAGAAAAAATATGATATATTGTATCCAATTGGTATATCCACAATGTCAGATTTTATCATTTGAGTCAATGTTTTCATAATAAAATTGGTATTAATCAACTGATAAATATACTGTGGAGATTTCAGCTTATATCATATTAATAATGTTGATGATAAATTGTTTAGGTAGATGGCAAGTTCTATTATTAAGTGCAATACAATTTTTTATTTATAAATAAATTCAAAACAGAACATAAAAACATATTCAGTTAACATAGTATATACCTGAATAAATTATATTATTTTACATGTTAATATGGACTCCTCACTAAAATTTGAATTGATTTTGTTAACTTTTCTAATGTTGTTTTCACGTTAACATTATTTGCAATGGTTTCATTGCTTCACAAGCATCTTTGCTTGGATATTGTTTTCAATTCTCTTTTAATGACAAAAATCACCATTTTTCTATTGAATCAATGACTGGGGATGAATTCAATTAATTTGGTGTTTCTGAAACTATTTTTAGCAGGGTATTGTCAGCTTTGCAGAATGTGAAGGAACATTGGTTTGCATAAATATATTCTTTAGTTTAAATCTACTAATGTATGACCTGGACTACTCAAAAAATGTCCAAGAACTTAATGATTTTTTAAATTTAGTCTAGTGCCATCATCAACTTCAATAGTACATAGTATTTTTCATCATACAATACTAACCCAAAATATTAATCAATGTATTGTTTTCTAAATAGTGTTGATTGACTATTTCCTGCAAGGATCCAACATCTAGCCAAGGTATCAGATCCATCCAATGTAGCTCTACATTTTTAACTAAAAAGTTACTGTTGAGAAATCAGTTTCCATGTATTTCATCATCCAACTGATACATTTCTCTTTATGATATTTACTTAAAACATTACAATTTGGCTGCTTTCATATCTTTAATATTCTTTATATTGTACATTTAAAGTTTTGTTGCTTTCATGCCTTTAATCAATGTTTATATTCTGCATCTTTTCTCTCCATTTTTATTTGTAATACCAGATACTTCAAACATTTTCTTCCTGGACAATCCACTTTTTCTGCTTATATCACTTTTAATTTTCTCAAATCTCTTTATTTAACATCCTTTCAAGTTTTTTTTAGCACTTTTCAATATTGTTTTCCATCACCCAATAAATACAGGGTGCAGCAGAAATACTTCTTACATAATAGTAAGACATTAGTGGGTCATTCCATGTCAATTCAAATAATCAGTGTACCCACTCAAAAAAATAGATTTTTTTTTCATTTTGATATATGTTGTAGATCTTATAGTCATTAGAAAATCCTAAAAATTTTAAATGAAAATTCCTAACCGTTCTCAAAATATCACAAGATGAAATTTGCATTTCCCGTCAACAGACATTTCCATTTTTTAACTCAATGATTTCACAGAAACCTTTATATCTTCTGATTCACTGGCCAGAAATTAATGAAATTTGATACCTTTATAGATTTTTAGTCAAGGAATTCAATTATCTATATAAAATCCTACAGGGAATAACAAAAAAAAAATAGATATTAGCAGTTTTCTGGTGAAAAAAATGAAAATTTTTAGGTGGCTGACCACATGGAAAAATTGAGAAATATCATCTTCAGCTCTTAAAAGTAGCAAAAAGGTAGCACAAAATTTGAAAACTTAAATATTTGGATAATAAATCCCTATAAGTTTCATTAACTGTCTCTCAAAGCTACCAATTCTAGATCTCTTAATATTTTTTTCTCAAAAATTCTGATTCGTGGTAATTTCACAATTATGATTTTCTAATATTGACATATTCTGCTAAAGATGAAGTCCAAAGGTAACAAAACATTAGGAAAATATTACATAGAATTTGGGGAATTCATTCCCTAAGTTTTAACAACTCTCTCTTTTTATGGGCATTTGAATATGCATTGCAAAACAAAAAAAAAGTAAATTATCATTAGCATCCAACTCCTCCAGTTTTCTTATAGACATCAAACAAATCTGTTCTACACCACATAAAATTTATCAGAATTTTCAAGCACTGACCTTCTTTGCAAATTTCTCTGAATATGTAAACTTGAAAGGTAAGTATAATCTAACAAGAGAAACAATGCTAAGGTAAGTAAAGATATCTTAAAGGAAATTTACATTTAATGATTTAAAAACATTAAACATCAGGCTTGAATTAGTCCAGGCTCTGTAACTGGGCCCAGAGAAATTTCTTGTGGCAAGTTATTATATAAAAAATGTATGTGAGCACCAGAGTAACTACTATATAAAGAAGCTCAAGAAAAAATGCTATAAACTGCTGCAACCCATTTGCTTATCACAAAAGAAAATCAAAAGATTATTTTTTTTGTTGATTACACTTTTTTATGTTTGGAGTCATATGCCATTTGCACAGGAGTCAAATTTATTTTTTAAAGCATAAATGATTAATGGAACAAAACCTTTGTACTAGAAGAAATAAATATGGATGTTTCTATAGTTACCTTTGTCTGTTTAGTTTAGTGTCCCTCTGTTATTGGTCAGGGTTTCTTTGGAAGTTTGTGTTTGTTGATTTGTCTAGTTGGTCAAAGTTGAGATAAATGAATAGGAAAGTATGGACTTATTTGTGTCAGAAATATTTTCTAGAATGATTATGCCTAATTTTAACAAATAATGTTATTACATTAGCTTGTGGCTAAGCAAAATATATGGAACCAATATGCATGATATTAAATTTAATGCAGCAAAGAAAAAAAAAAAGAAAAGAAGAAAAAAAGAAAATCTTTTTCAGTTATCTTAGTTCAAGGGAATTATGCTGGTATTTTTTTTTAATAAAGTTCATAAAAAAGAGTTTTTGAAAAAAGGAAAATAAAGTATCATACTTTGAAAAAAAAATTATTCTTTAGGTGTTCTCCATGACTCTTTGGCACTTGTCCAAAAGCTTGAAGCTAATGGTTTAACTGTAATTCCTGGATTGAATTTATGCAGCAAATGTCATTTATCATTAAGTCAATGACATGATAACATATTGTGCAATCTTTCAACTCCAGCTACAACTTCAGGACACATGTATATCCTTCAAAATGATGAATATGATATAGAGGAGAACTAGGAGAATGAATGATTTATAGTTTTATCTAGAAACTAAATTCAAAATTTATTTTGCCAATTTTATAAGTTGATGTTACATTGAAAGTATAAAATCTATACTGTTGTAATTAGAGACTACTGATAAATATATAGCTATTTCAAGTTTTTTTTTCTTTTTTTTTATCTCAAATGATTTATCTTGAACACTTCTTAAAAAATAATAATAATTATAAATTTAGATTTTTGTTTCTCTTTCTTTCTCTATAAGCTTTTAAAATCTTGATGATCAGGGAAATGTTGAAGCAATATGGGAAATTTTGGTTCCAGGGTAGAATTGAGCTAAATTTGCATTTTATTATTTTATTTTTGCAGTGCATATTCAAACACCCATAAAAATCAAAATAAAATGAAAGTTTTTAAAACATAGGAAATGAAATCCTCAAATACTATGTAATGTTTTCCAAAAACATTATCAAAGTATCAAATTTCATTAATTTTTGGCCAGTGGATCAAAAGATAACAGTTTCTGTGAGTTTGAAAATAGGGATGTCCATCAACAGAAAATGCTGATTCAGCAAAATTTCAACTTAGATATCTTGAGAACTGTTAAGAATTCTAACTTAAAAATTTCAGGATTTTCTAATGACTATAAGATCTACAACATATATCAAAATGAAAAAAAAAAAATCTATTTTTTGGGGGTTACATTGATTGGTTGAATTGATATGGAATGACCTGAGTGGCAACGAGTTCTTCATCTAGCTAATGTCTTACTATTATGTGGGAGGTATTTCTGCCACACTCTGTATAAAATCTTATTTCTCTTTTGGGATTATGTCTTTTTTATGACCCATGGCAATCTTTATAGATCTGAAATTAAAAATTATCTATAAGAATACTATAAAATATGATGAACAACTCTCAAGTTGCATAATAAAATCTCACATCATAAAATAGGTTAATGTAAATATTTCTTAAAGAAACTAAAATTCACCTGATATATTTATCATAAATATTAGTAAACCCTGAAAAAATTACAAACAATTGGTTAATACCAATTTTATTGTGAAATATTTTTTACTTTCATAATAAAATCTAACATTTTTTTAGAATTAGTCATGTATAAAAGCATTATTAGTATACCAGTATTAGATTACCATTGAAGCAGAATACAAGATGTAAAGCAATCTGTAACTCTTTCAAAATTTTCATGTCACTCATTAAGTAAAGATATTGTTATATGCTACTTCAAATTAAATCTCTTTCTGATTTACTCTACATGTTGGCTGGATGTAAATGCTAAGAAAGCAAAAATAAAATAAGTTGCTATCTGCGCAGGAGCTCCGAGCATCACATCCAGCTCACAGAGTAAATAAGTAGACAATCGTGAAAAATGATCCACCACATCTGCCTTTAAGAATGCTGCTCACAACATTGTAGGGTAATTGCAGCAAACAGGCAAGCTGTCAACATCATCAGTGACTTCAGTCAACAGACCTAACATATGCATCAACTCCAGGCTCTATCAACTCTCCCCTTCCTCCAAGTCACTTTGCTTGCTCACAAAGAGACATTCTGCCTTGATCCTCTGTATCAGCAATACAAAGAATTTTATCTTGACAATTCTTGCCATTTTTTTCTTTTTGTCTCACTAGTGGTACTTGTTTCAATTATTTGTTCTCTTATGCTAGCATATGGAGGTTTATAACAATATTAAAGTTAATCACAGTAGAAATAACTTTGTTTGTTAATGTGACATGGAATCTAAAATGAAAGTGTTGGAAGTAAAAAAAAAAAAAAAAAAAAAAAAATTTATTTGAGTACTCTAAGCAAGCTCATCCTCTATGAAGAGAAATCAGTCCAAAATTTACATTTATTCAACAAATGACAGTGAATGCTGGAAATTTTTCTCACTTATGAAAGTAACAGAAATGTGATTCTACAAAAAGATGCTGAGAATATTATGGACCAAACATGTGAGCAATGGCATAATGAGTAATGATGAAGTTTTAGAGGAAATGGAAACAAAAAGGGCACTTATATTTAACATCAGAAAGAGATAGTTGAAATTTCTAGGGCACATATAGGAAAGAAGGCTTGAAAATTTAATATTCACAGAAGAGATTGAAGGCGAGAGAGAGAGGAAAATAACGCATAGCCTACCTAGTGAGGTTGAATAAATGGATAACAGAACAAGGTTTAGGAGAGATAACAAAAACACAAAATTTAATAAGAGCTACAAAGGACAGAAAATCGTAGAGAGCTTTGATTGTCTACGTCCTGAAAGGAGACAGCACATAGAAGAATTGATAAAAGGATGACTTGTAGAGCGTCATTAACAAGATGTGGCTTGAAATTACACTTTGCAGACTAAAATTCTAGTCATTGGTAAGTAACAGAAATCATTTCAACAAACGTAATTTTCATTTCTACTTTCTGTGATAAAAGTTATAGAACACAGGTATTTATATACCCCTCTTATACTTATTATAAAACCCAGGTTGTGTGTGTGTGTGTCTGTACGTTTATATATTGGATCGGATTTCCTACATTTTTCAACCGATTTCAACAAAATTTCACAGGACTACGTAAAATTACCTTGCAGTGGTTCTGACAGTGCCAAAAATGGGAAAAACAATTGTTTTTGCACGAAATCAATTTGAAAACACGATTAAGAGGCATCGCTTTTGCGGAATGAAAAAGGGGGACAACTCATATTGAGTTATACTTATAAAACCCAGGTTCTTTGTGTGTGTGTGTGTGTGTGTGTGTGTTCGTTTATATATGGGATTGGATTTCCTACATTTTTCAACCGATTTCAACAAAACTTCACTTTTTTTTGGCAGGTAGTGTTTCTTATTGTCTTGCACACTTTTTTCTTTATTTTTACATTCAGAATGCTTTAAAAATTTCATTTACAAGACAATTGTTTATAATAAAATTCTATTCAATCGGTAGATTCATAACGATTGAAAACAATGTTTTTGTTTGAGTTTGACCAATTCGTAAAAAAAAAGTAATAATTAAGACATGCGTGTCCGTCAACGTTAAACAATAATCTTTGTAAATTTTATTTTTCAGTCTTTATGATGGTCGATACTTGATCTATCTCTTACTATTACATCCCTGGGCAACGCCGGGCTCTACTGCTAGTATTTTATAAAAAATGAAGTATTAGGAACAGTAGATTTAATTAGTGTTGGGCATTAAAACTCAGGATATATAGGAGTGGATCAATAAATCTGAAGGTTGGCAAAGTTATTATGTGAATTTTGATTTGAAATTTTCACCATACAATATTATTTTATGTAATTAAGAGAAACATTTGGTTAAGTGAATGTATGGAAGAAGATTATGCTGAAAAAGTAAATATGTTGCATAATTTTTTTTAGTCTTCTTCCATTATTATTTAGTCTATATAAATTTATATTTTCATCAACTTTATATTCTCTGGCATAACTGATGCTGTGAATATTGATTTTTGTCTTCATTCAAATGCTTAGAAACGGCTAAAAAATAATCTATCATAATATATTCTTACTTCTTTTTTCTATACTACTGAGTAAATTAATTGTAGCACTGATTGTCTTAAATTGTTTGTGAATTCAATACTGTCTCGAGGCTGCAATGGTTACTTTTAAGTTTTCATCCATGAACTCCCAAAATACGAGAAACGAGTTTTACAATCAGAGGGCGATCTGGTATAGTGTTCAAAATTATCATGATCAAGAATGAAATGACATTTTCCTGTGGTGGTGGAAACATTTCAAAATAATTTTGTCATTAAACATAATTTGAATTTTATAAAAGTTAAAAAAAAAAGTCTCCTATCACGAACACTAACAGCCATTATTAACTTGGGATGTTAAACTTCGAGTTCGGCAAAATGAAAACAAAGTACAATTATTACTAAAATACGTACGGTGATTGATTCTTCTTTTTTGGTTGTTGATTGAGGCAAGCAACGCTTACGACACAAAAATCGCTGATTGATCCAGGATTGGTCTTCCTGTTTTTGGATATCAACAGCCGCATCCTTATCCGTTTCCTTGACGACAGATTCGCAACTTTGTTGTTGTACGGTTATATTGTTATTCAATGTCGGTAAATTAGGAGGCGGAACATTAAAGTTTGGCGGAAGTGTTATTAGCAAGTCTTGAGAAGGAATTGGAGGTGATGGACCAATATTTAGATTTGTGTTACTTGGCGTGGGAGTAGCAGGAATGAAACTAGAAGCCCCAGGTTGAGGGACAGGTATGTTTGATTGCAGAGAAGAGGTTATTTGGCTTCTGGAATTGTTCGAATTTAGGTTATTCTGATTACATACAACTGGGGGTAGTGGAGGGGGAGGAGGACACGCTGCATTTGGTAAGGGAGGAGGAGGAGGAGGACACGAAGGGTTTGGACCAACAAAAAGGACCTGCTGGGGTCTGGAATAAGGAACTGAAGGCGTTTTGATGGGTGGAACGGGTGCTACTTGGTTTGTATCTGTTGGATACATAGATAGAGGGGGTGGAGGTAGACTAGTATTAGGAAAGTTACTGGGAGGTACAGGTGGGAAAACATTTTGGTTGCAGCTTTGATGAGTTGAATCTGGTACATTCCACCCAAGGTTGTCATATCCACCAACTCGAGATGACTGAGCGGGTGGTTGTGGAGGTGGGGGTACAGTGGCGTGATGAAATGAATTGTTTCTGTCGTGAGCAATTAAATGTTGACGAGGAGGAGGCGGTACTGAAGGGGGTAGTGGATGTCGATATAAAGGCATTTCGTTTGGAGGAGGTTGAAAACGATAACCAGGTTCCCTGCGATTATATTCTTGAGGATTTCGATTTTGTAAAGGCTCCAACCGATGATTTCCGCTATGGAAAGACTGGTTTTTTCTCGGAAACATATCGGAAGTGATTGTGCTTATTGCTTGTGAGCAGTGGTGTTATATTAATCATGAAAATTTACTAACCAACTATATATTTGGTAAACCAAAAATCAGTCATCAACATATCCGCCATATTTATTCTCGCGGGTGTATACAAATCTCACGAGATTATGTTATTTCCGGTGTGGTATTTATTTTGTCCTCAATGAAATCAGGTAGAAGAACCAAAATCTGAAAGTATTGAAATAAGATTGTATTTCTTCGATTAAATTTAGCGAAAATAGTGTTATAAGACCGTTAATAAAATGTTTCTACAAGTTTATTTTCCGACAATGTTTCAATTAATGTTAATTGATGCAATTCTAACCTGAAGAATTGAATTCTTAATCTTTCTTTCTTTACAATTTAATTTTAAAATTCTTAGAATTTTATTTAAGTTTTTAATTCTTGTGAAGGCAAATTTTAAAAGAAATCTTATTCAAATAACTTCAACAATTAATAAAATATCGCACAAAAATCTTGAAAAGTGATTTTTTTTATTAGTAAAAAAAAATTATTTCGTTCAGAATACAAATGGCTTATGTTTTCCAAAAATAAAAAGTTTTTACAATTTTAATTGCCACGATGTCAAATTTGGGAGGTGGGGATCAAGTAATTTTACTTGTTTAACTGCAAATGCAAACTATTCAAACAAACAAAACAAAACTTCCTTCTTGAGGGCAGTTTTTACTTTAAAATATAATTTCCATTTTAGCAAATCTTTATTTTATTTCATTGTTGCAGTTTAAGTTTCCGATCGAATTGTTAAATAAGAATATTTTTTTGAAATCGCATGATTATTATTATTTTGAAAGTGGCGCGATTTTTTTACTTTTTGTTTGAATTGAACATTCAAAATACCAACTCAGTAATTTTTTTAAATTTTTAATAAAAGTTATATATTATTACGAACGAGATTCATTCAAGTAGATTTTCAGCTGTTAATTTTTTTTTACACCAAGCATAATTAGCAATTTTTCGTCAGTTATTCGAAACATTAAAATAAAAAGTTAATCGTGTAAAATAAAAAAAAAACGGCATCACTTTTTATTTGAGATGGAGAAACATGTCATGAATGAATTTATTTTAAATTTAAAAATATCTGCCTATTTCATATTGGACAGTTGTATCAATTCCTAATTAATTTTAGTAACATTTGATGTGTGGGTTGTAGGAATTGTGATTTAATCGCATTTTTGTTGAAAACTTCAAAAGTGTTAGTAAAAAAAGTTTTTTTGTGTCTTACGAGAACTAGAGAGCATTTTAAGAAGAAAAGTTCATTTTTTTTTCAATAATGATAGCAGTAAAATTTAAATTCTCGTCTTCTCTTTTTAATTGATTTTTTAAAATTTTTGTTGTATAAATGATAAATTACTTTTTTTGTTTGACTGCTTACATGTGAGTGAAATGGACGCCTTGACATTCGTTTCGTAATTTTTTGTTTTTTTTTTGGGGGGAGTGATGATGGGGGGGAGTGATGATGGGGAGGGCGAAGGGGAGGTGGCACTTTCGTCTCGAGTCACGTGACATCAGGTAAACAGGAATGGACGCACGAGGAGAAAGGATTTTGTCGGACATCAATTTAGCCTTTAAACGGGATCCTGCAATGTACGTAAAAATTAAACAACAAACAAACCGTATTTATTTTTCTCTTAGGATTATATTATGTTATGGAATGTTTAAAAATATCCGTGCCTGCTTCTTTATAACAAGAACCGAACCGTGAACAAACAAGTCAGCACCGTTTTGAAAGGAAAAAAAAAAAAAAAGAGTTGCCTTTTCTTTTTTTCGTCGTATTTTTTCCTTCTCCAGTATTGATCGCCTTATCTTTATTCTTTTAAAATAGCCAAAAGTATAGTAAAAAAAAAAAAAAGATACATCGCAAAAACTGAGGGAACTCTTTTTTTACCATGTTTCATATTTAAACTTTATAAAACATTCATTTTCTTCAAGGTCGTTGAAAACAAATATAAGAATAACTAGAGTTAATGAATGTAAACGAGAAAAATACCTTCAATAATTGCAATCAGAAAGTCTTGTCTTTATTAGTCTTTCTTTAGTCTTTTGGAACTATGTGGATCAGTGATTAAACACTATCGTAAACTGTACTGAAGACAAGCCGGTTAAAGTCCTTTTTTGTTTGTGACATTACCAAAACTTTATTTTCTGCTTATTGTCATATTTTGACAAGGTGATCTACACACTTTCAATTAGTCAATCAATCAATTGTCTTCTTAAAAATAAATAAGTTTTAATTACACACAAAATAGAGGGAAAAGACCTTTAAAGTCATTAACTCCTGTTTTGTATGACAATCTGAAAATCTATGTGATTATTATTTTTTTAAAACAATCTTTATTCATATTGCAAAAAGTATTTATCATTTTTCAAAGAATTTAAGCTCGAAGTAAAGAAATTAAAACAAAAGAAAAATGGTAATAATTAGTGTAGGTAGGTAAACATTTCACGATCTCAAAGTTGTTTTTCTATGATTACATCAAAAAAAATTACGGCATAAAGCCACAGGTATAGGGCACCCGGTGAGGATCAGATAGTAGTACTAGTAATAATTGTTTTTTATTTGTTACTAATGTTTTTTGTGTTTTTAACTTTCATTTCCCTGCAAATAATGGTCACAAATCATTTCACTCACAGGATTCCATCAATTATTGATGGTTACACTCCTCAACGTCTGTGACTAATTTATTTTCTGTTTTTACTGCAAATTTACCGAAAATTTGACTTTGTTCATAAAATAAACATAAACTCGTTTTGTTTTCTTCAAAATTTTAAATGAAATGTGCTTGCGATATGAAACAATGTTAGTCTTTTTTACTCTTTACACTTTAACTTTAGTTTACTAAATTTTCACCATTTCTGCTTCAATGTGGTGTCAAAAACTAAAATAATAATAAATTGATTGTAGTAATTTTTATTAGTATTATTAATCTGGTGTCTACAAATGTTATTTATTGCTAAAAATGTTATCTTTATTTTTTACACTGAAAAGTGAATTTGTGTATCTTAGCAAAATTGTGTCCTTCGACGATTCACGCTTCTCTTGTGTTTTTAAAAATCCATATGAAAAGAAAACAGTAAATAAAAAAATAATTTTGCTTCTTTCGGTTTTAATGCTCTTTTTAAATGATTTATTTATCTGTTAAGAAGAAGTTTATTCTCATTTCTTCATTCCATTATAAAAAGAAATCCTTAATTTTCAACGGTATTTTATTATTTTTTCAAGTATTGACCTTTTGATCAAAATGAATGAATGAATGAAACAGGAAGATTGTTGCAATCATTTTTCTTTTTTAATATCACATTTTTAAGTATGCTTGATAAACACAAATAAAAATTCCTTTATTTTACACTTCAGACTATTTTCTCGAAGACATTTTGAAGAACTAAATTGGTTAAAAATTCTTAAATTGGTATATAGTTGTTGACTTTGTCATATTTTTATTTTAATTTTCGAAAAAAAATCCTATTTTTAATATTTGTTTACTTTTTAAAGGGACATTTGATAAATGGAAAATTAGATCAATAAAACTTTTTTGAAGTAATTTTTTATGGCACTAACTAAAAACATTTTTATCTTCTCTTGTCATTGAGAAAATTGATGTCTTCCTCCCCTAGTATGATGAAGTAATAACTTTTTTCTTAATCTACCCATCTTTTATTTAGTTATTTATTTCTAATAAATGTCTAATGACTCTTGTGTTAGCTGAGAACATCGCCTCCCTCTTAAAAATGATGAAAATATCAATAATGAACGAGGTTGTCGCTAAGTTTTGTTAAAAAAGAATCTTTTGAGTTTTGACAATGTCGTATCCTTTAAAAATAAAATTTAAAGGATCTTTTTTAATTTCACATTTGAGTGAAAAATAAGAAAGGTCTTTTGTTTCAAATCAATCAGCTCTTTTATGTTTTTCTTTTTAAACTTAGATTCCACGTTTTTAGTTTCTATCGTTTTTTTAATTAAAAAAAATTATATGTTGAAAAAATGGTTTATTTTTTTACTCTTCTTCACGTAGTTTTTTAATTTTAATTTCTACTCTTACTTCGTTCAAACAGTAAAAATAGTAAGAATTTATAAAAAGTCGAACATAATACTTTTTTTAATTTTTAAAAATGTTATTGTCACTTTTTTCTTCGTTCTTTCATTACTTTTTTTTGACTTTTTTATGATTTAGATTTGTTGAAAAAATTCTTTTTCTTGACTTTTTTTTTAGTTTTCTTGTTTATAATCCATCTTTTGTGAAACGTATTTAATTTTTTTTACGCCTTGGAGTCGCAATATCTGTGAGAAGGAATTATTAATTGCGTGCTCTTTGAGGCGACACAAGACTGTTTTGTTCGCAACTGATATAAAAAAATCTTTATCATAATTTATTCTGTAAAAAGAAAGACGAAAAGTTCATATTTCGTATTTAAATTAGATAAGCTTTTAAAAACAACTAAAAAACTATCCGATATTTCATGGATTAATAATAAAAAGAATTTCGTTAGTAATTAATTAGTATTTTTTAGTATGAACGTGAGAATTTACTTCACACTTTTTAAAAGAAATTGTAAAAAAATTAAATTATTTTGACATTTTTTCTAATTGTCAATATGGCGTTAAAAATGATGAAGCAAGCTATTTATTTTCTCAAACTAAGACTGCTTGATTGAAACCAATATAAAGTCATTCTTTGTCATTGTAAAATAAAACATAAATAAAAAAAAGTATAAAAAATGATAAATGACTTCAGCTTGCCTGTCCAAGATATTTTGATTAAAGAATTCAATTTAGAAATTAAATTTGCGTGTTTTACATATAGTGGTTAACGATGGGTCAGCAAATTAACCATGTTATTGTTAAAAAAAAAATAAGTTCGTTTCATTAAAAGTCACCTCGAAGAAAAACCATTTTCAACTTCTTATTGCAATCACTTGAATATTATACAAAATGAATACTCTTCTTATTGCTGTCATTCGAATATGATACAAAAAAAAATGAATACTATCTATTAATTGCTAGTCAATTTTATTCTATTCAAATTAGATTTTTTAACCCAGTATTTAATTTCGAACTGAACTAAATTGTTGAAAATGCATACAGTTTTACAACACACAAAGTACATTATTTCTTTGGAACTCTCATTAATTCAGAATGGTCTGCC
Source organism: Acanthosepion pharaonis (assembly GCA_903632075.3). Lineage (NCBI taxonomy): Eukaryota > Metazoa > Mollusca > Cephalopoda > Sepiida > Sepiidae > Acanthosepion > Acanthosepion pharaonis. The sequence continues at coordinate 5,067,514 of CAHIKZ030001668.1, read as the reverse complement.
CAGTATATTTTCAAAATTATTAAAGTTCATAACATTTGAAACTAAAACTAGAAGAAAGTGAAAGAAAAGAGAAAAAAAAATTATCTTACCCCTTTTTGTTTTTTTTTGTTAGATCATAAAGAAAAAGCCTCATGTTTGCCAGTCAAGTACAAATTACCTTTGTGAATAAAATTTCCAATGCAAGTTTACAAAATGATTTTTCAGTAAGGTTTGATCTTAACCATCTAAGTTGTAAAATTTATATATGATTGATTAATGAGTTTCAAATTAAAATATAGAAAGATTGATTTATTTCATGTTATATTACAAGCACAGTTGCTGACAACAAATCCACTTGTCTCTGGTAAGATATTGAGGGGTGAGTTATTGTTACAATCATGGAAAATCCTTCTGAATCTTTGTTTTCAATGTTAGGTTGTGATCATATAAGTATGCTTTTAAAAAGGCATTTTATAGTGTTAGTAATTTTTTTAAATTTTGAGTTTATAAAAGTTACTATGTTTCCAAGCCTAAAAGATACTATGGTTCCTACTATATACGACACAAAAAATATGTAAATCTCCAAAAATCAGCCAGTATCTTAAAACATACTTTAGTTTTTGACACACTTTTTCTTTTATTTATTTATTTATTTATTTTTGCCAATCCTTTCAGGGTACTGGAGATCTTGACTTTCCACATATTCCTTTTCTTTATTAATTCTGAATTATCATGCATTTTTGGGGAAAGATATTTGTTTCCTGTTGCCTTCTTCACAGTTTTGTATTTAATTTTCCTTCTTTTACACTGGTTGCTAATAAGGCTAGAGAATGCAGTATACCTAGCTATCTCTTTGCTGTGGGGGAGGAGTGGAAGAGACAGGGGCCTTTCCAGTGAGCATTAGTGCGAAAGTGAATGCAACAGATTAGGCCAGAATTCTGCTTTCTGCTCCAATATCCATTGTGTTACCCACACATCATCTAGCTGATTTAAATTATTATTATAAATGAAAATGTTAAAATATTGAAAAAAAAATATATATATATGGATGAATTGTTAGTTAACTATTATTTGTTCTTTTCGTAAATATTCCTTGCCACTTATCAGTGTTTATCAGCCAGGAATATAAGGTAAATATATCAGGTAAAGAACTAAATAATTTTTTCATGATAAAAGTCGGAAACAACATAGAAAATTAGCAAAAATTACTTTCTTATTTGTTGAATTTGCTAATTAATCATTCAAACACTTATATTTAAATGTTAAAATAAATATATTGTTGAAGAATAACTTGCTTTTGTTTATATTTATTGTTGTTGATTCTTGCAGAATATTTTGACGAAAAGTTTAAAATGTAGCCTACTCTCTCACTGACAAAAATACCCAATTTATTACAATGACAAAACAGTGATCTTAAAAGATTTTTGTTTATTTATTGTATTGTATGAAAATTGAAAAGGCTAATTTGGAAGTTAAAAAACAAGTTGGCAAAATATTAGAAGTAAATTTGTCTTTGCACAAATTTGACAATTTACTCTATTTACTTGTTCAAACTGTTGTCTTTATCTTTGTTGTCATATTCACAACGTTTTTACCATTGTACACTCTGGCCTTGTGATTGGAATTTTGAACCAAGCCCTTTATTTCATCTACCAGGGTAGATTGTTCTAGTTCCACGTGCCATACCTCTTCCGGGTATCTCAATTTCAGTTATTATACTATACAATGGCCGAAACATTGTAAATATGACAGCAAAGTTGAAGACAACAGTCTGAACAATATAAATAGTTACAATACCTCATCTCAAAAATATAGACACAAATTTGACAAATACGCTGAAAATTACGTATTTTAAAATTACATATCATCCTTGAATTTTTCTTTCTTTTGAAATTATTATCTACTGCCTTTTTAGGTAATAAATTTAACTACTGCCTGTACATTTGCAATATGAAATATTTTCTAATGTCGCACTTAATGTGCGTAATGTATAAAATTGTTTTTTTGTGTTTAAAACTAATTTAAAAATGTTATTAATAAAATTTATGTAAAGTCTTTGATATAATAGAAGTAGATACATTCACCTACCATCTGGATAACACTCCTCTCTGGTCTTTTGAACAGGAGTAGAAGTTTATCCCTTATTCCCTGTTTAGAAATGGGTTTCTGGTTTTTTCATTCTCTTTCACTCTCAGTAGGTCCTTGCATGTTAGTGGCATTATCACCTTGCTTGGGGTGAATTGATTAAAAAAAAATATTAAAAGTATGCATTTAAGAAATGACAACATTTTAAAGTCTTGATTGAAAGAGAAGTTATTCTTCATAATCATTGTTGAACTGAAATTTTTAAATACTTTTTAAAATATGGACATTTAATTTTTTAATTTGCTCTTGAGATAACATTAATAAAAAGAAAAGTCTCACCTTATTGTTGTGCATTTCCACTTTGCCAATGTTGTAAAATACCCAATGTCAAAATGATGTCTATAATTGCTATAGAAGTTCTCAACACTTTTAATCAAAGGTTGTAAGAAAAGAAATGTTAAGTGAAAAAGATATTAGATTAAAAAAAAAGAAACAAATGGAAGTTATCTTCTAAGGTGATAAAAGAAGGATTATTTATGATGTAAGGCAGCTGAATTGTCTGAATATTTAAAAAGAAACATAAAATATACTATTTCTAGATAAACAAGTGGGTTTACTTTGTGTTTGAAATTATGTTGACCTCTTAGTACTAGAATAGCAATAGAATATTCAATTTAGCAAGAAACAGATATCAATATATCAAAGTTATCAAATTTCAAATTTATCAAAAAATTTAAGAATTTCATTTTCAAATTTGTTTATAAATTTAAAAACTTCAAATTTAAAACTTATCAAATGAAGCCTATCCAATTAAGCTTATAATTAAGTTTATATTTCTTATTTTTATGTAAGGTGATAAAAGAAGGATTATATTATTTAGGATTCAAAGCAGCTGAATTTTTTAAAGGAAACATAAAATATACTATTTGCAGATAAGCAAGTGGGTTTACTTTGTATTTGAAGTTGTCAATTTCTTGGTACCTGTAGTCCATATTCACTTCCAGTTAACAAAAAAATAAATTAAAAACCTTAATTCTAAATTCATATTCTAAAGAGAGGCAGGTAAGCCATGTTTGTATGGAAGATTGATGTAGCAATCTTCCTATTTCCAAACAGACTAAAAAACTAAGCTTTGTATATTTATTAGCAGATTACCAAAATACCTACTATGAAGCAATGATATAGATCTTTAAAAAAAATATCTTTAGTCTTGCTCATTTTTTCTTTTCTTTTTTATCACAACATTAATTTTCTGCTTATTTTGTCTTTTAAATACTTTCAATTTATCATTCCTTAACTTTCAAGCAAATTAATCTTATGCATCATAGAAAATATAATCCTTATAAAGAAAAAAGTTTAGAAGTATATCTTAGTCTTGAAAAATCATTTTTTATCTATAGAAACAGCTAAAGAATTATATCTAATGTAGAGTGTTTTTTCTCTTTGTACATTCTGTATGAATTATATTTTGCAGTATTTTTTATTCTTTTATCTTCTGGATTGTGTATACACTGTGTCAGGTTAATGAGAACAAATTATCGAAAAAATACTTTTATAAAAGAAAAGAATTGTTCACATGTTCAACTTAAAAGAACAGTAAAAAAAACAATCTACAACTTTGAGGATATCTTTGATGCAGCCTCAGAAATAATAGTATGCTCTGATCAGTTGGTTCTTGCTCATACTGACTTTTACATGCACAATGATATATTTTAAAGAGTCCTTGTGTGGCTCTCCTTGATAACACCCAAGACAGAGTAGTCTATAGAATTCAGATTCGGAGAGCTAGGCAGTCACATGTTGGATATGCTCATGAAAATTCTCAGCCAATTACTCCTGGATCATGTTAGTGATATGGAAGAGAACAGAGTCCTTCAAGAACATGAATGGCCACTTGCCTTGATTCAAAACTTCACCACCATATCCAATACCTCAATGTAGGTGATAGGATTGGCTTCAAGGCCCTACTGGAAGAACTTGGGTGATATGATATAGTTCTCTTTGCTCATAACTCCCAGGACTCTGTGGCATATATGAGAGCCATTTGTCATTCTTCCTGTTCACTTGACCATCTTCAAAATATTAGTTATCTTTAGTCACTGTGTTTGGTGGCTTGTGCTATGAACATGGCTTGCCTTTTCATTTGATTGAAAGCTGTCATATTAATGTCTTGGTATGTTTAAAAGAGAACTGAAACTGTTAAATTTTTTCATATGCTGTGTAATATTACATTAGGTTATCTTCTCAAATACTTGGGACACACTATAACTTTGGGACATTTGAAAGCTGGAGTTTTTTTAGGAAAACAGACAACATATTTGTTGCATAATAATCTTTCATGTAAAAAGTTTCAGTTACATCGTAATAAGTGAATGATGTGTTAAAATAAATGTACCTTAAATAACCTTGTCAAAAAAATATCAGGTTACCTGAATTTCACTCTAACTCTATTCAATTTTCTTCTTTCAATTTCCTCATCCCAAAATTGAACTTTTCCATCAAACATCCTTTTAAAGAAAGTTAAAAACTCTGTAGATACTAAGTGAAGATTAATGCATCTTCTGAAGTTTTGAAATGAGAATTTATAATATTAAACTTATATTAATATTATGTAATAATTTATTTTTTTTTTTTTTAACATACCACTTCATCAGCCACCGACAAAGACAGGGTATCGCATGTGCTAACACACGTTGTATGTTAAAAAAAATATTATAAATTATTACATAATAATAATAATATATTATAAATTTAATATTTATAATATATTATTATTATTAAAAATAGATTTTAATAAATCAACATTTATGAACAAAGATTATTTTCAAGAATAATGTTTCAGGATAAAATAAAGCAGGATTCATCAAATGGGTTTCAAGTGACCCCCCCTCCTTCCAGGTGAGGGGGTCAGTGATAGTCAAGGAGTTCAATGGAGGCTAGTGTGTAAATGACACTGAGCTAATTTTAGTTAGTGTACAATACACGTATGTTGTATTCTTCTGTGCAGATCAAAGAAAGGCACTGAGCTCAACAATTGACAGTATCAAAAGCCTTAGTTACATCTACCCAAGTAGCTTTTAACTTATTTGATGACTTATTTAATGCTACATTGAGCATTGCTTGCTTTTTTTAATTGATTTTTTTTTGGGGTGGGGATTTTGAAACTGATCCAAATTTCTTAACTTTTGATACATTTTAGTTAGCATTTTAATTGCCAACATCAGTGCAAATTTTATGGTTCAAAGATGTTTTAAATTTGGGTCGCTGGGGAAAGGAAGAGAAACAAAAGGGGGTCTCTGGTCAAAAAAGTTTAATGACCCCTGATCTAAAGGAAAGATTTGGTAAAACTAAAACCTTATATGAAGAGAATGGATCCTTATCCAAATAGATGTCTGATTTTATTGCCGTACAGACTATTAAGTACACAAGACTAAATCTCTTGTATATACAATTGTTTATTCGTCTACAGGCTAATTATTAGTGAGTGTGTAGATTTAAGGGATTTCTCCAAATGTATCTGAGAAGGCTCTGTCAATCAAGTAAAAGTTTTTCAAATTTCTTCAGTGAAGTTACTATTACTTTTTAATTTGTATTTCTTTCATTTTAATTACAGTTGCTTTTTGTTTCAATTCCCAGCTTTTCATTGCATGATCATTTGTAAGCAGAATGGGTCAGAATAAATAAGTTTCTGGCAGGACTCAATAGGGTAGTATTAAAACATAACAAAATTCCATTAATGAATTTTGTCTAAGATCTAATCAAGCATGGGTCACTTGGTTTATCTCTTTATTTAGTAGCAAATTAGCTGAGTGGTGATTGCTCCTTGTTTCATTCACTGTTAAGTGATGAGTTCAGACTTGGACAATTCCAGGTGCTAATTCAATTTATTGTAATTAAATGACTTTTGCAATTAGTTCTTTTAATCCTATTCTATGTACAAAAAATACCAACTTGTTCTCTGGTTTATAACAGTAACATTTGAATATGTGCATTCAAACCAGCAGATAGCGTGCATTTTTCAGTCAATCAATAGGTGGATTTGTAACAGCAAAGTTAGCCATGACAGTGCAACGCTGGAAACTGTTTTTTGTCCTGGGAGATTCCTTACATACCATTGGGGCCCTTCCCTTTTTGCAAACAAGCCTGTCATTTTGTTTAATGAACTTATTTTATAACTATGTTCATAATTTGGCTTACGGCCACATCACATTGAAACATCAATTCTTATATGATCACCTAGATGGGTGATCACTTGGGAAAACCAGGTGTTGTAAGCTTGGATGTGTGGGTGGTGTAATAGATAAAGACTTGGAATTGTTAATCGGAGAGCCAATTTCCAATCCCATTGGGTTCATTATATTCACTTACACACAAATACCTTCTTTTCCTCCCGGCTCTGGGTTAATTAGTAAAACTTGTATCACTGAACCATTATTATCTTCAAAAATAAAATTGCAGCATTAAGTAACCCATAGAGGTTGATATGCTACCAAACAAAAACAATCAACCATAATTTATAATTCACAATAATTCTCTTCTTTTTAGTTTGACTGATACCAATCTTAGGTATTTCCAATTGAAAACCTTTCGTTAATCTCTCTTGAGAACTTAATGCCATATTCCTTATCTAGCTTACTTATTTAAAATATCTAAAGTAAGAAATTTTCATGGATTCCAGTTCAGTAGCCTAACTACTGTGCTAGACCTGTTAACATCATCAGTATAGGCATATGTTGGAAATCATCAAAATTTTCTATCTGTTATACCAAGGGCTATGTGCCGGAAATAATAAATCAATTCTGGTTGTTTTCTGAGATATTAACCGGAAAAGTTACTTCCTAAGTAGTTGAAAAGAACTTACTAACAATGAATTTTACTTTCTTAATTGGTATATAATCATTTAGTAAAGAAGAAAAAGTAACTAACTTTTAAAAAATATACATTTATGTCTGGCTTCCAGTTTTTAATATAGTAACTCCTGTAAAAAAATTTATCTAAACTTTAACCACAATCTCTACTGAATATTGTACTTATGAATATTAAGTTTTAAGTTCCATGTCACATAATACTTTAGTACATCCTGTATTATGATATTGCCTGCTATTAGGGTGAGGTTCAGGGTGGGAAAATTACCAACAAAAAAAACATTCAAGTCTTTCTTTTTCAGTCTCAGAAATTGAACCTTAAGCTTTGTATCCAATCTAATAATTTAACCAATAATCAAGTACCTTCATTGTTTGTGAACAATTCCTGTTAGATTTTGTCATGATCTTTATTATTTGTTAGATCACTCAGATATTTGTCAGCCTATGTCCTAGTTATTTTACAGGTCTTCATACTTATTTGCCAACTCATTAAAGGACACCTATTTCCACTTATTTTCTCCCCACTTCATTCTCTCTCTACTAACTCTGACTGCAACTCGGTTAATACCTTTGCCTGGAACAAGATAACAGTTCCTTATTAACATTATTTGTTCCTGGCACATAATCACATTCTAATGGTTCACTAAAGTGAGGTGACATGACTCGGGCAGCTTTTAAGTGCTGATTTATACATGCTTCTAAAATGAAGACAGTTCTTTTGTCCTACATCATCATTGACATTGACTTTTTTTTTTTTTTTTTTTTAGCTAATTGTTTGCTCAATACATGGCTCAAGAGCCACTCAAGGGTTACTAAATGAGGTATTTTATTTTTAGATGACATTGCCTTTTTTTCCTCAATAAAAGGCTCAAGAGCCACTCAAGATAGTGACTGAGGTTGTTTTTTATTTATTTATTTTTTTTTACAGTGATGTTTACCTTGTACAAGACCTAAAAACCACTCAAGGTAGATGGTCACCGAGTAAGGGCCACAGTTTATGGGTATATGTGGAAAAGATAAGAGTTGATCCTAGACCTGAACAGGTTAAGATTAAGTGATCAGGGAAGCATGTCCTTGTGAGTTAGCTCCACAAAGCAGTGGTTTGTGGGAAGAAGCTGCTCAAGTGGAACTTACATCTCATTAGTCGAATACAAAGGGAATGAGGGTGGTTTGCTACAATGTGTAGGGCATAGCAGGTCAGCCGTGCAGGTAAGAACTGGTGGAACTAAGCAATGTAGTTTGTCTGAACACTTTCCATGGAAATAGCATTAATACAGCAAGAGGCTTGCAACGTTTTTTCTGTGGGAAAGGTGTTATGGAGTGGAAAATAATTTTGTCACCCACAAGTACATGGAGACACTTTTGGATTCTGTCAACACTGCAGATCCTGCCCAATATATGGCAGCAGTACTCCACTTTTTTACTTGATCTGGCTCTTGTAAAATTAGCGGATAGGAATCAGGTACTTACTGGAGTGGTACAGGGAACTGACCGTTTCTTTAGCAATGGATTGTATGTATGAGTTCTAATTGAGGCTTAGGTTGAGTTTAAGTCCCAATAGTCACTCAAGGGTACAGGGACTCCCTGAGAGAACACCCATTCATCATGAAAGATAAAAATTCAAGGTAAGAGGAGGACGTAAGAAGTGCAGTTTATGAGGATATGTAGGCAAGATAATGCTTAACCTTAGTCTTGAATAGGTTAAAATTGTTGTGATCAGGGAAGCATCCACTTGGGAATCCATCCTATGAAGTAGCAGCTCTTAGGAAGAAGTTGTCCAAATGAAACTTCTTTCTTGCTAACAAAACAAAGGAAATGGGGATGATAGGTCCCAGTGTACTTGGCACGGTGGGTCTTAGCTGCGATGGTCTGAACTGGTAAAGCTAATGAATGTACTTTGTCAAAACATTTACCATGGAAATAGCAATTGAGTAATGAGAGGCTTGTAACTTCTAGGAAAGGAGTAATGTAGTTGCAAAATACACAATAACCAAATCTGTTATTTATTTACATTTGTGGGCATCATTTGGTAGATAGGCAATTGACCAAGATATATATTTCAATTTGTTAAGTTCTATTCCATGTGTTATTATTCAGACCAGCATGTTCATTTTGCTTCATATATTCAGCTCTTGTACTCTCCAACTTCCTTCAGGTGTCTGTCAGTCATTGTACTCTGTAACATCCTCAGACTTTAAACTGAACCCATTATTCAATCCATGAGTAGATTGTTCTCATTCCACTTTCTATACTTAAGTTAGATTTTATATCAGTTAATAGTCATCAGTCTTATTTACCTTTGTGTTTGGTTTGAAATTCCGAGAAAGTTACTAAGTATAACACACCTGAAGAAGGTTGAAAATACAATGGCTGAAATATGAGTATAACAACCAAGAAGAGCATGATGGTCAAAATAATAAAGAATTTAATGATAATTCTTCATCTTAAAGATTTTGATATAAATGATCCATTCTAATTTCATATTTAATTCAAAGGACTTATTCTTTGTCGTCAGCCTGTCGTAATAGTGGCAATGATTGGTGAAGTTTGAATATTCTGTTATATTCACCTTAGAGGAGGAAATCTAGCTTCAAAATTATTGTAAACTACATATCTTAAAGCATGTTATTGATTTTATTTAGAAGCAATAAAATGGTTCATTGTATCATCATTATAAAACTTTGATACCTAAAAACAACAGGAAATGATTTACAAGTAATTTACCTCTTCATGCCATCAGAGATTCCATGTGCCATAAAAAAATTACATTCCTAATCTTAGTGATAAAGACATTTGCACAAATAACACTAAATATTGATTAAAGATTTGATTCCATTTTCAGATTCTGATAATAAGTATAACAGACACATATTGAAATAAATATCCAAGTTTTAATTGTTTTTCTTTATAACCAGGTTGAATTCCAAAATTAAGTTGGCATCTGAGTCTGAATTTCTCTGTGTATTGACTGTAATAACCAAATGTCATAAACATCCACTTGTCTTAGAAGTTGAGGAAAATTATTTACTAATTTAGAAATTGATGTTACAGCCAAGTTTATATTTAATCCTATTTCTATATTCAATCACCAGTTAATCAGTGTCAAGACCGATCAGTACTTAGATAAGGGACCACTTAAGAACAAAGTATTGTAAGCAACCTCTTATAAAAGCAAAATTTATTTGTAATAAATTTGATCTTTGAATAGAAAAAGTTGCTAAATCATTCAGAGATCAAATTTAATTACAAATAAAGCGAATCAATTTTAACTCATGCATGCAAAAATTAGCTAATTTCTTCATGTAAATCAAACCCCAACTTATAAATATATTATCCTAAGTTATAAACACAATTGGCAATAATTTAAAATCAGAATATTATTAATGGCATTAATTTCCTGATTTATTGTAATATGAATTTTTAGTTCCTGTGCACCTACAAGCCATTCTGGATAATTTATGTAAATGGATTTGCAGAAACAGCAAGAAATTTGCAGTCCCCATTTGTTGTAATGGACTAACATTTAACAGATTTTGACATCTATTTTGTAAATGCTGTTGAAAAGATTTAAATTTATAACTAAAACCTTGAACTCATTCTTTTGTTATTAATTTCAAAAGTTCATCTGAACTTGTTTTAATTTCTCATGGTTTAAGTTCTTGAAATTATGAAATTGTCTGTTATTGGCAAGTGTTAAGTAACATTTTTATTTTTATCATGTTTCACTTGACATATTCAAGAAATTTTGGAGAGTAGACCAGTTGAAACATTGTAACAAAACAACAAAGATAAGGATGCTTGTCAAGAAAATCACTAACAGTTGGAGATTTAGTTAAGCAAATTTAATTTTCAACAAAAGTTTTTAAAAAAAATTTTAATAACAACCTTTTATAAGCATATCTCTCATGTTTGTTGAAGCTGTCTTTTAAGTGATAAGACAATTCAAGATACTCATATATCTGTGAAGTTGGTATACAATTATCAAATTGATTAATCTTAATATTCCTTTATATTTGGCTTGAATTTTTTTGTTTAGCTCTTTTCAATAACACAATAAAAATTTAAAATGTTAAAGTAACTGGTTCTTTAAGGATCACCCAAAATTCATAGATTTCCTACAATTTAAAAATTGGTGACTTTCATAGACTTTAAGAATTTTGCATGAAAATTGAAAGTGGAACCTAACCTATATATAAAATTGGATTTATATATATATATATATATATATATATATATATATATATATATGTGTGTGTATGTATATATATATATATATATATATATATATAGTGACATTAAGTCCAACACTCAGAGGCCAAAGCTGTTTCATGGTAGGCATAATTGTCAAACTGTCAAACACATGGCCTAGCACAAACAGCCTGTCACCTCTGTTGATTTCAATGTTCACTTTTATATTTACATGCTCTATCTGTGATATTGAGCACTTTATCTCATAAATATAGCACATCTTAAAACTATATTTCTTTATAAAGTAATGGATGTTTTATTTTTAATCCAACAGATTTTATCACTTTAAACTTTATTTTTGTGGATATTCATATTTGAGTAAATGTTTCGTTTAGTTATTAAATGCTATATTTATTTATTTTCATTTGAAATTGCTTTGTTTCCTTTTAAATATGAAACTGAACAGATATGAAATTTTGAGAATTTATGACAAGAAGGATTTTGTTTAAAGACACTATTCAGTCTTGCATGATTAGCATATATCCTTCGTTGCTGAGTTGATATAAGCACATTGGATCTAACGACAGTTTCTCCTACCAAGAGGTGCATAGGTTTAAATCCTGCAGGAAGGCACTTTTTTTTTTAATAAGATTTCTCAAATATTCAGGCTGATAGCTGAAAATAAATATACCATTCAATAAATAAACAGAGCATCTACTCAGATATGAGTATCCACTAAAATAATGTTTAAAGTGATAAAAGTGTGTGTGTGTATATATATATATATGTATGTAAATATGTAAAAGTACAGTTTTAAGGCGTTTTACGGTATGCTATATTTATGGGTTAAAGTGCTTAATAACAGGGATAGAGCATATGTAAATATAGAAGTCGACATTGAAGAAGTCAGGCCATGGTGTTGTCACTGCTAGGTGTTGACTTCAGTATCCATTTCAAAGCTTCACTGAGTGCAGTCAAGCATGACGAACAGCAGCAACACTCATCAGCAGGCAAGTTAGGTTTAAGACTCCAAGTCCTACACAGGCAATAGGCTAGTGAATTAAAGTGTTGGTTTATGAATTTGGTTACATAGTAATTTTGAGTCCAAATCCTGAGCCAGGCAGTGTGTACTTGGACTGGGCAGTATTAAAATAGGAACTAGATGAGATATTCCTAGACATGGGCAGTGAAATGAGAACAGTCTGTCCCTGTAGATTAAATAAAGGGTTCAGTTTGAAATCCTCCATAGGTTACTCTTGATCGATATACACCTGATGAACACTGGAGGGCACAACGGCCAAAATGCTGTGATCACAACAACGAAGCTGAGGACAATAGACTGAAAGTAAATAGTGTAACTCCTCATCCCAGAAATTCAAGCAGAAAGTAATTTTTTGTTAAATCACAAATGAAAAGGTTTGGGATACATGTTTACATCTTATTAGAAGCTACTGGTTTATTTTCCTTATTTTCACACATTTTATCTAATGCACACACTTCATCAGAGTGTTATGATAAGAAAACAGCTGTAATAAAATAGAGAAAAACTAATAATGAAAATTTCACAAAGTAATTTCTTGCACATTTATCTTAAATTTCCTAAACATTGTTTTCTTTTTCAGAGATGAATATGATTACTTGCCAGTGTTGCAAGCGACTCAGAACCGGAGTCCAGTGATTGTGACTATGCACAAACTTGCCCTGGAACTTTGGAGCACCAAAATTTTATTTCAACATGCTTACTCGAAACTCTTGGCCTGGCGTAACAGGGAACCCAAATATAAATACCTTGGTAAGAAACCTTTAAAGTCTTTTTTTTATTTTTTTTTTGTTCTTGCTTGGGTGTGCAAAGTAAAATTAATTATTAGGGATCTGGTTTCTTAATTTTGTTTCATCCATTCTATATTGTAATTTGGTCATAAATGTGTTTATTTTTTTAAAAAAAGCCCATGCTCTTTTGAATTTGTATATTTTAAGACTTAGAACATAGATTAAAACTGGATTAGTCTTTGTGGTGTTATCAACATACTTAATGTTTTCTTTCAGAACCCCATGAAATTGTGTGTCTTACTCGTGCTGTTGTGATGATCAATGCTGACTGCTGTACCGCATGGAATATCAGGTTAGATGAAAATTGAATTTCAAACTTGATATAACAAATATTTTGATTTTTATTTCTTGTAATTTACAAGTAATTAATAATTGCAAGTTTATATTTTAGCTGAAAAATTCAAGTAAACATCTTGCTCAGTATCATAGCTTTAAGAATCCATATTTATAAACAAGCTCTTTATGGAATCGTAACATTGTGAGTGTAAAATAGAGGAGAATAAATGAAGGAGTAGAGAGGAAGAAAAAAGATCTACTAATTAGAAAATATAGCCACACAGGTTGTTGGAAATTATATTTTTCAAATATGATATATTTGATATGATCAGTTGTAGGTCACTCCATTAAAGAAAAAAAAGGATGTTAGCAGTGCTTTTTAATTGACCCATGTATCAACAACTAGTGAGTGTGAGATCTTTTGGTAAAAAAGGAGTTTCTCTCTCCAAAACCTTCACCTTGATAGGAACATGTGGGTTTGCGACTGCTAGGACTGAGAAGTCACTCTGACTCACTTCTCCTTCACTGACAAAGAGTCAGCAAAATTTACAAACCAAGGACAATAAAAGTAGCCAATACAGACCATATGTATTGTATTACTTAATACTATAAATAAAATCTTTCTCCAGATGAAAAGATGGCTGATTTACTTTCAGTAGGACAGTGCAACTTTGGTGTATTAACCTGAAGTCAGCTATGGAGATTAATACAGTTACACAACTGATGTGACCCACTATGAAACAACAACTGTAATTACCAAACACCAGTTTGAGAGACATGCATATGATGGGACTATATCACAAAACCTGAGAAAGTAAGAGTAAAATTTAGAGAATAAATACCTTCAAATTTTGATTCACTGTAATGAGTGAATAGTAAAAAAAGAAAATAACCTTAATAAAACTAAGCACATAATGCTACATACCAACTCAATAATAATTATAATCGAAAAAAACTTATCAAAACTTAATATAAAAGGTGTTACAAGTACTACAAAAACAATAAGATTTAAATAATACAAAACAAAATAATGACGACTTAAATCCTGAAGCAGGAATATACAGCATAAACTGTAAAATATACATATATATATATATATATATATATATATATATATATATATATATATATAATGTATATTGTCTATTGAGTATGTATATGTGTATTTTAAAACATTTCAACTGTTTGTTTTTTTTACTGCATATGCAGCATTCTAGATTTCAAAGTTCACATGTTCTTTTGGATTTTTTTTCAATGTCAGGGGAATAATATTTTTGTTCCTATATATATATAATAATTTTTTTTTATATAAGAATTTTAGGACTTTGTTGCTATACTCTGTTGCTAACTCGATTTTCTAAGTTTACCAAAAAATTACTCAATGAACTTGAAAGGATCACAGTGAAAACTAATTGATATATGTCTAAATTATTTAACTAAACCTGTTTCAATATATATTTGTGTGTATGTGTGAATTTGTGACCATGGGTTTCACACCCTTAAATCGTCAAACTGCCAACATACATACATATATATATATATGTACGTCCTGTGTATGTATCAGTATGTGGTAGAGATAAAAAAAAGACTAAAAATAATGGAAGGTCTAATAATAAAAAAAAAAGCCAACTTTAACAATATTAACTATGAACAAAGCCACAATATGCTAACATGTCTATTAGGAAATTAAACATCTTTACCACACACTGATACATACATATATATATACACACTCAACTATTTATGATAATCGAATCATCCTTGATAATAGCTAAGGGTGTAGCAGCACTTGAAATATAAAATAACAGTTCTTACAGACCATTTGTTCTTATCAGAACCATTAAATAAAAAAACTGCTCAAATTTTAATGAAACATAAATAAAAGTCTTTTAATGAAACATATCTAAGAATATATAAATAAAACATATATATATATATATATATGCCTGTATATTTAGGTATATATATAATATATATGTCTATATATATATATATATATATATTTATATATATAGGTATGTATATGTTTATGTATATATATATGTATGTATATGTTTATGTATATATATATGTATGTATATGTTTATGTATATATATGTATGTATATATTTATGTATATATGTGTATGTTTGTATATACGCACATGTGATGAAAATTATATATTAATATTTTATTAGTATATAATAAATGTGTGATGTTTTGGTTTTAATTAAAATTGTAGTAGAAAACATGTGTTTTGAGTATTTTTATTTTTAAAAAATATTTTGCAAATTGTATGTAATTCATGTAGATAAATAGGCCCCAGGGTTATAAACATGTGGTTGGTATGTGTGTATCCCACATGTGTGTGTTTAGGTATCCCACAATTGTTGAGAACAAAGGTGGTCCCCGAACCCCCCAGTGAACATGGTGTGAATGGTATGCATAAAGTAGTGGAAGGGGATCCCCAAGGGTAGAGATAAATAGTGATGATGATACAAATGGGTTTTGATGTAATGTATGTGTTTGTAGAAAATAGTGGGGTGTGCAAAAAATCCCCAGTGGGTGTAGCTGTATACAAAATTGGTAGTAGGGTACAAATAGTGGTTTTTGAGGGGACAAAAAATGGTAAAATTTTTAAAATTTTGTGTGTTGTGATGTAGTCCCATATTTTTATTGGTGTGGTAAAAAATGTAGTAAAAAAGGGGAGAGAAAAAAGGGGAGTAGAAAAGGGGGAGAAAAAAAGGGAGTAAAAAATTTTGGGGAGAAAAATAGGTTTTAGAAAAAAGGGGGTTTTTGGATGGAAAAAAATTGGGGGTTAAGCAAAAAAGTGGTAAAATTACGGGGTATATCCCATAAGTGGTGTGTTTTGGGGGAGGGTAATAATTAGTGGTAGTAAAATGGGGTGATAGGGGTTGTATATAATATGTGTGTATGCTGATATAAAAATGGGGTTTAGTTAAAACATAATATAGTGGTGGTGAAATTAAATATTTAGTATGATAAAAAAGGGGTGTGTGTAAATATATAGTAAAATAGGGGTAGTGTTTTTTACTTTTGGTTTAAATATATATTGTGTGTTTTGATGTATAATATGTGTGTGTGTTATATTAATATGTGTTTTTGTTTTAACATACATTATGTATGTTTTATATATAATGTGTTGATTATTTTATATATTTGTGTATGATGTATATAATATTTTATATGTGTATGTATACATATATTTATATTAATTTTTTATATTTATTATATAAAATATTTGTGTATGTATATATATTGTGTGTGTATGTTATATATATGGGGATGTTATATATATGTGTTTTAAAATTATAAACATATTGTGATGTGTGTTTTTAAAAATACATATATTGTATGTATATAATATGTGTATTTTTTAACATATTTTGTGTATTTTTAATTTTTACATGTGTGTGTTGTATGTATTATAAAATTTTTTTATATATATTTTTATGTATGTTGTGTGTGTATGTATATAAAATTGTGTATGTATATACAAAAATTTTGATGATAATTTTAAATAAAAAAAAAAATTTTAAAGGGTAGAACCAAAAAAATTGGAGAAAATGGGGTTTTGATGAATAGTGGTAGAAAAATTAGTATAAAAAAATTTTGGGTGGGGGTGTGGGAGTAGAAAAATGGATGAAATATTATGGTAGGGGTAGTATTAAAAAATAGTTGGTATTGGAAAAAAATTAGGTTGTAGGGGTAGAAATGTGGAAACCAAAATGGTTTATAAAAAAAAAATTAGTGGTGGAATTAATAGTGGTGAGTAATCAAAATTGGTGATGAAATACTGGTATGAAATTAAAATTTTGGTAGTAAATAGTTGTACATAAATAGTGGGCGTCCCATTTTCTGCATTTATTTTTACTGTGCATGTGCAATTATATACCAGGGCAGTGCATACACTACATTTTGTATGCATAAAATGTGTGTATGTATATATATGTTGTTTTATGTTTTCATAAAATATTTGTATTATGTTTTTTAATATTTTGTGTTTTTATGATTATATATGTGTGTATGTATGTATATAATTTATGTCATGTATAATATATATGTGTGTTGTATGTTTTATAAAATGTTTTGTAAAATTTGTTTTATATAATATATATGTGTATGTTTTAAAATATTTTGTATGATATAATAATGTGTTTTATTAAAATTTTAATATATGTGTTTTTGTAAAAATATATGTGTATGTATCATATTTTTGTGTTGTGTATTTTTAAAATAAAATGTGTATGTATGTTAACATATTTGTTTTATGTATGTAAAATATGTTATTTTTGTTTTATATGCATCATTTTATGCATGTATAATAAAATGTGTATTATGTTTTATTTTGTGTATGTTTTGATATTTTTATTTTAGTATGTTTTTAATATTTTATTATTTTAATATGTGATGTATGATAATACGTAGTAAAATTTTGTGCTTTGACCATATATTTTACTTTAATAATATGTTTTATGACAAACAAAATGTGACCCCAAACAAAATGCAGGGAACAAAATTGCACGAACAAACATGAAACATATGTTGTTTTTTAAAATATATTTTATGTATGTTTTACAATATACATTTTGTGTATGAAAATTAAAATAATATAAAATTTTGTGTATGCAAAACACACACATACGTGTAGTCACACAACACACATCTCGCACACACACATCATGGTGCACACAAGCAAAAAAGTACGCAACAACACACATGTGTACGCAAAACTTTAATTTAGCATCACACACAACACATGCATGCATTTTTTAACCACACCAATTTTTTTGGTTTTTGCACAACCACACACACACATGTCTACGCACACAAAACACCCCACACACACACCATGCCATGCCACAACACACACAGGGATGTACGCAACACACACACACACTGCAGGGAATCACACACACTTTGGTTTTGACAACAAAACACACTTTGCATGCACACACACAAAAAATTCGCGTACGCACACACAAAAAAATGCATGCACACACACAAAACCGTGAAAATGCACACAACATGGGTAGAACAACAAAAGATGAACAAAAAATGATAGAAAAAAAAAGGGGTAGAGCAAACAAAAGACCCCCACAAATGGAAGAACAAACAAGAGAACACAATGAGGTAGGCCCAATAACAAATAGTGCATGAATAAATAATTTTTATTAGTAGTAACAAAATTTTGATGTATGTAATATAGGGGTAGTATTATTTTTAAAATTGATGTAGTAAACAATATGAAATGAGAAATATAGTGTAGCAACTTTTAGACAAATTTTAGTGTCCCATTTTTAACATGGTGTAAAAAAAAAGGAAGAAATCCCAAATATTATTCCCCAAACAATAGGCCCCAAAACAACGGCAACACAACAAAGGAAAAAAATTGGAAAAAAAAGGACAAAAAAGTAGCAAAAAAGGGAGTAGAAAAAGGGTAGTAGCAACAAAAGTGAAAGAAAAAAAGGAAACAAAAGAGAAAAAAAAGGAGAAAATTAGAGAGAAAAAGGTTGCAGAAACCAATAGCCCAGTAAACAAAAAGCAAAAAAACAGGAGAAACAAAACCAGAGAAATTTTATTAAAAAACAGAAAAAAATGATAAAAAAGAAATTTTAAAAGAACAAACAAAAGAGAAAAAAACCCCATAAACAAAGGAGAGCAAACAAAGGAGAAACAAAAATCCCAAGGCGCAGAAAAAAGGAGAGAAAAAAAGGAGAGCAAAAAGGAGATGAAAAAATGGGAGGACAAAAGGGAAAAAAAGGAAAACAGGGCAAATATGTATGTAATATTTTTAATAACATGTGAATGCAAACAAATTTTTTAAACAAACAAGGGATGATGAAAAAAAATTTTAACATGCACAATAAATCCCAAGGGATTTTTTACACTTTATACATGTGTTTTACAAAAAACATATTTTGTGTGTAAATATATATATGTATGTATAATAACATTTTAAGGGTTTTTAATATACATATATTTGTGATGATAAATATAATTTTGTATTATAATATAATACATATGTGTGTTTTATGTATAATATATTGTGCATGATACAATAAAATATGTGTATGTATGATATATATATATATGTGTATGTATGTATATATATTTTAAAATTTTATATATATTTATGTGAAAACTATATTACTATATATAAAATATGTTTTGAAATACAAATACAGGGGCATGATATATAAAATGTGTATGTTTGAAAATTGAAACATAACACATTTGTTGTATGTAACATATACTTTGTGGGGCATGAAATAACACAGGGCATGACACAAAAACTTTGAATGTTTTGAACATACATGTGTATCTTTGCCAAAATACAACAGGGAGGGCATTTTAATTGTTTTGTTTTAAAATTATTATTTTTTGCATACACACAACCCCAACGACACACAACAATGGTTGGCAAAAAAAATGAAATGCACACAATGCACGCACACACAACTACGTGCACAACACATCCCAACGCTGTACGCACAACCACAGGGTACGTCCCACACACAAGGGTGCAAAATCCCATCCCCCCCTGCAGTACACACACCCCAACCACGCCCCACACACCATCCCCATCCCCCACACATCCCGGTGCATGCAACACACAAATGGCATGATGACACACAAACATTGCATGCATAATACAAAACAAAATTTTGGTGTAGTAAAACATACTATAAAAAATTGTGAAGAAAACCACACATACATTGATGTCCCCCTATTCATAAAAAATGGGGTAGTAGTATTTTTATTTTTGTAAAGGTAGATAAAAATACATAATGTATAAACACACATACAAAATGACACACACATACAAAATGGATGTAACACACACATATATTTTTAAAATGTTAAAACATATATACATTATAAATTAATATCTTTCATAAAATAATGTGTGTTTTGTAATAACACACATATTTTAAAATGTGATAACACACACAAAATTTTGGATGAACAACACATAAAAAAATGATGAATACACACACAAACAAGGGATGACATAACACAAAATAAAATGTGATGTATGTATATATACATACATAAGGGTTTGCATACAACAAAACACAGGGACAAACAAAAACACTGCATGCACACACACAAACTTTGGATGACAAACACAATAACACAGAAAAGGAGAACACAACACACAAAATTTTGCACGACACACACACAACACATGGTGAGCAGCACACAAAACTGCGAGCACACACACACACACCGGCACGCCACACACATTCCCGCGTACGCAACACACACACACATCGACTCGCACACACACACACAAAAGGGCCGTACGCACACACACACACCTACGCAGGGGCCCACACACACACACAACGCGCACCAACACACAAAAACTTGAAACGGAAAACACACACACACCCCGCGTACGACGCACACACAACACCAGCGCCCACACACACACACACATGCACGCACACACACACACAAAAGTGCAGGGCCACACACACACAAAACGCATGCAAAAACATGTCCCAGTACATAAAATTTTCATGCAGGGGGCTACACACAGGGCATGCCACACACAATCACATGCGCAGACTACACACACATAAAAGGCTGCATGCAAACAAAAAATGCAGGGCCATAAAACACAACATAGGGCATGCACATACACAACTTTTGCATGATATACATTTTTACATGTGTAGATGCATACTTTAAAACTGAAAGACGTATTAAACTAATTACAATTGTGTATGTATGTATTTTTTATACATAATATTGTGTATGTATGTATATATATTTTTGTGTGTATGTATGTATACACATTTTGTTTTATGTATTATATTTGTGTGTATTTTAATATAATATTTTGTGTATGTAAAACATATACATGTGGTATGTATATATATGTTTTTTATGTACACATAATGTGTATGCATGTCTTTATATTTTTTGTGTTGTATGCATATATAAAATGTGTTTTGTATGTATTATATGTGTTGTATGTTTTATAAAATGTGTATGTAGGGATATATATGTGTTATTTTTTGTAAAACATATTTTTATGAAACATAAAAATGTAAAATGAATTAATATAATATTTAATGAATAAACATGTGTTTTAAAATAGTGAAATACACAGGGAAAACCATGGCAAAACTGCATGCAAATCCCATAACAAATCCATACAAAAATGCTTTACATAAAATTACAAACAACATATGCATAAAATACACATCGTTGCATCACAATGGTAGGGTATAGGGCAATTTTGATGATACAATATAAAAAGAAAAAATGCAAAAATAGTGTAGAAACAAAGGGGTAAAAAAAGGTTACGTAGCAAAAAATGGGGTAAAAATTGTGTAGAATAAAAAATTTTGGTGTATGTTTTAAAAAAAGGGAATGTATACTACAATTGTAGTTAATACATAGTGTATGTATCCCAACACAAATTAGTAGACTTTAGGTGGGCCTAAAAGGTATACATATGTGTATGATGTAATAATGTGTATGTATGTTTAAAATATGTGTATGAAACATTGTGTTTTTACAAAATGTGTTTTATTATAATATGAAATTTTAATATAAATATGTTTTGTAATATTTTATATTAATACATATGTGAAATGTAAAAATATATTTATGTATATAAATTTATGTATATATTATGTGTGATGTATATACATATTTTATTTTTATATATATGTGTATGTTTTATATATTTTTTGTATATATATTTTAAAACATATATATATGTATGAAATATACAAATCCCAATAAAATTGTATGTAAACATAGTGATGCAAAATACTTTACTTTAATGTGTATGTTTTAAATTATTCGTACGTTTTAATGAAATTTTAATGTATGTATGTTATATTATGTGTATGATTTTGTATATAGTAGAATGTATTTAATATATGGGGTATGTATTATTGGTGTAGAAATTGGTAGGGGTATAATATTTTAGTAATATATATATGTGTATATATATATATATATTTTGTATATATATATTTATATATTATATATATATATATATATTGTGTATATATATATATTGTATGTATATATATATTTTGTTTTATATATATATATTATATATATATATATGTGTATGCATATATATATGTTTATATATATATGTATGTATGTATATATTTTGTTTTTATATATTTTGTGTATGTATATATATATATATATATATATATATTGTATGATTTTGTATTCCAATATAAAAATTTTATTATAAAAAAATTTTGGGTTTTGAGGGGGGAGTTCTCTCTGATTCCTAGAGATTTTTTAGAATTTTTGAATTCCTTTAAAGATGTTTTTCCCAAACCTGATACAAATTATTTTAATACATCGATGACATTTTATTTATTCCCCCAACATAATTTTATTTAAACGAGATTACTGATAGATTAAAAGAATAGAACCTTTTATAGAATTTACTTAAGAAAATTGAATCTAATAATTTTACCTTTTTTTGAATATTATTTTTTAAAAAAAAAAAAATTAGAATTTGGGATATCAGAAAAACCCCTATGTAAAAAAAGACTATTTAATTTTTTTCCCCACCATGATACTAACACAAGAGGGGGATTTTTAAAATTTTATTTTAGGGTTTTTCCCTCTGTTCATCAAAAAAATTTAAAAGATGAATTTAATATATTGAGGGAAATTTTTCAAATCTTTTGATCCTAGAACCATTACAGAGAGCTAAAAAAAGGGGAAAAATTTACCATCAGCCAAAATGACACCCAAAGGCCAATACAACCAGATCAATGAAAGATACCTTTTGCTGCTCTGATAATATTTCGCTTTCGCATTCACCAAATAACCATTTGACCGAACGTATTTTATAATTAAAAAGCATTAAAAAAGAACCACTATATTGCCTACTAGGGCTATCCCGTAGTTTATTAAATAGCACCAGAAGACAACATAAATCCGATGCTTGCATCTATCAAATATCATAAAAAATTTTGACCTAAAAATGTTGGGGAAAAAGGTATCCCCAAATCTCGGTTTTCAACATAAACCGATATTGTCTCGGATTTTTAAAAATGCTTTAGTTATAAAAAAACCAAAGCAAACATAATTTCGATTTCCATTCCGGGAAAGTATTAAAATTTTAAATAAAAATCTCAGGGGGATTTATGAAGGTATAATATCCATCTCACGCGGGGTGAATTTTGCCCTTTTTTTTAATATTTCCCCTTTTTGGGAAAATTGATGCCCCACAAGCATGATTTCAAAAACTTTTTTGGGAAACCCAATAAATTTTTTTTCATTTTCTTTTTTTTATTTCCAAAAAATCACAAACTTTTAAATATTTGAAAAGGCCCTGGGAACGGCGTGACCATGTTAAGGGAAAGGGATTGGGTTTTAAAAATTTTAAAAACTTTTTGAATAAGACTTGTGTTTTATGTCCATCGATTTTCATATTGAAATTTAATTGTTTTGATGAATAAAAATTTTTGAAAAAAGGGTTTTTTAAACCTAAAAAGTCAAGCCCCTTTTTCTTTTATTTTAACTTTCATTTAAGGGTTTTTTTTTGTTTTTTTAAATTTCTTCATATGTATTTATATATATGTATGTTTTATAATATGTATGTATATATATATATTGTGTGTATATAATAAAAAAATAAAATGTGTGTGTATAATTTTACATTTTTTATAAAACAAAATATATATGTGTGTGTATAATTTTTATATATATATATATATTTTGTTTGTATATATATATATTTTTATATATATATATATATTATATAAAATTCATGATATGTATACATGTATGTTTTGTATGTAAAATATATTTTATATATATATTATATATAATGTATTTTATATGTATGTTTTATGTATGTATATGAATTATGTATATTTTGTATATATAATATATATAATAAATGTAAAAAATATAAAATGATGATGTAATAATATTATGCATGTATGCATATATACATAAATAGTAGTATGCATTTTTAAAGTAGAGTATAAAATTTTGCATTTTAGTATACAAAATTTTTAGGGAGCAGTAGAAATAAATAGTAGAAGCATGTAAAAATAACAGATAATGATTAAAATAACAACACATGATGTACAGACATGTACAAAAAAATGTATTTGATGTGCATAGAATTTCATATTATTAGACATTTCAACACACAGCCCGAGCACGTACTAACCCTTTTTATTAGCAGTAGAGATATTAATAGAGATGAAGATAAATGAAAAACAAACCCCTAGACAAACAAGTAGAGAAAAAATAGTACAGAAACAATGTAGTAGCAAACACACATTTTGAAGCCGAAAAAGCAGAAACAACAGATGAACACAACAGATTTCAAGAAAAGCAAAAAACAGTAAGAAAAAATTAGCACCCTAAAACAATAGAGATGAAACATACCCCATAAAACCCCATGTAATTTTGCAAGCACATACACACAAGTACGGGTTTCCCCCACCCCACACACACACACACACATGACACCCCACAGTACGACGCAAGCCCCACACAACAGCAGCCCTGGAAAATTAAAATACATATTGCAATGCATAAATTTTTTCAGTAGATTTCGTCATACAATTTTGCAATCATACAATAAAGTATGTATGCATATGGTTTTATAAATGTATGTATGCAATGAAAATATGTATGTATGTAATGTTTCATATAATTTTGTATGTAGTATATATTATAGTATGTAATTTTACATAGTAGTATATTAATATAATTTTGTATGCAATACAAACATATGGTTTTAGTATTTTGTATATAAAACATGGAGTATACAAATATATAACATATTAGTAGGGAGCATAAAACATATGTGTAAAAAGAGATAGAAAAAAGTAGAGACAGTAAAAATATAGAAAAAAAAGGGGTAGTTTTAAAAATAGTAGATAGAAAAAAATTTTGAGTAGATAGAAAAATATAGTTGGGATGAAATGAAAATTTTTAGTAGTAGATAATTTTAAAAATATTATATACCCTTTTTATAATATATGTATGGTATGTATATATAAAATTATGTATGTATATATATATTTTGTATGTGCATATGTATACAATGCATGTATGAATGCATACAATACATGTAGTACAGAAATTTTGTATTTTTATACAAAAAATTTTGTAGTATTTATGTATATATACAAAGTTATGTATTATACAAATAATTTTGTTTTGTTTTTAAAAATGTATAATATATATATATTGTATGTATATGTATATATATGTATTTTGTATATTATATAAAATTTTATATTAAAGTATGTATATTATAAAATTTTATGTATGTAATGTATATATATATAAAAATTAAAGTAATGTAAAAATCATGTATGTATTTTAAAAAATTTTAATATGTATGTTTTGTATATATAAAGGGAGATATAATATAATATGTATTGGTAAAAATATATTTTGTAGTATTTTTAAATTTAGTATGTATATAGTTTGTTTTATATTATAATGTATAAATTTTTATACATATTGTATTTCAATTATACAAAGTATATATTACATTTATAATAGTATTATAAAAGTATGTATATTTATATAAAATATGTTAAAAGTATGATATTTATACAATGTTTTGTATAAATGTATAACATATGTATGCATATGAATGTAAAACATGTATGTATATGCATTATGTAAATATGATAATGTTACAATATGATGTATATGTTTTATAAAAGTATTTTTTAACATTTCGTATGTATATGTACATATGTAATAAATGTATGATATGAATATGTAACATATGTATTAATATATGTTAAACACATGTAAAAGATAATGTAAACAATGATGTAATGAAAATTTTAAACAATGTAAAAGTATAAAGTAATATGAAACAATGATGTTTTTAAAGATGAAAACCCTGTATGTATATTATGTATTTTTATGTATATAATATTATTATATGTATTTTGTATAAAATGTATGTATGTATAAAGTATATATATATGTATGTATATATATATGTATGTATGGAGATATATAATTATATGTATGTATATATATATAAATATATATACATCACTTATATAAAAAGTCTCAAGAGGTTCACCTTAAGATTAAACAGAGAGGGAATTAGATTATAATAAAAGAAATCTAGAAACTGGGTTGAATAAGAAGCTAGCATGTTAGCTAAAAATTTAACTGAAAAATATGATACAAGAAATTTATATGAACTGCCCCCCCACAATTACATTTATTTAAAACTTATGAATTTATGAATGGAATTTTAAACCCATCAAAAACCATGGCTATTTAACAAAAATAATTTACAAGAAATATCCTCATTTTGAACATTCCAATATTAATAAATGCTATTTACACATCCACATGTATTTCTAATTGATTCAATCATTCTGAGATAAAATAAAAGAATGATTGAAATATTAGATATGACATGTTTCACAAATCAATCCCAGAAAAAACCTTTGATGAAGGTGTAGACATTATCTACAAATTGCATTCTTAGTAACAAATTAATCTGAAAATGCATTCACTTATGATAAATAACTAATTTTTTTAAAAAAAGATCTGGCATGCAAAGATTCATTTTGACAGATCAGCATCTTCACATTCCAGTCCAAAAGATTTTTTCCCTCTAAACATTAGTTGCTTGGCAAAGTATTTGATATTTAAAACACTATATGAAATGTGACAAAAGGATAAAGAAAGTCTGAAACTGGTTGTTTGAAAAATCAGATTTTATACATAATAGAAATAAACTTGAAGATCAATCACTCGGATATTATACAGCAGACCATTTCAAATGAAATTTCATGTATAGAAAGGACAACAAGAATGTTGTTGCATTCATGAAATAAAGTAAACAGTGTTCATATTTCATGGTAAATCAAATACAATTATCATTAGAATTTTTTTAGATATTAACTAATCAGATGTTGAAGAGAGAGAGAGGAAACAACAATAGCAATCATCTGAGAGAACCTTTTTTTCCAGCGTCTATCAGCATAAATATCAAATCACCTGTGTTACTTGTGTTGTTGTGAATAGATTGGTCTGATCAGTATACTTCTACAATCTCTTTTTGGTTTACAATTCAAATCTAAGTTCCAGGTATTCATAATAAAACAATTTGATTGAAATAATTGTATGCTCAATGATCAGTTTAATTATTAGATTTAATATCGAAAATTAAGACAAACCACATGCGATCCAAAAATAATTTTAAAGCCTGATACTAGTAACTACCTTAGTAGTTTTAATAACGAAACATACAAATATAGCACCACTTTATCTACTCTATGTATGCAAAGTCAAACAAAGGATAATAAAGACCCATTTTGAAATGGGGAATATTAAAAAAATGTCATGTATAAAAGCAGGTGATAAATTTTGTTCAATGCGTACAAAGGAAAAGAAGTTATTGCTATATGTTAAAAAAAACAATAATTTATTAAATCTAAAATCTGAAATCCTGAGTAGGTGTAGACATAGGAAACGCTGGTTATTAAAATAGATTTTTTTTTTTTTTCCGTTATTGAATAAAAACATACCCCCCTTTAGTAACGTGGTCATGGTTGTTCTTATATTGTTCCACCCTTACCTCATTGGCCAGTTCACCCTGACGATCTGTATAGGTGAAACCTAGGTAGGTTTACCTGGCTCTTTAGGTTCATATTTAGGTTTGCTCTACTTAGCGTATTGAGCACTTTACGTAGTTACTTTTGCTTTACTCATTTGGAGGCTTTTTTCTTTGGACTCTGAGCTTGAATTCTGGATGATTGTTTTCACCTAAATTTCATGGTCTTAGTTCTTTCTTTTTTTTATCCCTTATTTTCCTTTGGGCATTGGTTTGTTCAATTACAAGCCAAAATACCTATATTATTATTATTATTATTATATATGCATATATATATATATATATATATTTATATATATATATATGCATATATAATAATAACTAACAATGAAACCGGCATTGCCAAGGATGTAACAGTAAGAGATAAGTCAAGTATCGACCATCATAAAGACTGAAAAATAAAATTGACAAAGATTATGAGTCTACCGATTGAATAGAATTTTATTATAAACAATTGTGTTGTAAATGGAATTTTTAAAGTATTCTAAGATAAAAAATAAAGAAAAAAAAAAGTGTGCAAGACAATAAACACTACCTGCCAAAAAAAAAGTGAAGTTTTGTTGAAATCGGGTTGAAAATACTTAGGAAATCACGATCCATATTGTAACAAGTTACTACAAACAGCAACTGTCGAAAGAAAAATGGAGAAAAAAAAGAGAAAAAGCTAAAGCGCAAGTGTAAAGGGAAAAAAAGGAAAGGATAAATGATAACGAGACCCTACACATCCACATAGACAGGTGCATGATCACACATGCACAAATGAACACAAACAATACAGAAAATACTTACACCAATGATAAGTGCATAAAAAGAAAAAATCAAAAAATATATGCAACCTGATACCTCCTGAAGAGTGGACGGAAATGCCGCCTATGAAACTCTGAAGTCAGGATGTTGAAAGTAACAGTCAGCTAATTGACAAACTTTTACTCATATTAATTATATATATATATATATATATATATATATATATATATATATATATATATATATATATATATATATATATATATGAGAGAGAGATAAAAGTTCAAATGACTTATCTTCCAATTTGAAATTTCACAGTGACTCTATTCCACTCATCAGGGTAAGATAAATCTTTTGAATTCATTAACATTTATTATTTATTTGAAATATGTTACATTTAAAAAAGAGAGATAGAGAAGCTCTAATTTAGAGTTATTGACACAGAAAGTTTAAATTCCATTTGTAGTGTTCACTTTTGTCAAAAATGCTTTAGGGAAAGATATGAATCTTTATTGTCTTCTCCTAGTTAGAGATTAAGTAAAAAATAAACTAAACTAGGCTCTTGCCTTGGGTGTTATAACTAGTCTTGGAGAAAGACAACTCTGAATTCAAATGCAGTTATGTGTGGAGCTAACAAATCCATCCCTATAAAACCTACTTGCTGCTGAAACTTGCTGTGGCCCTATTATACAAACGCATGTTCAACCAAGCAAGTATTGCTTTTTAACATATAAAATATGTCATGCTTTGTTTATGTTCATCCATATTTTTTTTGTTTTTAGTTTCATATACAAAAAAGGGATAAAAACTGCACAAATATTTTTTGCTGCATCCCCCCCTCTTATGTTTCTTTTGTTCTATCACTCCATAAAAAATTTTAATGCAATTTTAATGCCTTTTTCTAAAATATAGTGGGTAAGGGAATGACAAGATGGAAAAACTTATTGATATGTTTTATTGTTAAAATATTCATATTAGAATGACTGAAATGAATAGACTTCAATTCTGTGTGCATTCAACTTGATAAAAACTAATAAATCAAGGCATTAAATAAAAAAATTGTTTTTTTTCAAGATGTTTCTGTAATACTTTTTCTATTGCTTGTATATGAACTTTCCATTCCCACATTCTTTATAGGAAAGAGCTGATTTTGTCTGGAGATTTGAAACCTGAAGACTGTCTGAAACTTGGAGAACTTGTCCTTACTAAACACCCCAAAAGTGTTGAAACTTTTTCACACAGGTAACTTTTCTTTCTTTTCATATCAATATGAAAAATATAAAGGGTTTTAATGGCATAGCACAGCACATGTAACTCAAAGAGAAAATAACAACATAATCAAGATGTTGATATCTCACACTGCCTTATGCAAAAGGTTAGGAAGGAATTCCCCTATCAGATCTGGAAAGAGCAATAACAGAAACTGAACTTGAGAAATCTATCTTCCTGAAAAAATTGTCTTAAGAGAAATATTTTATAAATTTCAACCAGCAGTAGCACTGGATGTTTGGTCAATGAAGGCCAAATGTTTCTTTATACGAAAACATATACTACAGTTTGATCCCAGCCCAATGGCCACAGAATGAAGAAAAGCATAACTCACATAGCATTATCTGCTCTGTCAATGAATGCTGAATGTTTCTTTATAAAGAAACAGCTAATATTACCATTACCAATATTTGAGGGTAATGTTGATAAGAATTTTGATTATTATATATAGTTTTCTATTTCATGTAAGAAGAAAACTTTCTCTTTTGCTATATTCTTGTTCAAAACCAAACAGTAAATTATCTGATAAAAAAAATAATCTTAACAAAAAATGTTTTCTTAAGAAACAATCATTAAATGATCAGGTTTGAAATTTGAAGGCAATAGATTGATTGCTATGTTTGCTATTCAAAAATGCCTTCAGTGATAATACATAAAAGTATTTGTTCATATGCTTTTAAATATGTTATGTAATCTCAGTATGATTTAACTAATTTAGTTATAAATTTAACTCTTGTAAAATGAATATATTTGCAGAGTACATAAGACATGTAATGCTTCATGAATTTAGAAAAGGCAATTTTGGGATAGGATCCCTCTAAGATATGGTATTCATAGGTAGATTCTTTAAACAAAAGAATTTGCCAAAAACTGAAAGGTTTAAAAATAGTGACTTCATCTTAAGAGATGAAGCACAAACAGGTTGTCCTTCTATTGATCTGAACAATGTCCTGCTTTGGGCTGAACTCAATAGAATTTATGCTACTAATGCAAAAATTTGATCAAAAATTGAATTCAAGCTATTCAATGGTTCACTGTCATCTGCAACAAATTAGAAAATGGGTTTGCCATAATTATCAGAAGCCAATTATAAAGCAAGAGTTGACATCTACACTCTTATGAACATGTCTCACCATTTTTTAACAGCTTAATGACTAGTGATGAAAAATGAATTGCAAACAATTGTTTCATGTAAGCTGATGGACTAAAACCCAACCCAAAAATAAACCTCCATTTTAGGAACGTTTTTGGTTAGTGTTCAGTGTGTTTGTATTGGTGTAGTCCACTTTGAGTTGTTTCCAGTCAATATTCTGATTACGGAAGACATCTATTTTCAACAGTTAGAGCATTAGAATATTACTTTAAATGAAAAGAGACCCAGTTTGATCACTTACAAATGGGTGGTGTATGGTTCTATATAATAAATATCACATTTGAAAAAATTGAAGGTGTAAGTTGAAAAAAAAAATTCATCTTCTCCTTATTCTACAGATCTTACTTCATTTAGTTATCACCTAATCTTATAAGTAACCTTGAAGTACTAGTTTTTAAAACATGTTGCATAGGGGGAAACAACACTTTCCTAAAATTTTATTTTTTAACATCGTCTTTTTTTCTAAAAACTGTATATGTATTTTTGAAAGAAGTTTTTTGATAATGATGGAACTCAGGTTAATGAATGAATTTTCATTAGGCATAAATTGTTGATATTTCTTTTTTGACTCGAAATTTAGACATGTGTTTATGATGTTTATGCATATAATAATGGCCATATATAATGTTTATGCATATGATGATAATCTTATTCAGTTTGAGATTTCTATAATCTTCATTGTCCATTCAATTCACTGTCACTAAAATCTGTATAACAGTTCATTCAAATATTAATCAATCTTTTTGAGGTTGTTTAACAATTTTCAAACATTTAAATAATCTTGTTTGACTTTTGTTGGGTCTAAAATTTATGCTTATTTAATTTACAATTTCATTTCTCTCAGTTTATTTGTAAATTAGGTCATCATTCAAAGATTAAAAATTACTGTTTCTTCTTTCTGGGCACTGCAGAATCATATAATTTTGAATAACTTTTACAGTGTTGGGAAAAATGTGACTTATTGTCAATGTTCATTTTATCATTTGTTTCATTTTCATACCATTAAGTAATTCGACCTGCCATTGTTGTTTTTTCATATTCATTTTTAATTGACTTTTCTCAAAGCAAAATTTAAACACACAAAACATTTTAAAGCAATCAGAAATTTCATGTTGTCATGAATCTAAGTTTGATAGTAGATGTATTTATTTCATAACTTACAATTATATACATGTAATAACAGTAGCATGGCAGTTTATTTCTATTAAAACTCCAAAAAGCTTTTTAATCGCAATGTTCTTAACTCCTGTGCAATTGATATATCTTGAAAAATTGACATTCTAATTCATTTCTTTAAATATTTTTTCCAGGTTTTCTTTTTTCTGTTCTACAAGTTGAATATTTGAATGTCATGAAGTATATTAATGCTTTAAAAAAATTTCTATTTTTTCAAAATCATTTTAATTTGGAATTAATTTCTAATTTAAAGAAGAGCTTAGCTAACCTTCTTCATGCAGGTCTGCATCATTGCAATCCCTGTGTAAAATGGGCCACATCACAATGACAACAGTATAAATAACAATGTGCATGTTATTTGTACATTTATTTGTTTATTAGACACATTTTGTGAGAAGACTGCACAAATGTATGAGAAATTAGTTTAATATTTAATACATTTATTACTATGAATGAGATTTGTGTAACTGAGAAATATCTTTTACAAGTTTTTCCTAGTCAAAATAATCATAGAATGTTTATACAGCCTACTCTTGCAAGTTGCATAAAACCGTCAGGTGAGCTTTATGTGGCCTGTGAGTTACCTACCCATACAATTCACAAATGAAGAAAAAAATGTCCTTTTGTCAATTTATTAACAAAAAATAATGCAGAAAATAACACCTTGCAGGTGATCTTATGTGCTATCACTGATAGTAAAATTTTGGCAAACCATTTTTTTAATTTTTAATAACCATACTATAATGAGCTAATGATCTGAGGCCTTTCAATCATGGAATGAAACTTCTGATTCGCTGACAAACCTCTGTCTGAAGTCATTTTCTCTTTCTTCACCCATTACAAATCAATATTTCATAAGCTAAATTTTCAATGAACAAAAAACAGTTTTTCAATGGTAATAAACTGCAATGAATGAAAAAGCAAATGACCAACAATAAAATTTCCATTAGATATACGAAATTACTATGTAATTGTTGAATGTATTAGAAAAAGAAATGAAAGAAAACTCCTGTCGAATGTAATATTTTCATTTATTACTCAAAATACACACTTGAGATATTAGAATTTACATAAGCATCTTGTTTTTGCTCTGAAAAAAGTCTTGAATGAGAATATTTGATATAATTCAGATACATAATAGAAATTCTATTAAGAATAAGTTTAATCCATTAAAGGATAAAGGCATTAGTTTGAAAAAATATGAACATATTAATTTTGACAACATCTTGTTATCATTTTAAATTAATAACTTCCAAATCAGTGACAAAAATACAAACATCTGTAAAAAAGTTGTTTTTTTTAATGGTTTCAAATCTGTAGACACCTGATAAATTGAAGACATTTTTCTTTTCAATTGGAATGAAGTTGTGATTACATGTTTATTATATTTGTTTATATTTGATTACATATGTTGATTTCATGGTTTTGAACATTTCTGTAATAGCATAATTTAAAAATGCACATGCTAACATTTCAGTTTTGTTTTTTAACAAATAGCATTTTACATTGATTTACTCAGAGAATTTGATTTTAAAATGGGTTCTGCTTTACCTTTTCATACTTGTTTTAAGATATGCAGCATGTGTATGTATATATATATATATATATATATATATATATATATATATATATATATATATAATGAGACAAACAAACACTTAAACACGTGTATGAAAATGGTTACATTTTCATTTGGTTTACAGGACTGTAGATTTGAAGCCATGTTTTATTGACTTCAATGAAATAAAATATAACCTATGTTTTTTTTTTAAGTGTTTGTCATTATATAATAATTTTTGCTCTGTCTTTTGACATAGAGCTCTCAATGGATCTCTATCATCTTGGAAATTCAATATGGATTACCAATAATAATAATAATAATATATATATATATATATATATATTATAAATTAACTGATTTAAAATACAGTTTCTTCGCTACACAGGAATTACCATGTTTCAAAAACAAAGCTAAAAGCTTCAAATTTAATTATATAATTAAAATTAAAAGCATTAGTTCTGTTGCATCTTCAAGCGAATTTTGGAATAACTTATTTTTAAATTTACTGAGTTTTAAATGCACATACAATTCATAATTTTTCATTTCCAAGGATACAGAGAAATCCAATCATTTAGACAGGGGCAGTAGCGTGTTCATTTTTATTAACTATTATTGTATCAATTATGAGTTACGTTCAAAAAAGAGTTTAAGGTTGGGGAGGGTAGGGGTGCATTTTTCAATGAATTTTGTCATCCGTTCAATGCATGTCGTCTGTCTTTTTTTTTTTATCAACAACAAAAAGTTTTTCAGCATTTTTTTCCGTTAAATTCATACTTGTATACTTAAAGATTCTTTCTAAAAGGGGTGTTTGGGCTAGAATATTTTACATTGAACTACAACTTTAAAATATTATTTAATAATAGAATTACTTAAATTATTTAAAAATTATTATTACATATCAAATATACGTATGTATATTACCAGCTTCCTTTTTTTTTTTTTTTTTTTTTTAATGTTATTTAAGTAAAATTTTTGACAATGTCAGCAAAGAATAGCTATTTCAATTCTTTGATTCAGTAAAATTTTATTTTTTATACATTTAGTAATATATAGTTTCACATGTATGCACAAAGAACATGGGTCATTTAATGACCTACATATTCTAGCTTTTCTTATTAATTTACATTTTACTGTAGATGTTTTATTGGTTTCCTTTAAGTGCCAGAAATATTTCGATAGGGACATCTGATTTTGGTATTTATTTATCCTAAATGAAGTTTGATGTTGATTGAATCTCTTTTTGAACTCAGGGCTTGTGCAACCTCTATAGATTTTTATGTTTTCGGAATTCTCAATAGATGAGATATTGCATTGGTATACTAATGATTCTGTGCGACATTTATTTTGTAGAGGACAGTTATGAAGATTTCTACAGTTACATAATTTTTATTTATCTTCATCTCTTTTTATTTTTATATTGTTTAAATTTCTTTGGTTTTGGTCTAACTGTTTATTCAAGATATTAGCATTATGTTTCTTAATAATTTTCTCTAAGTTTTCAGTACAGCTGTAACTTAATTCTAGTGTATTTTTATTGAAAATAGTACTTAGTTTACTATCTTTAGGAAAGTGCTTAATGATTAATGCAAGGAATTTTTGTCCGAATTTGTTCTTTACCATTTGATTGTATGGGGGTGTATATCAAATTATTTTTCTATTTCTGTTTTTTCTATGCTTTCCATTTTCCTTTTTTATAGAGGTTAGTTATTGGGCTTTTGTAGCCACTATCTTTTAGAGCTTTATTATAGAAATTAATATGTTCATAGAAAATCTTTTCATTTGCTGAATTTGTACTTATTCTTTTTTCAATAGATAAAGGTATATGTTTAATTATATAGATCTATAATTTAGCTTCGGTTTTTGAAACATGGTAATTCCTGTGTAGCGAAGAAACCATATTTTAAATCAGTTAATTTATAATATTTATGCTCTGTAATTTACATTGAGCACTGTTTTGTAAAAATAAAATATCAATAAGAACACCAGATTATATATCTTACTGTTCTTTGTTTTTATTATAATATATATATATATATATATATATATATATATATATATATATATATATATATATATATATATAAAAAGAAAAGACTTAAATATTCATCATATAATCTGTTAGAAATTTGTTTTGAAAGATATACATATATATATATATCTGTCTTCTCAGACTGACTACATTTTATTAAATGATATAAATTTAGCCAGACAATCTGATAATAAACCAGACATTTAATAAAATAATATAAATAAACAATAAAAATGAAAAGCAAAATTAACTTATTTTTATATTAAAAAGACCTCCTTGGAATAATCCCTACCACTTACAGATTTGGTATTATATATATATATATATATATATATATAAGGTGTAATAGCAAAATTGTTCAATTGTTAGATTAAGCTTTGAACTGTTGTATCTTGGAAATGATTAAAGATATCTTACTGGAATTTTCTGAGGATTTTATGACACTATTGGACTCTAGATTGAGCAATGAGAATATATAATTGCTCTTCAAGCTTAACAGAAGAATTGTGATGAAATCAATCATGAATAAAAATGACATGTTCATCATTAATTAATCATACATAAGGACCAGAAGGTCATGAACAATTGAAATAAATTGTGTGTGTGTGTGTATATATATATATATATATATATATATATATATATATATATTTTATTCCAGGATCATTTTCCAACTTATTCATGATGATCTTCACCTTCTCTAACCCTCTAATTTTCTGTCCTGGAGTAACAAAATGCCTCACATGTTTCACGTACAAGTTTCATTTTCAAGTCTTAACTGCTCTTTGGACTGTCATAACTAAAACTCCTCTCTGACATGCCAAACTTATTATGGATTGAATTGGATCTTTTCTAATTGATCTCTTTAGCTCAAAGTTGAAATGATGATCCCACTTCCTGTTGTTCACCTCCTGATCCAGTTTTCATCTCTACTGTTCCCTCTTTTTTAAACTTATTCACCGTTCTCTAGATGGTTTTTGACTGGATTTAAAGATGGAAGCCAGGGTATGAATGTTGGTACCATTACTAAAGGCCTGAATTATCTTTATCCTCTCACCATTGCTCAGTTGGCAAGATAGTGGGTCTGACACAAAATGATTTTAACCTGTTCCCTTTCTAGCTGAATAAGGGTTTTCAGTGATTCTTATAACAAATGGTGTCAAGATGGCTAAACATCTTATCTGAAAACCTGGAAAAAAAGAAACTCAATTGGTTTACTGGTCTTTTAGATATTAAACATTTTGTGGGATGGACAATTATCCCATGCTGTTACTTGATTTGGACAATTTTGCTGTTACACCTGTATAAAGGTAGATAGGGTAGTATATATTTCCTTTCAATTAAAAAAGCAGTACACATTGTCCACTTAAAAAGGTCAGGATATAATCTCAATTAAAAGGAATCTATTAAGTTTTATATGAGTCGCTACTGAAAAGCTCTTGGCTTAACCTATTTCCTGAAATCAATATTTTAATGACTGAACATTAGAACACTGATTTTGGGAAGTCGATCAGCCTGTGAACTCTTCAGCATACTTTTGTATATCTTAATTTAGTAAAGGGTTAACGTTAATGGAAGTTGTGGCTCAGTTGTTGATATATATGAGTAATAAAGAAAATTCAAATGCAATCACTTGGGCTTAGGGTGGAAAAATAAATTATATGAGACTGGCTGCTGAAAAGTCAAATCAACATAAAGACAACACGAGATGTGATAAACTCAAATTTTATTCAAATTGCCGCTGGATCCAGTTTGCTCCCAGCATTCCCTAGTGGGACCAGAAGTGCTTATAGTCATCATAATCAACATTATTGATGTTGTTTTAAACAATAACAAGAAAATATCTTGACAGGACAAAGAAATTTATCAATTTTTCATGTGGTTCTTAAAAATAATAATACATAATCATGGTTTTTATTCAAAATGAATGTAGATGAAAAATAAAACATTTAAATATTAATTAAATACAGTTAAATATTTATTAAATACAGTTTAGTGGATAAAAAATTTTGTTTTCACTGAAGATAAAAAAAGCTAATTTGGTGGGGAAGAATGAGACTGTAAAAGTTTTGTTAATTTGCAGTAAAGTAAGATATACTTTAATTAGATGAGAAGATAAATGATTTCTGATTTGCTTATAACTTCTTTGCTCATTTACAAAATAGCAGTTCATGCAATTCTTAAACAATTGTCAAAGATACATTCATAAGATATAGAAAATAAATTTGAATTATGCTCCTTTCCTTATTGCCACCAACGATTAAGTGATGATAAATTGAAGATTGTCTTCCTAGCAGCAGCAGCATTTGTGATGGGTGCCTGTGTCGCTGGAAGTAGAGATGTTCTTCCTGCTGGTGGATTTAATCTGAAGATCAAGATAAAATTGCATCACATTGTAATGCTTTATTAAACAATGAAGTCCCTCAGTTCCAGTTGAAATGTCCTTGTAGTATGATTCTCGTGAAGCAATGATCAAATGCAAAAAAAAAGGATTTTTAGTATTTATTTCAAAATTGTTTTATTTTATGGCATTTATACAGGAAATTGCTGTTAGTTTACTGAAAAAATTAGTAAGTCTCAAGAGAATTTTAAGAAAAATTATATATACCGAAAACTTTTTTTTTTCCTTTTTTCTTGGAATATGGGAGGAAGAAGGGCTAATTCTGTGTTTCTTAAAATTGTTTCTCAGCTGGGATTGTGTATATACTTTTGTTATAAGTCTCTCTTCAATATATAACAACAGCATTCATTTATAAATTGATCATGTGCTTAAGTCAAGGGGAGTAACAATTTAATATAGCTTTTTTTCTACAAATGGCCCTGAATGAGCACTGACCCCAAATTCCTAAATATACCTAAGTACCTCTTTTCATAGATATCATCAAAATGATATATTAAGCAAAATTGCTTACTGGTTCTGAATACATTCATTGTTGGAGGCCAATACTTATGTTTGTAAAGTGAATTCAAGACGCCGGAATTAGTAGGAAAGGTGATCTTTTCTGTAAACACTTAAGTCTAGAATTTTTTCAGCCTTGGAGAAGCTGAATATCACTGTGTCACAAGGCAAGGCTGACTTTTTACCTGTTGAGGAATATAAAGCCTCCAATGAGAATTATAGCAGAAAGTGATCTAAGAGCCTATTTTAAGATGTGGGACCAAGAGAAAACTAAGTTAAAAATAATAATTAGTCACAATAAATTTTATCGGTCAGGAATAGATGAGGTTTAGAGCAATGAATAAGATGTATTAATCCATTCACAAGTTAGTAAATCCCCAACCTTGCCTACTCCACCCCTTAGCAGGATGGATGTGTTTGTAATGTTTCAACCTTGTCATTAGAAGTTATCGAAGGACCCAAAAATACACAAAGTGTGAATGATAAATTCTTGCCTAAATTACACAAAAATGAAAATAACACTGACATCTCATTTTAACAGATATATTTACAAAAATTACACAAAAATATCTTTAAATACTAAAGAGTAAATTTATTCAATAAAATTGCCATTGGTTTCAACTACAGCCTCCAGACAACTTCGGAATCTTCTGCAACTCTTCTGGAGGGTCTGCTTGTTTAATTTGGTGAATGCTGCCATAATCCTTGCATTCAGTTGATCTTTGGTATTACAAGGAGTTTTGTTGGTCTATCGTTCAACTGCGCCCCACGCATAATTATGAAGGGAGTTGCAGTCTGGGGAGTTAGGTGGCCAGATGTAAGGGGTGATGTGGTTGCAAAAATTGTCTGATAGCCATGACTGGGTTCTCCTGCTTGTGTAGCATGGTGCAGAGTTATGTTGCCAGATATAGGGTCTTCCAACAGGCACTCTCTAGACTCAGGGCAGCACTTCCTCCTTAAGGCACAATGTAGGCCTGCATGTTGAGTCTGAGGCCCCATGGGAAGATGAATGGAGGCATAAAATTGCCATGACTGGTGATCACTCCAAACACCTTTGTAATCACCATTAAACTCCTCCAATTCTTTCTGAATCCTCTGTACTGTCCTCAGATTGACACCCAAATACTCTGAAATGTTCATATTGGAACTTCTAGCATGAATGTCAAGCAGCATGCCATTTCCAAATTTTTGGTGATGCGAATTGCATCATGGTGCTCTTTTTCTCACAGGTGGTACCCAAATTACCCTACTATTCTGTGCAGTTGGCAAAATAAAAAATGCACATGCATGAAATTAAAATAAAAAATGGTGACAATTTACCCATTGCACCTTTTGTGTGTGTGTGTGTGTGTGTGTATATATATATATATATATATATATATATATATATATATATATATATATATATGTGTGTATGTTAGTACAGTTGTTAAGCACACAAGAAAAAGACTCTTACATGTGAAATTGAGCAGAAAGAAGAATTTAATTACAATTAAATTGGGAATGAAAGAAGGGTAAAAAGACTTAAAATATTCTTTTGAGCACCTAATGAAAATTAAGCTGGGTAAAGAAGTAATGTTCATTTGAAAATTAGTACTTACAATTGATAAAATCAAAAATGTCCTTAAAGAAACACAGTGAAAGTTCTCTAGAATTCTATTTTCTGTGCTGCCTCACATGTCCAAGTTATATGCTTGAAAATTTTACTCATTACATAAAATATTTTATTCAATTATTGAATTTTTTTTTTTAATATTTGTCAAGTGGAATTTTTCTGTTCTCAAGAATACATTTCATTTTAATCAAGATTGAACCAGAAGATTATATATTAACTTTCATTTTTTTCCTTTCTACAGAAAATGGCTGCTGAAGCATTTACTGCTGAAATATCCAATTCCCCAGGCAAGTGATGATGCTAGTCACAGAGATGGCAATAATGAACAAAACCAGAACTACCATCAGCTGGCTGATGACGTCCATCCACAAGACAACAGTAATGGACACCATATCTGCCAGCACCATGCAAACACTGCTGTCAACCAGACCCTCCATAATATTTTCCTGCAAGAACTGAAAGTCTCCACCAGTGCTGCTTCTCGTTATCAGTGCAATTATTATGCCTGGAATCATCGAATGTGGCTGATGAAACATTGTTTAAAATATTCCTTTGTTGTAAGTAATCTTCATTTAAACTGTTTCTTTAACAACACTTAAGATATTTACTTTTTCAAAGGTTTCTTTTTTATTCTGAGTCTGGCTATCAAAGAATGAAAACCAATAGAAATTAAGATGAAAAAATACCAGTTAAAAATTGGTGATGTCTGTAATTTACTAAATAATAAAATCATTTAACTTATATGGATTCAACAATGTAATTACCATGAAATGAAAATCATTTTAAAAAGATTCAAACTTTGTATGCCACAATATGCATAAGATTTTGTATATATTATCTCTCTTTCTCACACAATCTATATATATATATATATATATGTATGTATGTATGTATGTATGTATATATAATGGATTAAATCCGACAAATATTTTGATATAATTTCTGTTTATATGTTATTTTTATGGCAACAACTTATTTGAATAAATGCTCTGTTTTTAATTAAATGGTATTAATTACATTTACTGACCTGAATATTCGAGAAATTTCGGAGAAAATATATGTCCTCCGACAGGAATCAAACCTGTATCCTATGAGGAAACCATCATTTAGCCTGATGTGCTGTTAACCGATTCAGCTACAAAGGACTTCCGGTTTAGCAAAGTTCAAATTACTGCTTTTAAACACACACATTCAATGACCTTTCTCGATAATTCATTTCTTCTCCGAAATACAACCTAACCTAAACAATGACAACATAGATATAATGGATTAAATCCAACAAATATTTTAATATATTTTCTGTTTTGGATACAACTTATTTGAGTAAATGCTCTGTTTTTAATTAAACGCTATTAATTACCTTTACCGGCCTGAATATTTGAGAAATTTCACAGATATTATGGTAAATGTAATTAATACTGTTTAATTAAAAACAGAGCATTTGCTCAAATAAGTTGTATCCATAAAAATAACATATAAACACAAATAAATATATATATATATATATATATATATATATATATATATGAATATCAAACACTTAAAATCCCATTGGTAATAATTTTTATTTCATGAAAGCTATAAAAATAACTCTCAATCTTTCAGACCTGCAAATCAC
Source organism: Acanthosepion pharaonis (assembly GCA_903632075.3). Lineage (NCBI taxonomy): Eukaryota > Metazoa > Mollusca > Cephalopoda > Sepiida > Sepiidae > Acanthosepion > Acanthosepion pharaonis. The sequence goes on along the minus strand of CAHIKZ030001668.1, from coordinate 5,025,598 downwards.
ATATAACAACAGAAAAAATTACTCTAGGTTAAAATCAAGAAATAGCAATATCTTAATTAGGGAGTGAGAAAAGAAAGCTGTAAGTTTAAGGTCATGTAAAGGTGGGGGAAAGATGTAAAATCCTAGGATTTTATCAGCAGACTTTAAAGTTTGTACTGACCTAATTTAATATAATGATTTCATATTTAATTCGCTACATTAATATGGCATTTAAAGAAGAGAGTAAAGGAAATAATTGTTAATTAGAGAAAACACACTATCTGGCTTTTACATGGCTAAGATATATATTCAATCTAACAAACCATTTATAATTTATATTAAAAATAGTGTTTAAGGACATTTTAAATAATATTCAGCATTTAGTGAAAGATGTAGAATTTAATGTAAATTAGTATAAATTTTCATATAATTACACAAGAAATTTAAATTAAATTACCTAAGAGATTTAAATTATTAATTATTTAGATATTCAGAGAAACTTAGTATATTTATTTCGAAAGTATATTGAGCCATAGTCCTAAAACTCCATAACCTGGATGTATTTATTAAATTTTGACAGGATACAAAGGTTCTTTAAATAAAAATAAAAGGGATCCAAATTAATTCTCCAGTGTAAATCTATTAAATATATACAAGTTTTGTTCAAAAGTATCTAACATTATATATCTACATTCCTAAACTTCTATACTCTAGATGTATTTATTAAAATTTAACAGGATATGAATGTACTTTAAACCAAAGTAAAGTGAGATTCAAATTAACTGTCTAGCATATATCTATTAAATTTACTAGTTTAGTTCGAACCATATCCGAAATTATATTTATGTGAGATCCATTTATGCAGATTAACTTGTAGTACATAATTTGATCAAAAATATATATTTTTTAAAACACTTTCCATTTATAATATATACATTGTAACAATGACAGTTATAATGGAAATGTCAGGAGTCTAAAAAAGTAAACAACCTAGTAAATCCATCACATACATGGTAAACACTATAATTAGCACTATATATCCACATATTCCCAAACACATATATACTGTCTATACACAAATTAAAAATATATGTAATTCTGAGTGCTTTCAGCTATACTTTTAGCCATTATCAACAGCCCATACACCCATTAACAAACAAAAATAAAATCATCCTTGATAATGGCTAAAAGTATAGCCAAAAGTGCTTGGAATTACAGAATATTTGGACAGTTTCTATACATTCTGTGTCCAGAAAAGAAAACACTTGTTCGAACACAAGAAAAATTAAATAAAAAGCTTAATCACAGTACCTTCTCTGTCATCTTTAATGAAACATATATTTTTTTACAGCAAAAAAAAAGTGAAAATTACCTCAACATAGATGATAATCTATTTCAAGCCATTCTGTACGCAGCTATAATCATCCCTCCCTATCATCATGAGGGGCTGATGATAGTCTATTTCAAGCTGTTTTGTACATGCCTATCTTCTCTGTTGAGGTAATTTTTGTTTTTTTGCTGTAAAAAATACATATGCTCTGTTATAAGAAATATGAGCTCTCTGGATCAGTTTTAATAATTAATATTACTTGGCTCCACCCGGATTATATACCAACAGATTGATTACCTGTAATATATATATATATATATATTATAAATTAATTGATTTAAATGCTCTGTAAATTTACATTGAGCACTATTTTGTAAAAATAAAAATATCTATAAGAACACTGGATTATATATCTTACTGTTCTTTCTTTTTTTATTATATATATATATATATATATATATATATATATATATATATATATATTATAAATTAATTGATTTAAAATATGGTTTTTTATATATATATATATAATCAATAAGGCTGTAGCCTAATGATGGAAAAAGCATTTATTTTATACAAAGAGTTACTTAGGGCTTCTTGGTTAGCCCAAGAACTTTTTTCTTCAATAGATGTTTTGTTAGATTTTGGAAAGTACGCCAAGTCAAGAACTTCTCAATAAACCCACATATCATATTAATCTTCTTCCTTGTCAGTGCACTTAATTCAATGGTGAATATTAATCACATAGATCAAACATTATACAGTGAAAGTTTCAGACCAAAATTCAAAAAATAACTACATATCAAACTTTGACCTTATTGATCTAAACCTCTGTATCCACATTATTGAAATGTTAACATAATTTAAGTGTGTCTTAAAAAGTGGGCATATTCTTTTATGTGCTGTGCCCCTTCAGGACATTAGCAGTCATGGCTCTTCACATTTTCCTATTATTTGTAGAATTTAACAGTGTTTGTCTTTTTACTATCCCTCCCACTTCCTGTTTACGCAGACCTGTAAAGTAAGTTACTTGTGTTTTTCCCTCTGACCCTCTTGCCATCAATATTTCCTGTGAGTGACAAATTCTTTAAGATCTCCATCCACATGTGTGGCTGATGGCCATATCTGGCTGCAACACCAGTTCTTGTCTGGTCAGTACCTAGATGTGCAACTATTCGGGAATAGCAGGTGCTGTAAGCTTGGATAAGTGGGTGGTATAATGGATAGCAGCTTGAAATGAGAAATCTGAAAGCAGAGTTTGAATTCCAGTCAGGTTCATTATATTCACTTACATGCTAATACTCTTGGAACAGTATGAATCCACCTCTTCTCCTCCCAGCTATGGGTTAAATAGTATGACTTGTACCAGAAAATCATTATTGTTTCCAAAAAATTCTTACAATCCAAAAATATGTTTCAGCTTTAAATAAACTTAAAAAGGTTGATAAGCCATAAAAAATAATCAATTATCATGTGTCTCAGAAATTTCAACCATCTCTTTATAATTATAAGTATGTGTGCTTTTTATTGTTATTTTCCTTAGAACTTCCTCATTGCTCACCTCTTCAGTTCATGGTATGCTCAGCATCATTCTGTAGAACCACGTCTCTTTTTCTTCACCTGTGAATTATAGGTGTTAATTATCCATTACTCTAGCTAGGTGCTATGTTCCTATGTGCTAAACATTAATCTCCTCCACAGCATATTATGACCAACCACTTCTAATATCAGTTTTTCTTGCTTATGTTCAGGTCTTGCTGTCTGAATTATCTTGGTCAAAATCATGGATCCAACAGCATATCTCGGATCACAGCTGTTTTCAGTATCGCCAGTTTCTTCTGCGGGAAATGTCCATCTGTCAACAGCTGAGATGCCCTTGCACCACATCCATGGAAGTGACTGATCCAGCTTCTGATTCCATCGAGCTGTCTCTTCACAGCAATGGCTGCAGTCAACGTCCCATGGAAAATCATCTCTTAACAGAGCTTGCTCTTATATCAAAACTAATTCAGTGTTATCCAGGTCATGAAACTCTTTGGTACCACAGGTAAATGTTGGCAATATTCTTCTCTTTTTAAGTTCATTTTTGTGAATCTCTTTCTTTTTGTAAATGGAATGTGAATAGATTTTTTTTTATTTTAGCTTATTTTTATACGGTGTGAGAGAAAATTCAAATTGCAGAAGACTATAAGACTTCTTTTGTTTAATTTCTGAATCGCAACTTTTTTAAATATAAAATGAATGAAGAAAAATGTTTTCTCTGTCAGTCAATCAATCAGTTAACAGCCATACCTGATACACACTTAAATAAACTCCCTACCAAATCTAAATTCTTGTGCCAAACACAAAAACCTACGGAAAAGGGAATAAGTCCTTATCTTCTCCTTGAAGTCAAAATAACTGCAAATCACAAAATATGACTCAACCACTGCATAAAATTTTAAAGGAAAAACATTTCACAAGTAAAGAAAAAAAATGGTACAAATACAAAATTTGCACAAAAATTGCCTTTTGTGCACCTATTAAAGCAGGATAACTAATTTCTGATGCTTCAAAAAAGGATTACCATCAAAATATGGAAAAAATTATGATTTCAGTTTAGAAAAAGACAAGGATTTTGAAAATAACAAGAGAAAGCAATTCAAGGAGGCAGAAAAACAAAGGTGCAATCATCTTTCAGAAGAAAAACAAAAACACCTACTTTTACTTACCCCACAAACATCTCTGGGACATATAGTAATTTTAGAAAAAACACCTTTTAAATTCACACTGTTCGTGCTTGGGAAAATTTCTTTGAATTCTTTTCATTCATTGTTGTCCAACTGCAGAAAAATATTCACTTGTGAAGTTCAAGGCTCTCTGCAGCTAACTGGTAACTGTTGCCTTCTCGCTTGTCTCTTCCTTTTTGCCAATTTGCCTTGTCCCCTTGCTGTCAAAATGTCTTCTTTTTCACTGACCTGAGTTCTATTTATTTGGAAAAATAGGCTCACAGAAGTCTCCCAATCGAGTTCTCTCATTGGTCAGTATATATGAAAAAATAATTTTCAATAAACTTGAAATGAATTCTTAACAATTTTAGTGGCTTTTAACTGCTGAGTCTAGAAAGATATATATGTGTAACAAGTGTTTTAGACAAAATACTCTTATCTCAAAAGAATGTGTATAAAAAAATTACCACCCACACATCTTCATTATCTCTGTAAAATTAAAAAAATATATATACTATGAAATTATGCAAGTCTGTGTTTTTACAATAAAATTCATATTAACCAACCATTGTTAGTAAGATTTTCAAGATATATTTATATGAGTAATATACTATCTGAATTTCAGTGTATAATATCAATCCTTGTTAAAAAAAAAAATATTATTATATAGTGGAAGTGGTATCAGGTTGTATTATGTAAATCAGGTACAACATAATTTTTTAATTATTATTAAATCCAAAGGATATAAGCCACAGAATCCTGTACTGGAATAACACAATGTCTTACATACCTGAAGAAATTGTTATTTTACATTTTAAGGTGGGTCCCTTGACATTCTGTAAACTTCATCAGTCTTTTGTTCATGGAAAATCACAATCTCCCTTGTGAAAACTTATTTTAGTGTGTTAATTCTTACTCGCAGCCAAACTCACAGCTAAACTCAAAGGCTAGTCACCCACTCAAAAAACACCCCCTGGTGATGAGCCTGTACTGGCCCATTACAATTTTTTTACAAAACTTAATACATGTATAATTTAGATAACAATAAGAATTTTAGTATTTAACTAAAATCTGTTCTAAGTATAGCTATCTCCATTTTTCGTCACAGTAATTTTTGACACCTGAGTAAAAAATGCTATGAAACATGTATAAAAATTTTATGGTCATTTTTTCTATTTGTCAAGTCAAGGTGGTCAGAATTTTCTTCAAAATCAGGTTACATTATGCACAATTTTTTCACATTAACCCACAGTAGTGTAATTCTAAGTCAAAATTTCTAGCTATTTTTAAATGTGTTTATGTATTTATTTATTCATTAGTCGATGAGTCTGTCCCCTTTCGCATTTATCATTTTTTATGAGTGAATAGTGACATCAAAATGTTTGTTGCAGTGATTAATTTCCTATTTCTTGTTTGGTCAAATTGCAACAACACACATACACACATTAAAACTATTTTTTTTTTTTAGTAGATTTTTTTCCACTCTAATTTGTATTTTTCTTTGACCTCATTTAACATTATAATGAACAAAAAAATGAATTCAAAATCACAACTTAAAATCATGATGTTGGAACAAAAGGGTATTCTTTCAAAAATGGAATTAAAATCATTTGAGATTATTTTTGATAGTTCAGCTAGAAATTTGTTTGATTATTTCCTCTTTACCATGAGGCTGTAATTTTGGGCACTCTGATCACTAACCTTATTTGCTAGACATGTTAATTTCTTTTTCTTTCTGTAACATTCTTATGACAACTTTTATCAAAATTTATTTAAATTAATATTTTAAAGTACCTCTATGAGATCACTAAAAAAAAAGAGCATAGTGTGATGAAAAAAGACGCCAAACTTGACAAAAAGAAAATTTTATCGACTAAATGTTAATGTTATTATTAAGAGGAAAGAACAAAGTATTTTTTAATTATTTTTAAAAAATTTTCCTTTTAGCATGTTTTTTTTTGTATTGTAGACATTAATTTGGAAAATCTTGCAAAAATAAAAATAATTGTCTGATGTTAATGAAACTTTCAGAAACTATTCACAAATGATGGAAATTATTATGAATATGTTTTCTTCTTTTTAATTTAAAAATATTTTTTCTTATATTTATTACCTCCCCATAACTAATTTTATGAAAACTAGAAATTCAATACCATTCAGTTTAGTGATTATATTAGTTAAAAGCGCAAAAGTAAAGGAAATCATGTATTTTTTTTTTATTGCCCCCCCCCCCAATCAACTCTGAATTGTAACATAAAAAACTCAATATAACAAAAATATTATTTAATTTCAAATGCTTTTAGTTGCTTTTATAAATATGGATAATATTGTCTGAAAGCAAAAAACTTTTTCAAGGAAAAATGAATTTTTAAAACAATTATTTGTTATTTCTTAAATTATTTTATTATCTTTAAATTAAAGTTGTTAAATATTCTAAAATTAGTGAAAACAGCATTCAGTTTAGTCAGTGGTGTTATTAAATAGATCTATCTTTTAGCATTATAATTTGTATAGCTTATAACAATCAGAAGAGCTAAATGGTATAAAAAAAACTAATCCCAGATGGCATTTGTGTCCATAAAACAGTTGTAATTCAAATGTACGGAAGACCAGCAAGAATACAATAAAAAGTTAAGCATTGTTCTCTGCTGTTAGGGCCTTTATTTTTGTGAAACACATGGAGAAGATTTTTCAACTGAGAAGGATACCTACAAGTATTAGTATCATCTTATGAAATTTATATGATCTTATTTTTATATTATGTCAGTTATGATATTTTTCCATAAATGAAATATCAAAATTAATAATAAAATGAATGGGAATACAAATAACACAGTAAAATGTAATAAATGTACATCAAATTTTAGTATTTTATGTACACTTCTGATAAAATTTCATAAGAATGTACCTATAAATTAATTAGATACCTTTCTTATGAAATTTAATCTCACTCTCAACAGTCTTATTTTAATTTTTTTATATATTTTCCATAAAGCATTGTAAATGTAAAGGTGAAAGCTAAGTACAAAAAAAATTAGAGTGCTGAAAGTTTTCCTTAAAAATAACAAGGTAAATAAGTTGGTTCACTTAACTGTAAATAATTATGTCACTTCTATCCTTCCATACAATAACTTTTCCTCTCGTAAGGTAAGCTGTCAATACATGATGAAACCGTCACTCATCACTTGTTAAGTGGCACCAAATGTTATGACTTGCTTTGTCTATTTAAACTAAATCTTTTCGGCACAGAAACTAAGTAATGCTTGTTTCAAAATATTTTAAATAAACATTATAATATCTAATTTTCTTAAAATAAATTTTGAAAAAATTATAATTGATTTTTAAAAGAATTTGAGATTTTCATTTTTTTTTTATAAAATGGAAAAAAATGGTTGACATGATTGATTATCTGTCAGTTTTGCTGACTCAAAAAAAAAAAAGAAGATTTTTAACGAAAATTTCAGACATGCTAGGAATAACTAAAAAATATAAGAAAATACCCCCAAAATACTTATCTTTCCTCTTAATAATAATATAAACATTTAGACAATAAAAATTATTTTCATCAAGTTTAAGGCCCTTTTTGTTCATGCTATACTCTTTTTAGCGATCTCATAGAGGTACCTAAGTTAAAATTATAAAAAATAGTAAATTAAAACAATTCAAGATTATTTTATATTTGATAGTTCATGTCACAACTTTCCGAAGTTTAGGATGAATGGCCTGTTCTTAGAGACTTTTGTTTCTTTGAAACAAACATACTTGGCAGTTGGACTACTCAGGCTCAGCCCAACTAGCATGTATATTTCAAATGTGTTGAACAACTGTCAAGTTGAATAATCTCACATCACCAAATTGTAAATTTTGTAATAAAAACAGATATGAGCTGAAATTCAGATACTATATGTCATCTATGTAAACATAAGTATGTTTGATGCTGATAGGTTTTTAATATAGGGACACACAGGTGGTGATTTGGGTGTGTCCCAGGGAAATTCAATGGGTCCCAACAGAAGCTTTTTAATAAATTTTTGTGTTAAATTGCAGGGCTACATACTAAGTTTTTTTGTTTTTGTTTTTTTTCACTATCATCTTAAAAAAACAATTTTAATCATGTCAAATCACTTAAATTGACAAAACAACTTTGTTTCTTTCTTTTAATTAATTAAATAAATTTCAAACAAAAAAAAGTATTTATATTTAATCACAGTTCAATTAAGAAACAATATTTTTTTGAGAATTACAAAGTTTTTAAACTGACAGAACAAAAGTTTTTTTTTTTTTTTTTTTTCCTCCAATTAAATCAAAAAAATTAAAACAAAAAGCAAAGGTTGACAAACTTCAATGCATTCACATCAAATAACTTTTAAAAAAATGTCTGGTAAGGCAACATTGATGTCTGTTTCATGGCACCAACACATCCCACCACCCAATAAATGAAGGAAAGAGTAAGTGAAAGAAAGAAAAAAGAACTAATAAAAAGTATTTGAAAGAATATGTGCAATGTATTGCTTTTCATGGGTAACTTTAGTTGCATCTCTGGGACATGCAGATGAGAGAGTTACTGTCATTTAAGATTTTTATGTGTCAGGGATGCAAGATACACACTTATCAGCATCTCTGTAAGTATATCCTGCAAACTACCAATATCAGTTTGTTAATACCATTTTTATTGTGAAAACTTGCATAATAAAATTTGGCATAGATATCAATTTACTTTAAAATAAATATGGAAATCACACTTATTTAACAATTGGATGAAATTCATCTTGTTCTCATAAATTGTAAGAATGATTATTGCAGCAAATAGGTTTTTTGTTATACTGATAATTGATTTAATATATAATGTTAAACATTGTTACCTGACTTGTCCCACATTTTCTATTAATCAGCTATCACTGTTTGCTGAAAATAAAAATATATTTATAATCACTCATTAAATATCATAGGAAACGATTCATGTAAGATACAAAATCTCTCTACAATTTCAGATTTTTCTAAGCCTCAACTCAAATTAAAAGACAAAGTTAACTCAATGATGCAATTAGTCTTAGTACTTGCAAAAAAAAACCTACAAATTCAAGTTAATATTTTTATATTTGCCTTACTATAGTGACATTTACATTGTGAATGCTACATTAGTTGTAAATGAATGGAATTTTCTGTATAAATTTTCTGTCAGAGGAACAAATTCATTTTCATTATTCTTATAATCTGTTTTTTGTTTTTCATAGGAGATTCGTGTTCCACTCAATATCACATGTCACTGAATCTCAAAAGGAATCTCTATGCTATCAAAGTGGTTCCTCAAATAATCCCGGAAATGGCTACCTTAAAAAATTTCGCTTGGATCCCAACAGCATAATGCCTTTGAAAGAACTTGTTCAGAATGAAAGTGATTTTGTTGAAGAGCAACTCAAGTCAGCAGATAGCTTTCACCAACATTTAGCAAAGAGATATATTGACTGGGTGAAGACCTTCTTTCCTACCTGAGGGTATGTTGTGTGTGAGTGTGTGTGTGTGTGTATATGTATGTGTGTATTTATTCCTGTGAAAGTGACTGACATGAATGGCCGCATATATGTATACCTACCTGTGTCTTTGACTGTACATTAATTCTTTGTCTTCACTGAAATTAGAATTTATGGTGGCATTTCAACCCAGGAAAGAAAAGAATAAAAAGTGGTTTGTTTTATAATTTTTTTTTCTGTATATAAAATTGTGTGGGTTGTCCTCTAAGCAGATTGAAACATAAAATAAATCAATGAATTAATTTTTATCATCATAATCGTCATTTTTGGACACATATTTTACATAATTTTATTTGAAAGTATTTAATGACAATGCTTAATGCTTACGTTGTTAGTTTTTATTCTATTATTTAATGTATCCTAATATTTTTTAAGACTTTCTACTTGTGTTCCTATAAAAAAATTGTGTTTTTTGTATATTTAAAATATTTACGACGACAGTTATTTTCATGTTCCATACTTTGTCTTCTGCAAGTAACCCTGGTTAGAAGAAATAAGAATTGTGAATGCCGTGTATTTATCAAACATTTACGATTACTCATTTTGAATGAATATATTTATCTGGATATTCAAAGTGTTTATGTTAACTGTATATTAATTTTACCTATGGACAAGTACTGTTATTTAAATTGTTCTTTTATTTATTTATCTACAAAATGTTCATACAAGTATTAATATGCTTTGGATGGCTAATGTGTAAATGATGATCAACTGTCATTATTACTATCATTATTGTTATCTCACAACTGCAGCTACCTTCCAAAGATACTGTTGTATATCTATAATGAAAAATTTCCAACAACGACTTTTTAAATGTGCACAGAATGCTAAGTCATTTACTTTGCTCTTTCCTCAGGAAGGTGTAAAGTGTTTGTGTTTTTGTTTTTTTGTTTTTTTTTGTACTGCTGAAGATGTCAGATTTTTGGTATATATTCATTTTTTTTTTTATTTATTTTCTGCATCAGACTGAATTTTTTAAAAAAAATGCCAAGTAGTGTTTACAGAATTTTGTATATAAAACAAAACCCTCAAATATATTCTTTAACAGAACAATTTGTATTTTCCTTTACTTTAGCACCCATTGATATGGGAGTGTTTTTCTTCCATGAATTTTGTCAATTGAACAGTTTAGTTTTGTGTCTCGAAATAATTACAACTGAGAAGACAAATGTTTTGTACATAATTGTCTTGACATATTTATATTGTCTGGTGATTGTTGAAGAAGACATTATTTCCATTTGTCAGTATCACATCCTCATCCCAAATTTATTCCGATTGATAACATCAACTTTGCTTTTTATTTGACATCTACAAAATAATAACAAAAAAAAAGAAAATAATAAATTGGTTTTGTAAATGCTGCTTTCCACTTCAGAAGTTGCTGCAATGACTTTTGAAATTTGGAAAAATTAATCAATGCACCTGAAGAACCACAAAATAGATGTAGTAACAACACAAAATCAATTTAGTTTCACAACTTTGTGTCCTGTGAAAAAAAAAAAAAATAATATTGCTTAAAATGTTATTTCTTATTGTATACAAAGAACAAAAACCGTAATTTTAGCAAATAGAAAAGTTAATTATGTTGATTGAATGATAGAATATTTGCCAGCAGTATATTTGTTTGTTTTGCTCCTTAAATTATGTCCAATAGAAATAAATTGCACATTTCTACAAATGGGTTATTTCTAAAGTGCAAAATATATCACTAAAGCTTTCTTGTTCTTTCTTTTAAATAGAAACAATCGTGTTAACCTTAGAACATGACATACATTAAATAAATGGGATTATCATGTGGCAAATTTGGTTTTAGATTTTTGTGTAATTGAATCATCCTTAATATTCCTGAGTTTATTCAGACTCTCAAGTCCTCATCTTGATGATTTATCAGTTTCCTGTATATAAAGTGAGGCATTTGTTTTGTTGCTATTGAACTATTTAGCATCTGTTTCATATTCTGTATAGAAAATTACAAATCTCTGATAGTTTATTATAGTATCTTAGTATGTATGAGGAAAAAAAAAATACTGACTTATGTTTTTCATTGTATACAAAACTAACCTCCAAAATTCCGCACACTCACACACCAGTTTAAACAAAATATGAGATTGCTTCATATAATCTTTAAAAAGTGCTGTAGTTATTTTAACACAGATTTTTTAGTTTTATTCTCCGGTGATTTTGAGGCAAAATCTTTTGAATTGTCGTCAGAATATCTTTATTCAAACTGTGCACTCATATTTTTTTAAAACCCATGTTTGGCTAATTGCCAAATTTTTGAACCACCCTGTGAGGACCAAACTCACTATCAATGGCTTTTAAGATAGTATACTATGAGAGATAATTTAAATTTGTTTATGCTATCCTTGATTGTGAAAATACTGTTATATTGAAGCCATGAATGTAATTTGTATGTGTGTGCATAGACACATACATAGAATATTTTTGATACTCTGTATACATATGCATACACACACCTGATCAGTTTTGTGGTAAGCTTTTCTTTGTCTCTCCTAAACAAAATAGTATAAAATCTTTCTTAAATTGCCTGATAGCACAACATGCAATAAGCCCAGCTATATCGCATTACCTTATATGGCCTGCTTTTGTTTTACTTTTAAAGTAAAGGATTTAATTGCTGTAAGAAATCAGATTCTCAAAAACTCAATTCCACCCCATGGTTATTTGATAAACCTGATATTTATGGAACAATGTTTCACTTGCATTTATTTGTATTTTTAACTTTCCACCCACATATATAATTAGCATAAATGAAGTATCCTCTCTTATTGTTTTGCTGAGAAAGGCATTGTTAACGCTTTTTATTGTATTTAACTTAATTTCCCATTACTTATTGTTATCAAAATATTTTCTGGGATCAATATCAGGAATAAAGTCAGAGGCTCCAATGAAGGCACGTCTATAGCATTATATTTAAAAAAAAAAAAAAAAATGGAGGAGATAACATACCAGATAAAATGTAATTGGCTTCAAAATCAAGCTGATGATGTATTATTTAACAAAACACAGCTGCTGAAACCATGTTAGCAAACATTTTATCAACTTAAAAAAAAAAAAAACGGAGATGGGTGTGCAGTGCAAAAAAAAAAAAAATTCAATAACTAATTTTAAAAATGTTATATAAAAAAAAAGTTTTTTTTTAATTATTTACAACTGTTCTGTTTGTACAGATAATTGTACATGAATGTATTTCTAGTTGTTGATATTTGCCTATATTTTTTCATCTGAACTTTACAATGGTTTTGTTTCTGAATGCTTATATTCATTTCAATTTGAATTTGTTTTTCTTTTGAGAATTGGCACATTTTTTCCATATTTCGACTGAGGACATTTTCTTAGATATTTGAAAGGAAATTTAAAATACAAATCCAACTTTTTAATATTTGATCAAACAGAATAAAACTATTTACATTATATTAAACAAAAAATAAATACAATTATTATTTATTTGTACTTAGTCTTATATTCTCAAACTTTTTAAAAGAAATTTAAAAAAATCTTTATCAAACAACACTCACATTTCTTATAGTAAAATCCTGTTTCCTTATATAAAATGTGTTTGATACTACAACTCCCATTGAAATTTGTTCCATTACGATAGTTTCTTTGTGAGTTTTTATATTTTTTGTTATCCTGATGAAAATTAAACCCCATTGTTTAAAATCTGTCAAATATGTTTAATATTCAAAATGTAGTTAATCACTTTTTCAGATCTTACGTAAGTGATGTCCTCAGTCAATGCTGAGAATTGGGAATGCCATTTTTCCAAAAGTAATCATGCAATTTTTTAAAAGCTGTTTATATAATGAACTGGTACTGTAGTTCCAGCCCCCACCCCCCAATGGGCAATCTATTTATACAACTGCACCTAAATGTTTAAAAATGTAGAAAGGAGTTATGAATAGAATTCTGGTTATTTATTTTGAAAAGTGACTTAAATCCTATGAGTAACTCTTTGTAGTCATCTTATTCAGAAACAGATTTACCAACTTTAGTAAATAATTTGGCCAGTTTCAAGGTGACACTGCATTTCAACTTGATATCTATTGCAATATATTATTAATCATATGCAACTGATGTTAGTTTACAAATGTTTTTTTAATAATCTGTTTGAATTTTCCGTTTAATTTCTTTGCTTGCACTGTTGCCATAAATAAAATCAAAAAAGAAAAAAACTTCAGATTATGTGACAGTATTATTTTGATATGCAAGATAAAGTTTACTTTTTTCCAAATCTTAAAAAGCAAATTAAAATATTTTTTAACAGATAGTAAATTTTCTAAGAACTGCATAGAGTAACCTATAGATTTTTGCTTAACCTCTGCAACAGTCTAAGATACCAGGGGGAATTAACTCTTCCAACTATATTTAGGATAAACCAGATTAAATTATGTTGTTTTCATTAGCTCTTACTTGCCAGGTATCATGAATCGATGTTTCATTGGAGATCAGTCGATATCATCAATTTAAATCTTTTTCAACAATATGGGCTTTGTTTATTCCTGAATCAAGTCAAATTGATTGCCTCTAAAAGCGTATATATATATATATATATATATATATATATATATATATATATATATATTGAGTTCATGGTTATATTTATTACATTGAATCGTAATCATGATCCAAAAACATCAGAGCTACAAATTCAAAAATTTTCTTTTTGAATTTGTAGGTCTGATGAATTGCATCGTGATTACAATTCCAATATAATAAATTATAACCATGGAATATTAGTGTTTGAGCCTTTTATATTATATTCTTACTCTGTCCTCGACATTGAGTTCTACCTGGATTCTATCCTCTTGGGAATTTATATATATATTTCTTGATTTACATGAGACATTTGAATAATTCTGTAATCACTTTCTTGTAAAAAGTGATAGTCATCTTTTAGGATGTTTAGCTACAATGTATTCAACCAATTGCTAGAGAAATGTAGAAAAACTTGCACATTCAGCAGAAGTGTGACAGTGGTTCAACCAAATCAACTTTACACTCAGGCATTTATTTTCCATCATTTCTTGGAGTATCTGCCTGCAAATAAAACTGGAAGAACAAGCCAAAGAGAATGCTATGTTTGCATATATACTTCTCAAAGAAAAAAAGAGGCAAAAAATGTTTACAACTTGATGCAAAGAATTCTCAACTCCATTATGCATGGAATTCTTCAAAGACTATGATAGTGTTGAAAAAAATATTAAATTTAGGAATGTAACATTTGTTTGATTTTCCTTTATTTTTATAATCTAAAAGGATTCAGATATAATTTTTATATCTTTTATATGTAATTAAAGCAAAATTAAGCATAAAAACTACCCTTTAAAAACAATTTTCTGGTTTCGTACTTGTTGGCATACATAGTTGGGTAACCTTTTCTTACTGCTTAAGGGTTAGATTAACTACTTGTAATACCATCACTTTTCTTGTTCAATGTTATTTAATCTGATTTAATAAAACCTTGGACAAAACAAACTAAAGACAAATATAATAACTGGCAAATGGGTAAATGTTTAATTCTAAAAGATGACAGTAACATTTGAAAATCTGTTTTAAAAAACTTGAAAATGTTCCAATAAAAATTAAATTACCTCATTTCTTGATAAATATCTTGATATGTACAAGGGAATGTTGAAAAGTTCTCAGCTTGACCAATCAGTATTTCAATGACCAAACATCAGAATACTTAATTTGGGGAAGTGGGCTGATCTGAAAACTTTTCAGTACCTCTGCATGTACCCATATAATAAATAGCTCATTGACTAGAAAGCACATTTTAGATCTGGGATTAGAATATTTCTTTTGTGTACTGGTATATAAAATAATTTTGGTAAAATTGATTACAAGACCTAAAGCTTTTTTATAAGAAAACATTTTTTTTTTTTTTTTTTAGGAGCTTTTGCTTCTACCCATTCAGTATTTGAAAAGTATGTGTGTCTTGATGTATGTATGTTTATAAATACAGACATCAGATTCAGAATTTTATTTAATGTTATTTTTTTTTTTATCAGGTTAAAAGTAAACTATTTTTTCAATTTAAAAATACTTTTTATATTTTCTTCCAATTCTGTTTGCATTTGGTAATTTTGCAATTTTATTGTTTTTTTTTCTTTTTCTCAATTTAAAAATATACTTTTTAAACTCTATTTTTGTTTTAAATTTCTACTTGAAATTTTTCTTAAATGTAAATTTGTATATAAACAAGGAAAATGCTAAAATCATTTGTATGATTGTTTTATCAAGCAAGTTTCCCACCACTATTTTATTATGATTATTTCACACACACACCCCATTCATTATTCTGAAGACTTAACCAATCCAGGAAAAAGCATTGCACATGACTCAAGGTTTGTTTCAATTAAGTATAGCACAAGTTTCTATTTCCAGGTTATTATAAACTACTCACCCACATACTCCCTCTATGGAAATTTGGTATTTAAATCATGACTTTTACTGATACTCTAAAAGGAAGCAAAACTCACTTATGTAACTAATTAAACATATTCAGGTTTTGTATAAATAGAACTCAGTGGGAGGAAATTGTAATTTATAAAAATGATTTACTATTAAAATTACTATATTAAAAAATCTTGTATGGTTTCTAACCAACAACTTCAAGAATACCATTTAAGACTCAGAAACTAAATTTGGAAGTTACTGCTTCAGTACAACATAAAGTACATATTTGAGGTTAGAACTTGATCAGAAACTGAATGAGTGTTCATTTCAGAAATCCCAAATTATAAAAAGTTTATCTGATCTTCTAACTTATCCAATATATCTTCCTCCTTCCTTTTTAAAAAGAAAATAAAAATAGTGGTGTTGGTGTACTCTTTAAATAAATAGACAATCATATATGAACATTTCATATGGAAATGTATATGCATGGATGTTTATAAAAATACTTGTTTATGTCTGTTTACTTTTTCCATCAGTTAATTTAAAATGCAAGAATTACTTTGAATAGTATGTGTGTTATTTGACATTAGGATTACCCTATTGTACCAGATTTCAGATGAAAAAAAACAAAAAAGAATTACTTCTGCCAACAATCTTAAAATAAGGTCTAGGGAAGTTGACTCTCTCTCTCTCTCTTTTTTTATTGCTTAAGCATTTCACCCCATGCAAGGCGGGAGTGCCACTAGCACGCAAGGGGTTACAGAAAGTGGGAGCAAGAATAAAGAGGCGTGATAGAGGAAAGGATGAAGAGAAGTAGATCAAGGCATCTGGAGATGTTGATTGAAATTGCATTTGAATATTTGGAGATTATACCTATCAGGGAAGCAAATAAGAAGAGTTCCACAGATGGAAAGTGCGAGACATGAAGCTATTAGAGTAAAAGAGATGGCTACATTTAACTGTTTTGACAGTGAAAGGGTGGGACTGAGATGCCGACCTATTAGCACATTCAAATTCATGCATTTTGGGAACTAGCGAAAGTAGCTTGTCAGAGCAGTTACAGTGAAAGTATTTGTAGAAAAGACAGAGGGAGGCGACGGCACATCTATGAGAAAGTGACTGTAAATGAGATGCCAGATCAGGGCCAACCACATTGCATTTCCATCTCTGGATTTAATTTATGATCAATTTATATTTCAGTTTAGTTTTATATGTCAATCAAGAATTTTGTTTAAATTTTTATCTTAAAGAATTTGTCAGGCTGGCTCAGTAAATTGAGGAACAAAACTTCCATAAATGATAATTGATATCATTTTGGGGACTAAGAAACAGTCCCAGTTGTCATTTATAAGACAAGTGAATTTTAACTTTTATATATTTACTCATATGTTTTATCATTTTAGGTCACCATAGAGCAAGTAGTAACTTTCTTCAGCACCCCCCCTCTTGTATTTGAGGTAATTACATTGCAGGGTTGGGAAGTTGGAAGCAATTAAGGGGTCACTGGGATCAGAGTTGGTAAAACTATACAGACTCCAACTCCAGTTGAGTTTACACTTTATGTAAAAAGTCTTGCATTATAGAATTTTTATTTTTGTTATTTCTTCTATTGTATATTTATTTTGTATTTGAAAAATTGTGTAAAAAAAAAAAATTTGCAAAACTATATATAAAAAAATCTTATAAATTTTTATTTTTATTTTTTACATCTTGTAAAAGAATATATTTCAACTTATGAAAGTAGTTTTATTTTTTGTTCTGTACTTATTTCTTATTTGCAAAGATATAAATGCAAAAAGTTTTACATTATAGCATTTTTATTGTTATTTCTTTGATATCTTTTCAAATTTAGTCTCTAATTTCTATTAGAAAATATTGAAGAACAAATAAGTATGCTATAAAAGCCAAACTATCTCTATTCTTTGATATAAACCAGTTATAATGATATAAGCCTACTCAAGATAGGAGCGTATACTTAGGCTTTTATGAGATTTGTAGGCCATAATCACTTAATTACATAAAGAGGAGTTGGAGTCAGGTGCTAAAAATGGAGTTGGAGTCAAAGGTTTTGTGTTCGGCTCCACAGCACTGGAAAACAATCCCCTGGACCATGTTCTTTTGAATTCTATTGATTTCCTTACCTCGTTCATTAACAATCCCTTACTCCCCAGTTGTTCAATTTCCTTACCTCGTTCATTAACAATCCCTTACTCCCAGTTGTTCAATTTCCTTACCTCGTTCATTAACAATCCCTTACTCCCAGTTGTTCAATTTCCTTACCTCGTTCATTAACAATCCCTTACTCCCAGTTGTTCAATTTCCTTACCTCGTTCATTAACAATCCCTTACTCCCAGTTGTTCAATTTCCTTACCTCGTTCAGTAACAATCCCTTTACTCCCAGTTGTTCAATTTCCTTACCTCGTTCAGTAACAATCCCTTATGTTATGAAATTGAATTACTTGTTAATGTTTCTTTTCTTTCTTTTTGCTTCTTTGAAAATCTTTTACTCTTAATCTGTTTGATTACTTGTTTATTTTAGGTGCTGCTTTTTGAAAAGGAAGACTTAAGGGCTAACATTTTACCTGCATCTGTCAGAAAGAAACCCTTTTATTCTAAAGTGAGTTGAAGCATTTTATATCAGTTTTGATAATTTGTTTGGGCAAATAGCTTACCTATAACCCAGTTTATAAACAGCTTATTTTGTTTATGTAATCAGTAATACACATTTTCTGTTATTAGAATGTATTTAACTGTATTCTTATGTATTGCTTAAAGCAGTCTATAAAATTTATAAGTAAATGTAACGAGGAATGGCGGTTACATAATTACTTACCCCCATCTGAATACCTGCACTTTTATTGAATCGTACCTGCTCTTAGCTTATTAACTTGTCAATTCTAATGTCTCCATCCAAGCTTTGTAATTTTACACTTTATTCTCTTTACTTTTTTTTTTTTTTCTCAATAGGAGTAGATATATATTGCGCAATTCACACCCCCTTCCTGAACAGGAGTATTCTTTCTTTTTTTTTTTTTTTTTTTTTTTTTTTTTTGCTAATGTTTATCCAATATAAGGCCCAAGAGCTATGTAGAGGGTTACTGTGTGGAGATGTATTTTAATGTAAGAAAGGCCAAGAAGTGAAGTTCTTGGGGATTATGCAGAAATGCTAACAGCTAACCATAAATTTGAATAGGTCAAGATTTAATTAGTGAATACAGTTTCAGAGTTCAGGCAGAAGACATTAGGTGTATAGAGTAGACTTTATAATGAACCCAGGCATACATCTCTACTCCTGTTCAAAAGGCCTGGGAGGAGGAACCAGATGGTAGGCAAATCCATCTACTCCTATCACTTTTTTTCCTGTTTAGGATTAGATTTAGATTTCAGGTTCATTCTAAAGTCTTATTCACTTTCACTCCCATTAACCCTTTGCAACTTAGTGGAATTATCACTTTGCTTGGGGTCTCACTCTCTCTTCCTATTGAGTTGTTACACTACACCCATCCAGTTTTGCTCACAGAGCCCTGCTTGTAGTGTTAAATTTTCAAATTAGATTATGTGTGCATGAATCTTGAGATTGAGGAAAACTAGAAGATGCTCCATAGTTTGTTATTGTCCGCATTGGCAGTTGGAGTCATCATCAGTGGTATGCCCCATTTCTGAAGGTTGGCTCTACAGAAACTAACAGTTGTTTGAAGATGGTTGGTTCTCATTCATGGAGTGGATGATGAGGGTTAGTTTCCTACTTCAACTTTTGGGGAGTGGACTGTCCTTCTAATGTAGTTGGTGGGGATGTTGCCACTAAGTAAATAAAGGTCATCTACTTTGGTTGGCTTGAGACACCCTGTGATTGACCTGCAAGAGGCGTTTAAAACAGTGAAGTTTCTTTGCATGTGATGATCTCCATTCTGGCAGGGCCTATTTTGCTGTGAAGTAACAAAGGTTTAGGGTTGCCAAGTGGATTGTACCAGCATGGGCACTCCATTTGGTGTTAGTCAGCTACTTTAGGATGTTCTTTCTTTATCCAACCATGGTTTTAGTCTTTGTAATATAGTCCTTCTATGTAAAGGACAAGTCCAGAGTGACCCCAGGGGACACAGGCTTAGAAGTGTACTCTAACCGTTTTCCATACATTGATCTTGAGTTGGTGGTTAGCTTCTTAGTTCCGTAGATGGAAGGCACTGATTTGGGTCCTGTCAGGGTTGGCTCAAAGGTGGTTGACTGCATAGTATGGGATAAGGCTGCATAAAGCACTGGTAAGTGAAGCCTCAACTTCTTGAAAGATTGCTTCTGGGAAGCAATGTAGAGATCATCTGCATAAAGGAAGCTTTTAGTATTTGGGTGGATGGGCTGTAGATATTGAAGAGCGGAGCAAGTACATTACCTTGGGAGAAAATGATTCTTTTCTGTTCATCATTGGCTGTGTTTCCCACTGGGGTCCACAAAGAATCATCTGTTTGACATGTTCATGATGAGAAGAGTGAGCTTCAAGTCCCCAGTCATCCCAAAACAGCTTCTCTGTGAGAATCCCAACATTGACAGTGTCATATACTGCAGAGAGTTCAACAAATACAGCACCTGTCATCTCACCCTTCTCAAACCCATCTTCAATGAATTGTTCTAGGTTCAGAGTTGACTAGTGCAAAACTTTCCAGGTTTGAAGCCTGCTTGTTCTGGTATATGCTTAGCATCTATGAACAGAGTCACATGATTTAAGATAAGGTGTTTCAAGAACTTGTAGTTGTAGCAGAGAAGGAGATTGGACTATATCTCTTGGGGCTGGCAGGATCTTTACTGAGCTCCAGTAGTGCTATTACTTAGCTTTCCTTCATATCGTTGGGATCTTGTTGGAGCTCATGCTTTTATCGAGCATCTCAAGGAACCGTGTGAGAACAGCAGGACCCAGGTGCTTAATCTGCTCAAAAGGATGTCATCAAGGCCTGCAGCCTTGTTGTTTTTTGTGGCTTTGATTGCTGCATCCAATTCATTTCTTATGAAGGGCCTTATGCAACCAAAGGGTTCTTGGCTGGATACATCTGGTACCTTGGGCAAATTTGGTCTCTGAGTATGGTGATCTAGGTTGCTTCATCTGTTGAGTAGCAGCTGGTGGGCAACCTGGTTGGTTGTAACTTGAGATTTTGGCTGGGGCTTTGTGTAGTCATTTCCCAATATTCATATAGTCTTGCAGGTTTTCTGCTGCTATGTGTCCTGTCTATACTTTCAGTCAGCTCCTGCCATTTCTTCTACCTGCTGTTCATCAGGGTATCTCTAATAATCTCTAATAATGTATACATGCTGGTCACAGATTGATTTTGAAAATATTTACATATGCAGTAATGTTACTTGGTGTTATTTAAGATGTAGATAACATTGTCTTGTTTTGGAATTAAATGAAAAAGTATTCTAAAATATTTAATTTTTCTTTAAAATATATGTTAAAAATGGGTGCCTTTACTGACATTGTTGGGGAATATTCTTCTTTGATGAAGCCTTGATCAAGTCTGCAGAAGCCTTGTAGTTGTTGAGGGTAACGAGTAGGTTAGTAATGGATGAGTCCAGGTTATCTGCAAAGCTCTTCCAGTTGGCCTTCTTCAGTCGCCTAAAAGGAGTATTCTGAGGTGAGATGACAGCATTCATCTCAAGACCAATAGGTTCATGTTAGGTATGAGAGATTGCGTCTAGCACAAACTTCTCATATTGATTTGCAATGGTGGTTGAATCAAAGATCAAGTCAGAGTTGTATCCCCCTTCTCCACCTTGAGCTGTTGAAATATAGAAGTAGCTTTGCATCTTGAATGAGTTACAGTTGATTTGTATTCAGCCCAGTTCTCTAGGAGATTGCCATCTTCATTAGTTTTGGTCTAATCTCAGGTGATGTTGTAGTTGTTGAAATCACCTATGACTGCGTTGACGCAGCCATTGGTTACAACAGGCCGAATATCGAATATTGTCATTGATTTTTCATAGATAGAGCTCGCTGATATTTACATGATGTTGATGGAGAGGACTTCTATGTTATTTGTGTCTGTCATGGATGAGCTATTGGCTGATAGACCATTATGGATAAAGATTGAACTTCTCGTACGAGTCATGATGTCTCTCAGCAGTAAAGGTCATGCCAGGAATTTGTGGGCAAATGTGGGTAGGGCTGTTGTTTTTCTCTTGACAATATAGGATGTCACATCTGTGTTGGAAACACATCTCTGCCAGGAGATCTTTAATGTTAGATGAGAAAATGCTCAAATCCAGTCCTGAAGAGGGCTTGTGTTTGTGACCTCAAGCCTCATCAACACTGGGGTCTTGGGACATCATGATGATAGATGTCTGGCAGATATAGTATCTGGTTCTGTGGCATGGGGGAAGGATTGGCAAATGAGAGAACTCATTTAACTGTGACATAAGCACTCCCCCAGTGGACCTCTTGCTTGGGGTGAAATGATTTTTAAAAACAAAACTATTATGGGATAAGGATAATATAAAGTAAATCTATAATTTCAAAATAAATAGTATGTTACAGAAACATTTTTATGAATTTCTCTGTTATCCTTCCTTTCATTTTATAAAAATTCTTAATTTCTAACATATTTTTTCTATTATCAAGCATAATCTATTATTGCATTCCACTCTTTGTTAATACTTTCTATTTGGTTTCAATGCTTTTAATATTCTAACCAAGTGTGAATAAGTTGCTTGTCTGTTTTAATGTGTATTCTGTTGAAATGTGCAAGTCTAATTTGAAATATTACTTGTTCTTTACTCCAGATCACTCCACTGCATTGTGCGGCAATCAACCCAAATATCAAATATCTGCAAACACTTGTAGGTGTTGAACCTGACATCAATATTGTTGACAAATGGCAATCGAAGACCAATCCACTATCACGGCAGCTTGTGTTTCTTCAGCACCTCTTGAATATCTGCTAGAAAAAAAGTAAATCTTTCCACATATCTAAATCAGTGGTTCCAGACCATTTTCTGTACATGTCTCCCTCCTGACTCATAATTTATATTATATATATATATATGTGTATATATAATATATATATATATATATATGTGTATATTTATATATATATATATATATATATATATATATATATATATATGTGCATATATATATATATATATATATGTATATATTATAATATATATATACTATATATATTATAACATATATATACATATACATGTGCATATACTATTATATACATATATATAACATATATATGTATATATATTATAATAACACATATATTATATATGTGCATATACTATAATATATATAATATACACATGTATATATGTGTATATATTATAATATGTGTATATATTATAATATATATATATTATATATATATGTGTATATTTATAATATATATATATTATATATATGTGTATATATTATAATATATATATAAGATATTTATTATATATATATATATATATATATATAGATCATGTATGGATAGGAATCTGACAAAATTTTAGGAAAGAAACAAGTAGGAAACAGATCTTGCTCTAACATGTTTCACTTTATTAAAGCTTCAGATAGAAATGATAAAAAGGAAAGAGATGCAGATTAATGGTATGTTGTGTTTATTTCATTGCTTAGATACATGTGGCATGAAGTAACAGATAATATTTAAGTATGTGTGGCAAATATTCTTGACACTAAAGTTTGTAAAAGTTAGTAAGTTGCGGTAGGATGTTTTTCATGGATATATGTGTCACATGTAAAGAAGTAACAGGTAATATTCAAATAATTAAAAAATCATTCTGGATATTAAAGTATGTAAAAGTTAGTGAGACACTGTAGGATATTTTGAACAATTTTTCATTAAAGTATACCTTGTGATTATTTTCAGAAGAGATAGATTCATGAATAATGGATCTGTAGAAAATGGTGATATAATGTAGTTTTTTAAATGTGTGTTAATAGTTGGTAATGTTGCTATAAATATAATTTCATATTTCCTCTTTAAAGAGTTCTTTTTTAATAAGGCTGGCATTGGTGAAATTAAAGTTATGACCTATGTTGATGTGGTGTAATATGAGAGAATTTAAATGTTTATCTAAACGCAAATATCTTTTGTGTTCCTGGATGCGGGTCTTTAGATTATGTGAAGTCTCTCCATTGTACATGTTATTGTACTGTAGACATTTTATTTGATAAACTCCATCATTTGAATTTTTAACTCCAGCACTTCAACTAAAACTTGCAAATGAATTAGTCAATGCTAATACGAGGATTGTTACAACCACCTCCAAAAATATCGGAGATATGATTAGAATGAAAAATAAAATAAAAAACAATTCAAATGCTGGAGTTCAAATGATTCTTCAAAATATCCTGCAGTATCTCACTAACCTTTACAAACTTTAATGTCCACAATGTTTTCTTACGCTTATTTGAATATTATCTGTTACTTCTTTACATGTGACACATATCCAATCAAAACATCCTACTGCATCTTACTATTTTTTACACACTTTAGCATTGAGAATGTTTGCCACACATACTTAAATATTATCTGTTACTTCATGCCACGACACATATCTAAGCAATAAAATAGCCAAACACAACATACCATTAATCTGCATCTCTTTGCTTTTTATAATTTTTTATCATTTCTAACTTGATTTCTTATGAAGCTTTAATAAAGTGAAACATGTTAGATTAAGATCTGTTTCCTACTTGTTTGTCTTCCTATCATAAGATATATATATATATATATATATATAGTTCACTATGGCGGTTCAGAGTGATGGGGACATTGCCCTTTTTAGATGACCTCATAGAATGAAAGGATGGGTTTTTTTCATACCAGCATCTTTCATAAACCCACTTTTATAGGCTTGTACCCAAGCTGGAACTCTTGTTCGCAAGGCCTGAAGAATTGGTCTAATTTCTACCCTAGTTCATCGAGCTTTGATGATCTGTTCTCCTAGTTTGTTAAATGGAGAGCTTGCTAGGATCCAAAAAATTTTTGAAAGTAATACGTATCCTGGTAATATCATCAAACATGTTATAGATAGTAAAATTAGATGATTTAAGGAACCAGCAGTTCTAGGACCTAGTCGGTGCCCAATTTATTTAAAGTTGCCTTTCCTAGGCAGGAAGTGTCAACTGCTGACAGAACTTCAGCTTGTGTTGCTTCATGCTACAATGCTGTTAAGTTGCGTAGTGTGTTCCAAACAAAATCCGTGTTTCCTTCCTTCAGTAAGGATCGTTTGTACTATTTTCAGCTTAGTTATATATAAATTCAAATGCTGGTGTGATGCAGTGTATATAGGAGAAACCAATCAGAGGTTGGAAACACGGAACACACAACATGTAACTGCCTATTTACATTCAAGTCATCAAAGTCGTGTTTTAAGAAGCTCTCAAGCAGTGCACGACTTGTCTATTAGGCAGCATTTGCTGGACAATCCTGATTGTGTCACCGAGCATGATGACGCATTTTTTTCCATCTTATATAGTGTTTGCTGGGTTTACCATCTCTGAGTCCTTGGGGCTGTTTACATCAAATTTCATTAGCCAAGCCTATGTAAACAAAAGGAGCATTTTATGCATTCCTTACATTTGATCACAGGACTGAATGACTTTTTTCTATTTTAAACTCTTTTGGAACTTCCCAGTTTTTTAGTCATTAATTTATTTATAATTAAAATTTATTTAAATGTGTTCCAACTTGTCCTCCTCATTCGTTATTTATTATTAATGTGTCTTCAATTGTGTCTGTTTTTTGCCAATGATTACCTTTCGTAAAAGCGTTAGACAAAAGGGTCCTAAAATAAATGACATCTATTTTGACGAAAGGGTCCTAAATAATGATGTCTATTTTGTTTAAGTCTCTCTCTCTATATATATATATATATATATATATATATATATATATATAATTATATATATATATATATATGAATATATATATATATATATATAATTATATGTATATATATATAAAATATATATATATATATATATAATTATATGTATATATATATATATATATATATATATTATATGTATTATATATATATATATATATATATATATAATTATATATATATTATATATATATATATATATATATATATATAATTATATATATTATATATATATATATATAATTATATATATATATATATATATATATATATATATATATAATATATGTATATTATATATAAGATATATATATATAAGATATTATATGTATATTATATATAGATATCATATATATATATATATATATATATAAAGAAATATAGTCTTTAAGGTGTGCTATATTTGAATAAAGTGCTCAATATCAGAGATAGAGCGTGTAAATATAAAAGTGAACATAGAAGTCAACACTTAGAGGCGACAGTCTGTTTATGCTATATGCAATCGTCACAGGCCACATATGCTGTTATTTTCTCTTAATTTATTTATTAACGTAGTAAAAAATTTGTTTATATCACTTATTTAACAGTTTTGTTTTTTGGTTTGAGAATTTAATTAAAGCTTTTTGTTCAATTTTTGGGGTGATTGTTTGTAGTTTATTCTAACTATTATTTTGTATGGTACAGTTTTTAATTGATTATCTTTATTTGGGATTGGTTTGTTTATTTTACTTGGATGAATTTAGGTCAATTTATTTTTACTTTGTATATTTTCTCTTTTCGGTTTTCGATTTTTAAGTAACATAGTATTTATTTTTTTTTATTGTTATTTTGTTTATTAGTATATTTATTTGTTTTTATTTTATTTTTCCCGTTTTTCATTTTTTTTAGGTTACATAGTAAAAATTTATTTTCAATGCACCACTAACCCGCATATATATAAATAGCCGAGAAAAATAACAGCATATGTGGCCTGACGATTGCATATAGCATGAAACAGACTGTCGCCTCTAAGTGTTGACTTCTATGTTCACTTTTATATATATATATATATATATATATATATATATTATATATAATTTTATATATAAATACACACGCACACATATATATCACTAGCTTAAGTCACCCAATAGGACAGCATTTAGCTAGCTCCTGTTGAGGCTTTTGATTGTGTCTTCATCACAATCGCTGGAGAGGAGTAGATGTGATGGGCAACAATAAATAATAATACGTAAGATTACCTTTTCAAAGTTAAATGATTATTCTTTTGCCACCACTTGATTTAAAGACAATTTGATGCATGTAGGTGCTTACTTTCTGTATAAACAATTTTTTTTTTTTAGTTCATGGGTGACTTTCACTGGATTTCGCAACTAATTTTGATTATTCCCAAATTAATTTTAAATTTGTAAAATTTGTTAATGTACAAAAAAATTTGTCACAAAAAATCACATAAAAAAAATCACTAAAAGCAATCGCAGGAATAAAAACTTGGGAATCCAAAATTTTAGGATTGCGGGTTCAGATCTATCCTGGAATGTTTTTAATTTGCTCATGGAGTCAAACTGATTCAAAAATGGTGTGATTTATTGGGCTCTAAAATGGTGTGATATATTGGGCTCTAGGAGTAAAGTTGAAAGCACGGGCAATTTTATTTTGAAACATTGTAATTTGAGAACAGTAATTTTTTCATTTGAGCATCAGCTATTGAAAGTTAAAGAGTTGTGCCCCTTTAATTGTTTTTATCAGAAGCCAAGATGGTGGAATCCCAAAACAATCATGGTAATGAAAACTTGTGAATCCAAAATTTCAGAATTGCAGGTCTGAATCTGAACCAGAATGTTTTTAATTTGCTCATGCAGTCAGCATGATTCCAAAATGGTATGATATGTTGCAATATGGACTCTAGGAGTAAAGTTGAAAAAGCATGACATAGTGACAACCTGGCATTTGCATTTATTATATAGATTATATAAGTAATCATGTTATATATGTTAAGAATTTGGGTAAAAGATCCCGACAGTTATACATTAAATGACAATTGCAAAAAACGTTCATGAAAGTATAATCTCATAATGTTTTGAAAAAATATCCGATAATGCATTTCACCCATGTTGTGCTTCATCAGATTGAAGATGAAAAAGTGAATTGCATCGGTATGTATTTATGTATTTATTTAAAATGATAAGATCATATAATTTTTCCTAAGCTGGCATTGCATGTGATTAGAAAAGAAAAAAAAATGAGTGAGTTAACATTTTATGCTTTTGTTTTATTAACTTTTTTAAAAAGTCATTCATTTTCTTCAAAATATTCTTTCGAGACCTCATACTTTCATGGACGTTTTTTTTTTTTTTTTTTCCAATTTAATTTAATATATATCATTATATATATATATATATATATATATATATATAATACATACACACATCTGTTATATATATATAATACATACACCCATATCTCTTATATATATATATAATACATACACACACACATCTGTTATATATATATTTTCATATATATATATATATAATACACACACACATATCTGATAAATATATATATATATATATATATATAAAAAGTTAATGGTCATTTCATACTCAGCACCTGAAAATTGTTTTAATACATGAAACTCCAGAGTTTTATATTATATATATATATATATATATATATATATATATATATCAGGGTATATCAAAAAAACATTTACCAGCAATACAAACTTTAAACCAAAACTGGAAAAAAATCCATATAAACATAAGTCCGTCAAATTCTTTGTTTTTGAGTTATTAAGTTTTAACAACGACTCATGAACCTTTACCGTTCGCAACTGCATGTAAAAATTATATCTGCCTGCTCATGATATGAATATCCTGCCATTGTTAAAACAAAACACTTCTCAGTTAACTCACTACTACAGACGTTAAACATTGAAGACAGACTAGCCACAAATGTACATGAATGGCAAATGTAACCTATAGTCTACATAGCAACACATCACCATCTACAGTAAATTTCTTAACTCAAAGACGAAGGATTTTCCAACATACATTTATATTGGACACTTGTCATAAGCTTGTAAAAGCATTTTTGATACTCCCTATATATATATATATATATATATATATATATATATATATTATTTTTTTTTTCAATTGTTTTTGTCTATATGAAAATATAATAAATAATTATTGCTCTACTATTGGTATTGAACCCTCTTGAATTAATGCTGTGAACTTTAGAATTTATATATTATTTTCGTTCTTATTACATTTGGATAAAGGAATACATTGAATAAACTAAATATTTAAAGGGGTAAAAATATATTTCGAATGTTATGTATTTTAAAATTATTAATTTTAAATTTATCATGTATAATAATATAAATTAATCAAATTGCTGTATTGCAAAAATATATTTAAGAATCTGTTTTGGATACAAACTAAATTGTGTCATAGATAAGAACATAAGATCAATAATATTATATATGGAGGTGCATTTCATTTTCTCAGTATAAAATATATCATTTACAATTTTAATGAATACAATTTTTTATTTGCCTGTATGTAAAATGGTCAATTTCGTGAAAAATTGGCCATTCTTTTTTAAATAATATTATTTGTTTATATTTATTTCTTTTTGAAATATTCATTTTTGTTGGGCATTAAAAATATTTGCTGTTTTCAAAAACAGATGTTGATGTTTTTCATAATTGGTTGTTTTACAGATATAAACATCCTACATCCACCAGTTGGACATCAGGACAAAACATATGTGTTAACAACATATGCAATAGTAAGAATTAGTTAATTAGTCTAAACAACTCTTAGAATAATGAGGATTCTTCTGAATATTACAGATGGTATCTTCCATATAAAATGTACGTCTGATGAAGGTTTTCAAATCACTTGACTGAAAAAGTCTGGTAACAAAAAAACGAAAAGAGATCAATCATCTGAACAATCCTCACACTTCTCAAGATTCACAGAGTATTACATTTATTGTCATTGAATTGTTTTCAACTTTTGTTGAAGGTGTTTTTTCAAACAGAAAAAATAAAAATAAGAAAACTACTTGTAATTGAACCTGGAATTAACCCCAAATTGACTACTGAAAATTTAGTAAACAGCTGACAGGAAGGAAAGGTCAGTCTGTTTTCTAATGACTTATACTTAGTTTCCTGAAAACAAAAAAAAAACACAGCCATTTGGAAATTATAGCAAGAAAAGAAAACTTTCAAGTCCCTTAGGTTTGTTATAGAAAATGTCATTTCATAAAACCTAATACCTTCATTTTCTAAGTAAGACCCAATCAGTGATTTATGAGGATATATAATTAATAAGTTCATTTTCTCCTTCAAGAGGGTGCTTAGCAGGTGTTAAGCATGCATAGTTGAGATTTTTGTGTGCTGAGGAAGAAAGATTCTGTTTTCTTGCAATCTTTTGTGGGAATAAAAGGACATTGGTCATCAATGTGGTTTTCATTGCTCAGTAATCCAGTTGTTTAGCAGTAGGCTTAAATTGGAAATTCTATTACCTGGGGTTTAAATGATTTATGAATAATTGTTTTTATATATTAAGGATTAACAGTCTTTGATATTAGCTGAGCAAATGATCAATGTCAACATCTCCATCAATTTCTGAGAAATCTTCTCTCTGAAAATTCCACAGCGAAAATGTCTACATACATACAACTTGTAATCACTACATTTTTTTTCCCACACTAACAGTTTTTTAGTAGAGTACATACAGGAGGGATAGTAAAAAGATAAACATTGCTAAGCACTACAAAATGCAAGGAAGTGAATAGATACAATCATCCTCGTCCTGAAGGGATACAGCGCCTAGAAGAAGAAAACATACAAATTTTTAATAAAATATGTACAAAATTTTATATGAATGTTTTACAATTTCTAGGCTTCTATTTTTCTATTATCCATGAAAGATTTCATTCAACTCAGAAGGCAACTCTATGGAATAATGAACATAGACACTTATATCATCCACAATACAATTGATATGCCATTTCATTGCTACAGTATCTCAGTGATGATAGTTGAAACAGATGAAATAGAAAGGTTTACTCTCTAACAAATAGTGGAGGGTTTAAACTCTAAAAGATTGTGAAGGGGTTATACACTGAAGGTTTGTAAAGAGATTACATGTTAAGGGATTTTAAAGAGCTTACACTCTAGTCTAAAACATTGTATAAGGCTTACACTCTAAAGGATTTTAAAGGGCTTAAACTCTATTCTAAAGGACTGTGAAGGGCTTATACACTAAAGGATTGTGAAGGGCTTACTAGTTTGCTCCTATCTGTCTACTGAGATAAATGATGAAACAGAGAACTTATTTTCCACAAATATTTTTCAAGATAATATCCTTTCTTGTCAATGTACTTAATTGAGTGATGGATATAATTACCTCACTTAAACACTATGCAATGAAGATTTCAGATCAAAATTTAACTAATAATTCTGTGTCAGGCTATGAACTTATTGACTCACCCTTGGATATAAAGAACCACTAAATTGACAGATTACTGTCACATACTATTTTCAAGGTAAGATCAGTTGATAACATGAAAAATATTAAATCTTATAAGAAATGTATTATCATATTTGTGACTTCCTTTTTGATGTGTTAAGGCACTCAATTCTTTCATTGAAAATAAAAAGTAAATTTTCCATTGATCAATTCTGTTCACAGATTATCTTTCACCAACAAGTCATAGTGTGTAGGTAGTGTGATGGATATGGGCATGGAAGGTGGAATCAGAAAGCAGAGTTCAAATACTATTGCATTCACTTTCGCAAAAATGCTCTTTGGAAAGACATGGATTCATCTATTTTCTAGATTGTCATTCTTGCAACAAGGTGATGTTTTATTTCAGCAGAATATTGCCTGCCAGCATGATACCTATGCTAAACAATATATTTAAGAACAGCTTTGGTTGGCACAACCTCAAGACAACATTGCCATTGACCACGTTTGGGAATATTGGAATGATCTCTGATTTGTTCAGTTAGCCCACCTACAACACTTGAGTCAACAGTTGCAATAGGCAATGGAATAATATACCACAGGACAGTATGCCATATGTACCATTGTATGCATACAGACCAATTAGCACCCAGGTAAGGTATACAGTGAATAAATCACAATACAACTCCTTATTTTGGAACCTGCAAATAATAACAAAAATAGTTTAAAGCTAGAAATGGTATCAGTCAAAGAAAGGACATTTAAGGCAAACAGTCTTTTGTAACAAAATGATTTCTCACACATCCTTATTTCTGATGACCTTGTTTAACATTATACATACTATGACATTTCTTGACATAATGCTGTTTCTCATTAAATCTAGCATTTCACCTGTCATTAACTTCTTTTTTTTTGGTCTTTCTATGCTTCAGATGACTTCTTTTGTAATTCCTTTTAAGATGTTTCACTTTGAGTCTCAGATCAGTACCAAAAGTTATGTGTATATTTGTTCTTAACTGTATATATCTGTATAATGGAGTTACTGTAAAAATTGTCATATTGCAGTTTAGGCATTACTTTGAGTGTCTTTAATTTTTTGTATTTTTATTCTCATAAATTATCATTTTTATTTATTAACTTTTTAGTTTTCTGAAAACTTTGTATAGAATTTTTCCTCGTTAATGAAAAATAACTGTAGCAGCTTTAGTTAAGTCTTAAAACATTAAAAACAATTATGCAGCTTTCTAAATTTCATCCAAGAAGTTGGAGTAGAAAATAAGGTAGTTAACTCTGTTTCATATAACTGGAATTATCCCCCTTGGTTCAAATCGAATGTGCGCACGCGTATGCACAGGGTTTTTTTTCTGTAAAAGGTATACTTAAACTTTTAAATTGTATTTCGTTTTTTAACAGTTTGACAATTAAAAAAATTCGTATTTTTCTACATTTGATATGTATTGGGTTGATAGAAATTTCTGTAATAATAAATAAACAGAAATTTAGATGAATTATTTATTTTAGCAAAAATTCGGCTGTATATGATATATGCTTTTTTTGTTATAAAACCAAAAGAGGAAACTATTGTATAATTTATGTCGGAATTTTTTATATGAGGAATTATCATTCTCGTATGCCTTGCTATTTGAACCAGCATATTCATCTTGGTTACGATCCTCAAAACGTTGTACTTTCTGGCCTATTACATTTATACTTCGACGAAATGTCTAGAAACATCACCACGAAAGCCAACGATGTGGCTTAGACATGTAAATTACAACATTTAGTCCAGCCAGAAAGATGTGTGATGTAATGGAATAACCTGTCACCCCCCATGAGTAACTAAACTATAGGTAGTAACTGCCTATAAGTATCTGTAAATCAACGATCTACAGAGTCTAACTGGGATATTTTTCAGCTGTACTGTCGAACTGTCTGCCTTCGGTCAAAGAACCTGGACGAGGCTATGCCGAAGGGCAGAGTCTTGTCCGGGGAGGTAGACAGACCCGAACCCGTTTATGCGGGGTTACCGGGAATTTTTGTCCGAGCCTACGGGCTCGGATTGCTCCACATTAAACTCGGCCTTGAACCACATCCTGCCTTGTAGGGAGGCTGGTAAATATCGACTTGCTGGAATCTGTTGAGTACGACTAAAACTTACGCGAGAACTACCGACCTTCCAACAGTAGCCATCACTACTTGATTGACTTGTGACGACCTTGTGCATAACTGTTACCTTTATTCTTATTGTATTGGTTTTTACAACAAACCTTTACTTATTTTATCCACCGTGTCTTTCAAGTATATATTGCTATTAGCACGGAATATACCAATGTGCAAATATTGCTGGGCTATATAACTTTGATCAGTTCGATAAGATCAGTTGATTTAAAAAAATGACAGCAGATTCTCTTGGTGGTGGTGGGGGGTAGCGATATAATATGGATTGTGCGCCCCAATAATTGATAGATGTCACAACAAGAGGCCCACTAACATTTTTAAAAGAAAAGACGTGAATCTGACAGGTCAACAAGCATAAAATTAATACAAAATTTGTTTACATCACATACAAAAGTAGAGTTTGGATAAAATGAACATGAACAAACAATGAATCAAGTAATGGAGGCAGGATTAAGTAAATGAAAGGAATACTGACCGGTTAGAAGAACTTAGATAATATATCCATACTGGTTAAAAGTAGAGTTCCAGTTAAGTTGTTTTGATAAACCACAGCTCAAGTTCAGTTCAAATGTCAGCAAAGAGTGTTGAATGGTTGCTGGTTAAAAAGTCTAATGAAAAAGAGGGAACATTCCGGTATTTAACCGAAGTGTGCAGTAGCATAAGTTGTTTGAGTCTGGACGATATGAACCAAAAGGAAGTAAGTTCAATTTAAATGTCCGGTGCTGGCGTTAGTCAATGGTGGAGCAACTTCCGTATTATTTAAACCAAGTGTACCGAGATAGATTGTTTGAAGCCTGGACGATATGCATGCAGCAACTTCTAACTAAACTTCTTAGGTGAGTTAGGTTGACAGGAAACACCGAAGTTGATAAGATTGAAGATAGGACATCAGGGATGGATATGTTGGCCAAGTATTAACCAAGGAACGGCGAGATATGATGGTCACTGGAACGAGATGACGGACCGTTAAATAATTCGGGCTCAATGTGGCGCCGGCCATCATGAAAGCCATTGTATGCTGTGCTATCCAAGGATGAGACAATTCGTCAAACGACGTCAGCTTACATTGACTACATCTACATCAACGAAACCTGCTGCACAGGTGAGAAAGCATCTTGCTGACTTTGAGCTCGAATGTAAGAACCCAGAACGACTGGAGGTCTGATGGGGAGCAGAACGTACTTACTGGAAACGTGAAGCGAGCTCCCAGACATTCCCAGACACGCGAACTGACGCGGAGTGTTCTCGTTATGTGGAAAGCTGGTGGACATTTTCCTGTGGGCGGTTGGATCCGCATTGCAGCTGCATTTATCAAACGTAGGGTGACTGCTGTCACTTCCGGCTGGGATGACAAAACAAATGATGCTCTACTTTGAGACATGATAGCAGAAGTCATTACCAGGGTGCGTCAAGACGAACCCGTACGTGGTAAATGGTTCGTTGACGGATGTGAATTTGACGTCTGGGTCGACGCGAGCTCCCTTACAACAGGAGTGTCTCTTGAAATAGATGGAACTGTCGTGGAAGACGCGTGTTGGTTGCGCCTCGAGAATGATACACAACATATCAACCTGTCGGAATTGACGCCGTTATCAAAGGAGTAACCGGGGCCTTCAATGGAATGCAAAGTGTTGCATCTGTTCACGGATTCCGCCTGCGTGTATAAGTGGATAGTAGACACTCTTACGGAGAAGGCCAGGATATGTGCAAAGGCTGCGAGCGAAATGGTCATTCGAAGGCGGCTAGACAAACTGGGAAAGTTGTAAGTGAGTACAACTTATCAGTGGATATACAGCTGGTTAGATCAAATTGAACAAGACAGATAATTTAACAAGGGTTTACCCCAGAGATGGCTTGACGATGTTAAGAAAGTGGTAGAGCCGGTAGGACATGTCTGTGCAACATAAGCGAGCGACCGTAACTCAGATTTACTAAAAATCTGTGCATTGCCAAAACGGACACCCCGGTGTAAACGGACTCTATATTTCGTGAGGCAGATTGATCCTCCGTATCCAAAGCTTTGCTGTCAGGGCAGTGGTCAGAATGCAAGGAGTGTCAGTCCATCGACCCAGCACCTGTGCAATAGCCAAAAGAACAACTGAGAGTGAGCAAAGTGTGGCACGTGTTGGAATGGACATCACCCATCAGAATGGAACTCGCTATCTAACCCTGATTGACTAGTCCAACCCGGTTCACTATTTGGCGACGTCTGTATCGATAGGATTCCGCAAGAGATTTATCACTTGCGGGCGTTGTTCTTTGAACGTGGACCTCCGACGGAACTCCTTATTGATAACGACACTGCATTCCGCAGTGGACTATTTAAAGATTTTTGGATTCGTGGAGAGTCCACCTCCAGATTTCGCTGCGCATGTGTCCCCATCGGAAATGGCCTAATCGAGCGATGCCATAGAGCGTCAAGAAAATCGCTGCCAGGAAGGTATTGGCACAACGTTACCCCTAAAGACAATGTGTTATTCAACTGCGCCAGCCAACAAGATTTACCGGTACAAAGTGTTGAATAGTTGCTGGTTAAAAGTCTAATGAAGAACATTCCGAGGTATTTAACCGAAGTGTACGGTATAAGTTGTTTGAGTCTGGACGATATAGACAAAGAGGAAGTAAGTTCAATTTAAATGTCCGGTGCTGGCGTTAGTCCAATGGTGAACCTTCCGTAGTATTTAAACCAAGTGTACGAGATAGATTGTTTGAAGCCTGGACGATATGCATGCAGCAACTTCCTAACTAAACTAGGTGAGTTAGGTTGACAGGAAACACCGGAAGTTGATAGTTGAAGATAGGGGACATCAGGATGGATATGTTGGCCACAAGTATTAACCAAGGAACGGCGAGATATGATGGTCACTGGAACGAGATGACGGACCGTTAAATAATTCGGGCTCAATGTGGCGCCGGCCATCATGAAAGCCATTGTGTATGCTGTGCTATCCAAGGATGAGACAATTCGTCAAGCGACGTCAGCTTACATTGACTACATCTACATCAACGAAACCTGCTGCACAGGTGAGAAAGCATCTTGCTGACTTTGAGCTCGAATGTAAGAACCCAGAACGACTGGAGGTCTGATGGGAGCAGAACGTACTTTACTGGAAACGTGGAAGCGAGCTCCCAGACATTCCCAGACACATGAACTGACGCGGAGTGTTCTCGTTATGTGGAAAGCTGGTGGGACATTTTCCTGTGGGCGGTTGGATCCGCATTGCAGCTGCATTTATCAAACGTAGGGTGACTGCTGTCACTTCCGGCTGGGATGACAAAACAAATGATGCCTACTTTGAGACATGATAGCAGAAGTCATTACCAGGGTGCGTCAAAGACGAACCCGTACGTGGTAAATGGTTCGTTGACGGATGTGAATTTGACGTCTGGGTCGACGCGAGCCCCTTACAACAGGAGTGTCTCTTGAAATAGATGGAACTGTCGGAAGACGCGTGTTGGTTGCGCCTCGAGAATGATACACAACATATCAACCTGTCGGAATTGGACGCCGTTATCAAAGGAGTAACCGGGGCCCTTCAATGGAATGCAAAGGTGTTGCATCTGTTCACGGATTCCGCCTGCGTGTATAAGTGGATAGTAGACACTCTTACGGAGAAGGCTAGGATATGTACAAAGGCTGCGAGCGAAATGGTCATTCGAAGGCGGCTAGACAAACTGGGAAAGTTGCTAAGTGAGTACAACTTATCAGTGGATATACAGCTGGTTAGATCAAATTGGAACAAGACAGATAATTTAACAAGGGTACCCCAGAGATGGCTTGACGATGTTAAGAAAGTGGTAGAGCCGGTAGGACATGTCTGTGCAACATAAGCGAGCGACCGTAACTCAGATTTACTAAAATCTGTGCATTGCCAAAACGGACACCCCGGTGTAAAACGGACTCTATATTTCGTGAGGCAGATTGATCCCTCCGTATCCAAAGCTGCTGTCAGGGCAGTGGTCAGAGAATGCAAGGAGTGTCAGTCCATCGACCCAGCACCTGTGCAATAGCCAAAAGAACAACTGAGAGTGAGCAAAGTGTGGCACCGTGTTGGAATGGACATCACCCATCAGAATGGAACTCGCTATCTAACCCTGATTGACTAGTCCAACCCGGTTCACTATTTGGCGACGTCTGCATCGATAGGATTCCGCAAGAGTGATTTATCACTTGCGGGCGTTGTTCTTTGAACGTGGACCTCCGACGGAACTCCTTACTGACAACGACACTGCATTCCGCAGTGGACTATTTAAAGATTTTTTTGGATTCGTGGGGAGTCCACCTCAGATTTCGCTGCGCATGTGTCCCATCAGGAAATGGCCTAATCGAGCGATGCCATAGGAGCGTCAAGAGAATCGCTGCCAGGAAGCGGTGTATTGGCACAACGTTACCCCTAAAGACAATGTATTACCTTCAACTGCGCCAGCCAACAAGATTTACCGGTACAAAGTCTGGCTAAGAGGCATTGACGCGATGCGTTCAACTGAACGAATAAAAGAACGAGCGCTATATGAACTGGGCGATCGCGTGTGGGTAAAAGACCCACATAGCCGGTGTACAACTCGGTACCGGATGGGGCATGTCACTGGAATAAGTAACTCGCGCTCTGTGCTGGTTGATGGAATACCAAGACACGTAAAAGACTTGCGTCGCCATGTAGGTTCAGATACTTCCATAAGTGACACTAGCAGTGAGTGCTCAGGAAGTGAAAGAATAATCACCATCGGAGG
The DNA here is from genome assembly GCA_903632075.3 of Acanthosepion pharaonis. Lineage (NCBI taxonomy): Eukaryota > Metazoa > Mollusca > Cephalopoda > Sepiida > Sepiidae > Acanthosepion > Acanthosepion pharaonis. Next base: position 4,987,337 of record CAHIKZ030001668.1, on the reverse strand, counting down.
TAGGGCTAGTACCTCTTCAGATGGCGAAGACGCTGTGCGTGAGGTTGTCAGATCAGAAGAATCCTCAGAAGACGAGTCTTCAGAATATACAACACAATCCCCTCCAACAGTCGCCCCGCTCCGGAGAAGCTCAAGAATAAAGAGACCCGTCCCTGAGTGTCACTTATGTGACGGGTGGGGGGTGTAGTGAAAGAGATAATCAGCTACCTCGAGAAAGAGTTCGTGTTTTGTGTGCGATCTGCCGAAGAAAAATTACCAAAAAGTAGTTAAAAAAAAAAAAAAAAAAAAAAATCTACTTTAAGGACGAGAATCTATGCTAATGTTCTTCCCTCCTCTGAATGACGTGACCAATCAGAAAGATCTCTTAGTGAACAAAAGCCGTTGTTCTTCGCTTATAAAGGCAGGAGATTTTCTGAGCTCGGCAGACGAACACGCGTTTTTGCTGGTGAGAAGTGAAGGTTGGACGTGTGACCCCATTTTGTCGTTTCTACGCTGCTTGTTGGGTTGTTATGACGGGCTATCGTATGAACTGTGATTTGGCTACAAGTGTTGCGGTCGAGAGACAGAAGAAATCCATTGCTACTATAAGTTGACAGTCTTTTCTTTTCTTTACAACCACATGTATATTTAGAGATTCTTGATGAAATCCAAAGAATCAGCAATATTATTGGTCCTGACCTGGCATCTTGGCTTTCCCCCACCACCATAATGTAGCTTCCCAGTGCCTTTACTATAAATACTTTCGTGGTAATTGTTCAGAAGGAACTTTTCGCTATGGTAACTAAACTTTATGAATTTAAGTACTGTACTAGATTGAATTGATGAGACCTTACCGCCAAAGTTGAATTGGCTAGATGTAACCGTAAGTTCTATGTTAACAGTTTCTTCTCGCTTGTGTAACTGTTTTTCGGCTCCATGCTTTCCAGACAATTTTGATCTTCAAAAATTTAAATGCAATGTCAATCGTTATCTACTGTCTTCTTGATTACTCTTTTATTGTTCTCGCTCCTTAATAATTCTTATTCTTTCACACTCATTAACCCCTCGTGTCTTAGTGGCATTACTGTTTTGCATGAGGTGATATGATTTTTAAAAATTTCCATACAATTCGCAGTGGAATAAGAAGTAGATAATGAATTAGCCTTCCTGAATGTAATAACAACCCACACAACTAACAACTCAGGCAAAATATGGGTTTAAGACATTCGTATATCATAAAGCGACATTCACCGAACAATACCTGAACTTCTGATTTGGCGCTGTTTACTTTAGGGGGCAAAAATGTATCAATGCAAACTATTGTGAGGAAAAAAACAACGGTAATAAGATGAAGTAAAACTAGTAATAAAAATAATAATCGTAATGAAAGTGTTTTATTTCAGGATTCTTTCTTCAATAAACTAGGTAAATCATCTATGTAATAAATGCGAATGTCATTGTGTCACACTTTTTCAAATTTACTCCTAGAGGCCACAGCGCAACATATTAAAGCATTTTGGAATCAACTCTGTGAACAAATTAAAAACATTCCAGGATAGATCCGGACCCACAAATCCTGAAATTTTGGATTCCCAAGTTTTCATTATTGCGACTGTTTTTTTAATGTGATTTTTTGCGACGAATTTTTTTTGTACGATTACAATTTTTATAACTTGGAAATTAATTTTGGAATAATCGAAATTAATTGCGAAATCCAGCCAAAGTCACACATGAAATAAAACTAATTGTTTGTACGGAAAGTAAGGACCTACATACATCAAATTGTCTTTAAATTAAGTGGCGACAGAAAAATTATCGTCGAACTTTTAAAAGATAAGCTTAGATATTAATGCAATACTTAAATGCAGCGATCAATTTTGAGTTCTCTACTCCTCCCTGCCTATTATGACGAAGGCCTAATCAAGAGCCTTCCACAGGTGCTATCTTAAATACCACCCGATAGGGCGTCTTTTAAGCTAGTTCTTTATATAAATGTATATATGAATATATTTTAGCCATCGTTGGATTTTAGTGATTATTGATTATAAATGTTTAAATTAAATTAACAAGTCTCGCATCTTCTTACCAATTTATACCAATAAAATAAACAAGACCGCCAAACGACAAAAGATGGTTTCTAAGTTGGAGGATTGCGCATTCTTCGAGTTAATGGAATGCTTTGAAAATAAATATTTAACATTTTTCAACCAAAAGGTCGCGTTCTCGCCAACAATATTTAAAAAAAAATGTGCTTCGTGATCCCTTTGAAGGGTATTTAAGCAAAGTTTCTATAAGGACAAACCAGGGAGTATGGAGCGACAGATGGCAATATTTCACAGTACTCGGCTTAAAAGAGATTCTCTTGCTCATTCATCCGTCTTTCTCACTAAGCTACGTGACACTTACACTTTCCTCCTTACTTTATCCCTTGCCTCTTCGTTCTCACATATACAAGCAAAGAAGTCACCTTTCTTAGCAACTAAGAACTTTAACACTCATACACGCTAAGAAAATTTAGTTGTAAAAAAAAACACGAAAATAAAAAATATCTTATACTTAAACACCTGCAACGACCTAACGTTTATTCTTCTAATTCTTACTTTAATATAAATAGGCTGCGATCTTATGTTGTAATGGTAGTAGTAAAAAAAAATAAATAAAAGCTCAAACAACTCGCTGTCCTGTGGTTGATAGGCATCGCTTTATTTGGGCGTAGAATGAACAAAAAAGACGTCAAACTAGAGACACAATTGTTTTCTTGTTTCAAAATATGTATTTCCAACCACACGAAAAAATAGAGGAGAAAGACTTCTTCATTTATGTTTGGTTCGAGCGCTTGCTGGTCATTTTATTTATTCATTTTTTGGACAATCTACAATCGCACTTGGCAACGTGTACTTAGTTGGCTGATTGAATCACGATGCTTTGTTTTTTTGTTTTGTTTTTTTTTTTTATTTTTTATAATCTCGTCATCGTATCTAATATGAGAAAAGTATCTTTTCACCACACTAGGCATGTTCCTCTTTGGTTACACCTTGTTACTGAATATATTAGACTATCTGGTCTTGACATTCTATACTCAGTATCTTGATGAACTACAGAAATTATCCTATTTTTCTTATTTCACTGAATAATTTTTTTCACCCGTTTAAAAATTCCATCTAAAGTCTAGTCGCAGCGTATCCGTTCCCCTGATAGCACCTTTTTAACACCTGGTAGAGTACAGTCGGAAGTACATCCTGATGTCTGCAGCAAAGCCTGAAAAACAAGATCATTTTGCCGTGTGCCATCAACGTTTGGGACGGTCAATGTTGAAGATTAGGTGACTAAATCTCTTCAAAATTTCTTTCAACTATAGTCAACACTACTTCAGCTTTGACTCTTAAAATCTCTTATAGGTCATTGAAACTGTTACTAGTGCGCTAATGATTATCGTTATGACTATTATGTTCATATTGCACGATTTTCGTTACTTCTGATTATCTTATTTATTTTATTGCCAATCCACAATCGGAAAGATTTTACTTTTCTAAAAGGTCTAGTCTGTGATTCAACTTCCAAAAGTGGATATCAACCTCCAAAATGTCTCACTTTTTTTTATTTTCAGTAACAGGTTCTGGTTTGTTTTAACACGTTGTTTGCATTGTTCCCAGTGACGTGAATCACTCCACCCACACTCCTGTCTTCGTTGATTATTGCTTCAATTCAGGCATTCACCGTGTAATTCCGGACCCTCCCTCATCACGTGGTCGATGTTTACTATTTCCTTTAGGTCCTCTTTATTTTTAATTTCACATTTTTAAGGTTGCGATAAACAGTAATTTTATGTTATTATCTCATTCTATATTTAATTGCATCCACGGCGACTTTTGTTCGTTTTCCGGATCATGTCAATAATGCAATAATACCTTTCTGACATTTACAAACGGCTTTTCTTCTTATATTTCTAATTATAAGTTGCGTTATCAACTGTAAGCCCCAGTTTAACATGAACATTTTTCTCTGTCTAGTTGTTAATTTGTTTTAAGCGTTCAAAAGAATATTTTGAGCAAGCCTTTTTACATCCTTCTTTTATTTTCGCATACATTTATTGTAAATATGCAAATACTTTCTGTTCAATTTCACCTACTATTTTTTTTCTATATGGTAAATCACCATAGATAAATTTTCCTCTCAGTTGTGCCACAAAATCTTGAATAAGTGGAATTGGATAACGACCTGTAACAGTAATACTGTGGTGTGTACGAAATAATAACTCCCTTTACCCATTCCCTTCAAATTCGGGCGAGCTGAGGAAAAAGACGGAAATAAATTTGTGAACCAATGTGAAATTTTCTTTGGACCAATGAAAACCTTGTTTTCACGAGTATTAGACGTTGAGCCAAGAAAAAGAAAGAAAAGAAAATTGTGAGCCTATGCGAAATTCTTTTTTATATAAAATAAGGGGAAAAAAATTACATCAACAAGAGAAGAGTGACTGAAGTCATGTGAAAAGTTTCATTTCTGTTCACGCGCCCATCGTTCAGATTTTCGCCAGTGCCAAATTACTTGCTAATTATATTATCGGCCTTAACCAAGCACTTCAAATAACTTTATTTTAACAACCCCAAAAAGCTAAGTATATCAAACTCTCTTCGTCTACTTTTGAACGTATTAACCGTACATCCCTTCTATGAACAATAAACTCTCTTACCTTTGTTTTAAACATTTTTTAGTATTATTTTGTGTTGATCATTTAATCTGTTGTATGAACATTTCTTCTTCATGACAATCTATTGAAACTACGAACTTTAAAAATTTCTTATTTATTTTTCTGAAAAAAAAAGTTACTGGCATCAAGCGTGTAAATTTGTAAATACATTCCTGATCTTGTTTTGTTAAAAATAAACCGTGTTTCCTCGTCATTATCTGCTCCCATTAACCTTCTTGTTGTGGGTAAATCAACTATTCATTTTAACCCTGTAGCCCCACGCCCTAATACTATTCAGTTTTCGAAAATCAAAACTTAGAATCCAAGAGTTAAGAGTCTCTTTTTTAGCATCAAGTAGTGACTCTCAACTACAAGTTGAAGGTTGAATTATATCAAGTTTTGCCATATAATCAAATTTCTTCCGAGTTACTTTAAGTTTGTCTGATGGAAGACGGCGTTGTCGTGCGAAAACTGCTAGCCCTTTTGTTACAAATATCTTATGCTATCTGCGACCTTTACAAGAGCTAGATCAGGCCTAAAATGAAGTACTGCTGCCATATATGGACAGAAGCTTCCCATTCTTTACTTTATACTCTCAGTAGAGTCCAAAAATGTCTCCGCGTCCTTGTGGGTGACAAATTATTTTCCACTCTGCAATCCCTTCCTCACAGACGAAACCTTGCAGGCCTCTTGCTGCTCTATTGCTATTTCTATGGAAAGTATTCAGATGAACTACATTCCCTAGTTCCACCAGTCCTAACCTTCACGGCTACACACATTGTAGCGAACCACCCTCATTCCCTTTGTATTCAACTGCTGAGATGTAAGTCCCACTCGAACAGCTTCTTCCTGCGAACTGAAGCTTTGTGGAACCGACTACCAAGAAGATGTTTTCTCGATCACTACAATCTTAACCTGTTCAAGTCTAGGATTAACTGTTAACTTCCCCACATAAACTGTGCCTCGTACTCTGTAACCCTCTACCTCGAGTGACTCCCGAACCAATACAATAAAACATAAAAAAACAATTTTTGTTTTGAGTTGAGTATAATTTAACAAAATACATTATTTTCTTACAGGGTTAGGGTTAAATCTACTATGGATATTTATTTTTTTTTTTAATTTACTAGTAATTTTTAGTCTTATTGAAAAAATTTTCTGATCGCCGATGGCTAAAGAGATACTTTTCATTAAATAAAGATGTTTGAAGAATCGAAAAATGTAAAGTTTGATGCCATTTTTGCATTAGAAATATTTTAAGAGTCTTATTTTATTTGTTGTTTTCTAAACTATTAGAATAACATTTTTATATAGGAGATCAAATAGAAAAGTCCTGAATCACCTCTGTCTAGGGAAATTAATATCTCAATATCGTATATTATCTGCCTAGAATTTCTAGAATTTCCTTTAGTTTAACAAATTTTAAAAACATCATTGGATGCAATTAGATATTTTATGACATCAAACAGGTAAGAAAATAATAAAAAAATAAACAATGAATTAAACTCAAAAGCAACATTTAACTAGTTTTTAATGTTTGTTTTTTTGTTTTTGTTTTTGTTTTTTTTTGACTTTTAATGTAGTATAAAAATAAAATAAAATTCCGCTAAGTTTCATAAAAGCGTATACAAAAAAAAAAAATGATATTCTTAAACTACTGGTTAATTATTTTTTAAACATAAACAATAACTTCTTGATTATTGCACTGCTGGTATTCGGTATTTCTTAAAAAAATTTTAAACTTTTTCGCGCGCTTTTTAAAAGTCGGTGGCAGAAGAAAATCACTGTTGTTGATCTATGACATTACTGTCTACCATGCATAAATTAACGTTATGTTTATGATGTTTTCAGCAAAAATTAAATATTACTTTTACAAAATCCAGTTAATTAATCTTTAACGTTATTAAGTTACTTTGAAATACATCTCTAGGACAAATATTTGATTTTTGAATTTGTTGTTTACCTTTTTATCTATAATAGCGGTGCGATGAGTGACGAGTGGATTTGATAATGTTTTGAGAATGTCTAAAAACTTTATTTGCATATGGAAATTTATTTTTCTTTTCATACGTATTAGTTTGTGAGTTACCCCACTTGGCTCTGCCAAAAACGCTCATTAGGAGGCGCTCTTTAAGCCTATAAATAGGCAATGATATTCTCACTCACCCTCTTTTTTTTTTTTAACCCTTTTCATCTCTTGCTTTCAGATGTAGTTGGACGTCAGTAAAGTTTCCCTCACTGGGAACGTTCATTTTAAGGATTTTCTCTCTCGACTTTTTTGTACTCTCACACACACATATATACACACACACAAACAAACAAGCACATTGTTATTGTTTTAATGGTTTTTTTCCCGTTCGTTACAATTGTCTTCACGTGTAATTCCTTTCGTTAATACATGCATTGTCGTTTGTTTTATATTTATTCTTTTGTATTTGTAGTAATAAAATAAACATATCCCATCTCCCCTCTCGCTTATAACCACCCATCACACTAAAATAAACGTTTTTCAGCATTGAAGCTGAATGAGTCAAATAAAGCTTCTACTTAGGGTTGTTACTATATTACAGTGTTATTCACTTTTACCTGGACTCACATTGAGTCCGCCAATATTGTTTGCGGAGTAAATTTTCCAGGAGCCGTAAATATTTAATATCTAACGTGTTGATTCCCGCAACATAGTCAGTTAGTTGTGTGCCACGCGTGATACATGACTGGTGAGGTTGCCATTTCTTTCTGCGGTAGACCAGTTAGCCTTCCAAGGCTATAGAAGCCGGTCTGTCCTACTAATTACCCATAACGGTGACTAATATTTACCCAAACATCCTAACACCCCCGCAACAAGCATTGGGCTAGCCGAAGTTTTACTAAAAATGGAGGCAGTTAAATTATTTTAAATGCGTTTTTTTCAGCTCAAATTCTGGCGGTACCTGATACAAATTGTTATCTAAGCATTCAACATTATTTATCTAAACAAGTAGTCACAGTGCCACAAAATACAAAAAAGCTGTGGACTAAATGAGATATTAAAAATGGGGGTTAGGCTGTCAGATATTAAATTTTAAAGATTTCTAATTCTATATTTACCTGATCCTCTCAAACTTTTTTGTCCCTTGTTTCTACTTATTTCTTAGCTGTTTCTGCTTAGTGATTTACTAAGGGCAGCTGTGTGCAAAGTCGACATTAAGGAGCACCTAGTGAAGATCAAACTCACTTCTATGTACCATATCCCTTCAAGACGTGGACAATTATGACTCTCCACAATTTCCTGCCCTTTGTAACTCTTAGTAATTTTTTTGTTTTTTTGCTATCTCTCCTAAACCCTGTTGCAGCATCCATTTACACAAGCTCGTTAGGTAGGTTATGTCCTATTTTGTCTTTATTCGGTTGTAATTAATCTAGCGCTACAAGCTCGTTAACCATTACACCACGTGAATGTACCCAGCTGTTTCTGCAATAAGTCACTGGCTTTCATAGCTTCCGATCTTAATTAACTAGAGCGGGGGTAACATCTACATGTTTTATGTTGGTGAATTAAGATGGACTAGACTAGTAAACATCTCGTTGATTACCTCAAATTTGCTGTCAGTTGTCAAACCATAACCAGATGAGAATGTTCCTTCAGGGCCTTGCACTGTGCGTCTCTCTTCGTGAGTTAGAGTAATGGAGGGGGTGAGAATCAAAGGTTTTTTCTTTTTTTTTTTTTTAAGATTGAAGAATGATTCAATTGAAGCCATTTGGCAACCACATCTAGATATTTAGGGATAGTCTCACTCGGGTACCGTCTCAAAGGACTGGGTTACCCGGCCTGAAAGTATTTCTGATTGGGCCCCACCTACAAGGGTTTGCACTGATTTTATTCAAACATGTCACCATGAAGCGCAGATTTGGTTGTGGTGCATGTGCCTCGAATACCCTTATCAAATTGGACGTCATGATGAGTATATTAGGCTCATTGTATTTGTACTTCAGCGTGTCTTTACTTGCGTGCTGTTTTCTCACTCAATAATAATAATATAAGTTGTAGCCTCTGTCTGTTATCGAACGCCTCCTTGCGTTTTGGACATCGACCCCTATAACAATATATATTCTATATTACTCAGGGTACTTGGATAAATATACTTCTTTTTTATCAAAGGGGTTCCCCGATTTTTTTTACCCCTTTGATTTAAATTAAATTTAAATTTGAACAAGGGAATGGCTCCTATTCGAAATATAAAGGGAGAAAGCCAGAAGATGGAGATCACATCGGCAAGATCATTGAGTAATGTTGAAAATTTTCTTCACAAATTGTAACAATGATTTAAAATCAATCATTATTTTCTTACAGAAAAAATGTGTGACATGTAGCAAGACCCGTGTAATTCGGCTAGTAATAATAATAATACTACTGTTTTTATAAATGCATCTTACAAACAGTAACGTATTTTTACTGATTTTCGTTGGGAATAAATTCTATTTGTTATTTAAAAAAAAAAACACAAATATGACCCTAAATATTTCTAATTAGCTTATTCTGGTTAAAGGCCACAAAGTATGTAGCACACAATCACGAGCTGACTAGTTTTTTTCTTTTTTTAAATACAAGAAGTCGTAATGGTCTGCTAAGCTACCCTACTAGTCACTGCTCTACGGTGAACATTGCTTCTTTTTTTTCAATTAATTTATTTTTCTATGACTCAGCAGCAAAACGAGATTTCAAGAATGTCTATATAAACTCATTGAAGCATTGTTGTTGGCCATAGATATATTTAGTAAAAAGCGGAACCACACACATACACACATAATGCATCCGCAATGCATTTAATTAAATTATTTGAAGATGTAGTTTCAAAATCAAAACAAGGGCGGTTACCATATTCGTCTTAATCTAATATACAATGTAACACTGTGTATACGAGAATTATCGAAATATTTTTAGACTTTTACGCAATCGTGTATCCAGGTAGAAGTCTGTAGGAGGGTGAACAGGTAAACGTTGTATGAGTACGACTTCTCCTGATACAGTTGCTATGCATTCATTCACTGATATAATCTTGGCGCGAAACTCTAGGTCGAAGATTGACTACTTTTTTTTTCTCTTGTGAGCTATGTCGTACGATCACCGAAGACAACCAGTAAATGCACAAAGAAGAGGAGACATAGACAGCGTCTCGATTTTGCAAGCAGTACTTACGTGTAGGGGTTTTGGATGAAATCTTAATTTTTCATCTCGGTTACCCGATCGAGGATACTCGTTAACACAAACTTACTTTTTAGAGAGGAATTAGGTCTCATTTCCACTGTAAAACAGAAAAACTGATAAAGTGATGTTGATAGCTGATTTCTTGAAAGATCGGGTAAAAAAATGTCAATTTCATGTTTAGTTACTCCAGAGAACACATTTAATTTTAAAAAAAAATGGCGGCAAAATCGTATTTTTCTTTTCTAGCCAATTAAAGTACACAAGTAAAAAAACGTCTTTCTTTTTAGTCTTTATCTGGAACCTTTTAAAACCTTTATTAAGAGACACACTTTATAGGTAAAATCAACAGTAGTTATGCCACCAAAGCTACCGACTCCTATCATATGAAACACACCAATGCTATGAAACTAGTAACTTGATCAAATCAATAAAATAGTCATTTATCTCAGAGTTAACATACAGTAACTGTTGCTGATTTATAACTTCATGTGAACCGATCACATTATGGAATATTTCATTATTTATACAAGCAATATTGAAATTTAGTAAAAAAAAAAAAAAAAAATTGAATCTCACTAATAATGAACACTGAAATACATTATGAAAAATCTAAATAAATTAAATTCTTTTTATTCTCTACTCGGTTTTATCATTTCCTGTCGTTGATGCATAATAATATCGTATCTTTTGAATGCCAAAGTTCACAATGGGTATAAACACCTCTATCGCATTGTCAATCATTAATGCCCAATATAACCTGCTACTATAGCGAAAAGGGCACCCATCTCAAAAATACAAACAACCTGTCACGAATATTTGTTTAACAGTGTGTGCATAGAAATAGACAAATTCACATTAGATCAACAATTTCGTGCACCGGCTGATTGTTCTATTTCCAGGTGCCATGCCTCTTCCCGATGTTGCAGGTATTTTCCTTTAACTCAACTCTCCAGGTTTTTTTTTTTTTTTTTAGCTCACCACTGCTGTAGACTGGTATTGGACTAACTCTTTGGATCTATTCGAAAGAAAATTTTGGTATTTTTCTTAGTCAATTTTCTAAGTCTACCAAAAATTTAATCCGCAAACTTAAAAGGATCACAACGAAAACTAATCGACATGATATGTCTAAATTATTTAACCAATCGTGTATTTGAATGAAGATAAGCTGCCTAAATATACACAATACATATATATATATATGTGTGTACACCGGGCGTAACAGTAAAATTGTCCAAATCGTGTAAAAACAAAATTGTCCATTTGTTAGATTAAAGTTTGAACTGTTGTATCTTAAAAAGGATTAAAGGTACCTTACTGGAATTTTCCGAGATTTTTATAAAACTATTGGACTCTACTTTGAGCAATAAGAATGTATAATTACTCTCTAAGCTTAACGGAAGAATCGTGATGAAATCGATCATAAACGAAAATAACATGTTCATCATTAATTAATCACAGCTAAGGATTGGAAGCTCATGAAGGATTGAAATAAAGTGCAAATATATATATATGTTATTCTAGGATCATTTTCCAACTTATTCAAGATGATCTTCGCCCTCTCTAACCTTCTAATTTTTCTGTCCTGGAGTAACAAGTTGCTTCACAGGTTTCACGTACGATTTCATTTTTCCAAGTCTTTTTTTCCCCTGCTCTTTGGACTGTCATAGATGAAACTTCTCTCGCATGTGCCAAACGCCTTATGGATCTTTTTTAATTCATGTCTTTAGCTCTAAGTTGAAATGATGATCCCTCTTCCTGTTGTGACCTCCTGATCCATTTTCTTCTTTACTGTTCCCTCTTTTTTAAACTTATTCTCGGGTCTCTTGATGGTTCTTGAATGAACTTTGAAGATGGAAACCAGAGTATGAATATTGGTGCCATTAATGAAGGCCTGTATGATCTTTTTCCTCTCGCCATTGTTCATTTGGGAAGACAGTGGGTCTGACACAAAACGATTTTAACCTGTTCTCTTTCTAGCTGAATAACTCAAAGGGTTTTTCAGTGATCCTTGCGACAAATGATGTCAAGATGGCTAAACGTCTTATCTGAAAACTTGGAAAAAGAAACTCAATTAGTTTAGTGGTTTTTAGATATTAAACGTTTTGTGGGATAGACAATTATACTGTTACACAATTTGGACAATTTTTACACTCTCTATATATGGTGCTATGGGTAAATTGTTGCCATTTTATATTTTTAAATTCACGCATGCGCATTGTTTGTTTTTGATTTTGTCGACTGCGTAGTATAGTAGGATCAGTTGGGCACCGTCTGTGTGGAGAAAAAAAAAGCACAATGACGCAATTCACTCTGCCAGAAATTTAGAAACGGCATGTTGTACTGCTTAGCTTTCGCGTCGGAAGCTCCAATGCAAACATTTCAGATGTTTGGGAGTCAATCTGAGGAAAGTCCGGCGGATTCGACAAGAGTGGGATGAGCCTAATGGTGATTACGAAGCTACGGCAGTTCGGAAAACTGACTCTGATTGTTCTGATAAGAAAGGAACACCCGAATTTATTGGTGAGGGCCTCATACTCACATCGGAGACCTACCTCAAGTGCCTTGAGGGAGTAGTTTTGCCCTGGATCAAGAAGGTGGCAAACCCTATGTGTGACAACAGGACTCTGCACCATGCCACACAAACAGGAGAACCCAGTCATGGCTGTCAAACAATTTTTGTGACCACATTACCTCTTACATCTGGTCACCTAACTCCCCAGACTGCAACACCCTTAATTATTGCGCGGTGCAACGAGAGAACAAGAAACTCTTTGTAACACCAAAGATGAACTGAAGGCAAGGATTATGGCAGCATTCACCAACTCAAACAAGGAAACAGTCCAGAAGAGTTGCAAGAGATTCTGAAGTCTTCTGGAGGCCCTAGTTGAAGCCAATGGCGATTTCATTGAATAAATAATAATATAATTTCAAGACATGTGTAATTATGGTAAATATATCTGATAAAATGAGATGTCAGTGTTGTTTTCATTTCTACGTAATTTAGACGATAGTTTATCCATCTCATCTCATATCATATATATATATATATATATATATATATATATATATATATATATATATATATATGTGTGTGTGTGTGTGTGTGTATTTCTGTAATTAAGACATGTATATAATTATAATACATGGTAAATGGACACTTTTGTTGCTCTCTAAACGTGACATAAATCTATGGAAATATGTGTGTCAATGTGTGAGCTTGTTTATATATATATATATATATATATATATATATATATATATATATATATATATATATATAAGAGAGAGAGAGGAACTAATACAAGTAAAATGTTTGTCATTTAGCTGATTGATCTTAACCTTCAGCATCTCGACTCCCGAGTTTCGTAGACGGACCCTCCGGGAATTGATTGCCACATCATACTCAGATGCGAGCCACTTCCCCACCAACTCTTTATATCACTTGTAATGGCTTCTATCTCGTTTCGGCGTCCATAGCCCGTAAGATGACTCTTGAGACCAGCATTCGATTTCATAGATATCAGGCATATATGAGAGATAAACTCTGTTGCCTTCATTGGGTCTGCATAGCCTACAACTCTTGTGGACTGCCATGTGCTTTTTCCGCCCATATGGTGATATGCACACCTTGTTGCAAGCAACACAGATATTGTTGGCAGGACGATGAGGTAGTTTGGCATAGTTGGCTTGCTTTATATATACATATATATTTGGTTGGATTGATTTATATATATATATATAATTTGGTTGGATTGATGTGAGTTTGTGACCCTGTACCACGCATATAATATATAATATATATATATATATATATATATATATATATATATATATATATATATACATATTTTTATATATATATATATATATATATATATATATATATATATAATGAAATTAACTAAGTCCGACAATTATTTTAATATATTTATTGTTTATACGTTATTTTTATAGATACAAATATTTAAGTAAATGCTCTGTTTATAATAAACAGTATTAACAGCATTGAAAATAATTGTTGGACTTAGTCCATTTCATAATATATGACGTCATTTGTTTATGTTAAAATACGCTTTAAGCAGATATGAACGTTCGAGAGAAATCATGGGAAATTTGTGGCTTAAAAGCAGTAATTCGACCTTGCTGACCAGACGCTTCCACTGTAGCTAAATGGTATGGCACGTTAGGCTATATGACGGTTCCATGTAGGATACAGCTTCGATTCCTGTCGGAGAACACATATTTTCTATGAAATTTCTCGGACATTCAGGCCGATAAATGTTGTTAATAGGGTTTATTATAAACAGAGCATTTACTTAAATATTTGTATCTATAAAAATAACGTATAAACTATATATATATATCCCACACAGATATATAAAATGATCAATGATTTACCTTTCGACTTGAAGTTTCACAGAAAAATATACGCTTGTCGTTGAATTTAATAATAATAATTAAATAAATACAAAAAAGAAAACCGTACTCACAATTACAGCTCACATTTTAAGAAATGATTTATCTATTTAAAATGTGTGTGATTTTAATTTTTTGTGGGGTGTGGGGGTAATATTCGGAATCGAAAATGTCATCATGCCATTTCTGACCTTAGGTCTCTGGTTGGGATTCAGAAAGAAATGAGTATACACCAGAAAATAAATAAATAAAAGTAGTAGTAGTAGTCGGTTGACTGCAATTGAGATTGTACAGACATTATGAAGTCCATGATCTTGTCGATGGTTGCGTGGTATGTACTATCCCAGGGCCATACAGGATTTTAAATTCAGATATGTCCTTCTATACTGTTTGTCAACCACGGTTAAAGAGCCCAGTCTGCCCTGTTGTTTAACCTGGGAGAAGGGAAAAGATGGAGTCATGCCTTTTCCAAAGTTATTTACGCGTAAGTGAATGTAACGACCTATTTTGGAATTCGAATTTGACTCACCAGTTTTTAATTCCGAGTCGCTAACCATTACATCTACGCATCTAGATATCATATTTATTTTAAACACGTAACATAAAAATTATTAATTATATATATATATATATATATATACATACATACATACATACATACATATATATATGTGTGTGTGTGTGTGTATTTGCATATTAGTGTATAGTAAGGTTAGTTTTTTCAAGGACGAGGCCACAAAAGTGAAACGCTCATTGAATATCAAACTGACGACACGATACATGACACGACACTAACGAATCCACCCACAGATTCTTCAATGTTACTATTTATTCAAGAACTTCACCGAAGCTTAATAATAGAATGCAGTAGAAGTTATACTAATATGTCTTTACATATTAGTACTACTTCTGCTTTTATAGGTCAGTATTATTATCCATGTTTATAGCAATGTGACAGATTAAATTACTCGACTTCAATATTCAATTTTAGTGAAGCGAAGAGTTATCAACGTTAAATCAAAAAAGACCGGTACAGAGACATGGATAAAATGTTTCGTTGTACTGTGTTTAGATTCTCATTATAAATTAGATAGGGAAACCTAGTTACTCGATTGAGCGATGTTTGACATAAGAGTAAGGCAAACAGTTAATATTTCTTACCAATATGCTGCAAGACACAACAACACATTTAAATGCTGCAATGTTTCGTGTCAACTCGTAATCAGTTTTTCCTTTGCATTGCAACTTTTGTAACAAGTGTCAATATTTTTGTCACTGGAAATAAACTGAATCTTGATCTTCATTCTACCACTGAGCTATAATCGCAACCTATTATTCTCCTTACGCTAACAAATTGGAATAAACAAATCCAACTGATCTGGTATAAAAAATGTGACCATAGTGCCGTAGTTTTTAATCATTTCCTGGACAAATGTGCTTATTTGAGTGTTAGTAGTACAGGTTAAATTTCACTTATCCGGCGAGTAATGGATGCCAGAATAGAAAATTTTCCGAACCAGTGATTTTTTTGTTTAATTATTTCGGCCCAAATAAAACAATAAAGCCAATAAGACGCAAGAGGTTACCGAGTGTGTGAGTACATGAGAAAAAGAAAGACATTATTAAGGAGCAAGAACAATAAAAGAACAGGAATTAAGAAGACAGGAGATAACGATTGACATTGCATTTAAATTTTTGAAGATCAAAGTTGGTTTAAAGCAAGAGGCCAGAAGAGAGTTCCACAAGAGAGAGAATAAACTGCTAGCATAGAATTTACGGTTACATAAAGTTAAATTTCATATATATATATATATATATATATATATATATATATATATATATATATATATATATATATATATATATTTGTATTATTGTTGATACTGATGCGTATCATTTTGATTCATGGGTAGACATAAACATTGCTATTAATTATGTAAGTAGAGCTGTAATGAAAAACAAATTGTACAAAATTTTAAAATAAAAACTACCTTAAAACATATTAATATTCGTTCTTTGATAAATAAGTGTCAAAAATTTTATTAAAATTAAAATAATTATTTGATTTTTGGTAGATTTTTAAAATTAAGTTGTTTTAACTTGTAACTTTTAAATAAATAAACGGGAAATTCTGTCTGTCCATCCTTCTAAGTCAAGCCACACTTTCTCTATATTGGGAGCTGTGTCCTGATCAGCTAAAAATTCAAGTTTTAAAATAACTGAAAAAAATTAGCGATTTTAAAAGTTTTAATTTATATTGTGTTTAAAAAAAAAAAAAAAAACTTTATGAATTTTAAAGAAAATATTTTAAATTCAGTTTCAAATATCTCCAAAATTTTATGAATTGAGGAATTTTTTACTTTTTATTTCTTCAAAATACCAACGAATCGGAGTTAAAATGAGAGGTTTCATGACATGGGGTTCTGAAGTTCTGCAGAGTTTGTGACTTGAAGAAATCAATTTTCAACCTGAATTGGAATTTCGTGCCAAATCGGTCTTGAACATAGACCGAATCAGATTTAAAGTGAGGTTTTGAAGTTCTATCGAGTGAATTGAGGAATCCAAGGTTATTTCTTGAAAATGCAATGGGAAAATCCAAACGACCAGAGCTATAAGACAAACAGAGAGAAGAGCAGAAGGAACAGCAGCGGATGCACACGCTAGGAGAAGAGTGCATGCTGCAAACCATAGAAGATGAAGAGCATCTGAAATATCAGAAGTGGTACAAGCCAGGAGAGAAGCAAATGCTGCAAGACGTATAAAATCAAGGACATCTGAAACATCAAAGGAGGTGCAAGCAAGAAGAGAAGGTCAAGAGCTGCAGATGACAATGAAACTTCATCCAGGAGAGAATCACATACAGCAAAGAAGAGAAGCTCAATACGAGAATCAAGGCGAGAATCATTGGAAACACCGATAAAAGACATAGCAGATAGGTTAGTGATAATCACAATCATGCTAAAATTCTATTCAAATCATCCAAAGATATCTAATGGATCAAGGATCATTCAGCGTAAGCAATGTAATGCTCCCAGATTCATGTGCTGTAACAAAGGAAAATACATCTGGAAGATCTACAGGATCCTCCAAAGCTAATGCTAATACTTATGGATGGGAACTCAGCTGAATCAAAACACTTCATCCATCACATCGGAAGCTGCAATAACTGTTTTGCAGCGACCTCATTTGGAGCCAAAGATGTTACCATGCCAGGAAGGAAGACAACTTGCAGAATTCAGGACAGAGGCTAGCTTAAAATTCCGCACGGGATGCAGCTTTTAAGCTATTTTCTAATATTTGGATTCTGAGGTAAATATCTTTTCACACGACCACTTTTTATAATTAGAGTATACACAAATAATTTTTACATCAGAATTTTCTCCAGTTTTTCATCTTAATAATAGCACATATATTTTGATAATAAAATTTACTTTTAAAGAAGTTTGTTTCCCCCCACCTTATGTGACAATTTCCCGCCGAAAAACAATTTTCATACCTGAATAACCGCCAGATTAAAATTACCATCCCTAACTATCGAAGCTGCCGGATTAATGAAATCCGGATTATTGATTTTCAGCATGTAGTTATATTAATGAATATTTTATAGTTTCCGGATTTTAAATAAAAATTGAAGGAAAGACAGTTTAAAGCTTAAACAAACTATTTTAAAAATTTTCAAAATCAAAATACCAGTTATTACATTTTCTGACGTCGAGGGCTCTCTGGTTTCAAGAACGTTCGACAATTTTGACTTAAAAAATATTAAGAAAGAAAAAAGAAACTTTAAATTAATTAGGTTAGGGATCGAAAAATAAAAAAAGTTATCTTCGGATATATTGTAAATTTTTAAGTCTTATTTCAAGAGAAAAATAATGTCTTAAACGCCGGCAAATTTAGTAATTTAAATAAATATAGTAATTTAACTAAATTTAATAATTAACTCTTGGATATCATAAATTGTACAAATAAGATATATAAGTGATGAGATTTTTGGTTTGTTTTGAAGACCAACTCCTACACGAATTTAGCTTCAAGATTGAGACCTTAGACATCTATGTGGTTATTTACTTACAATATCAAGTAAGCTTTGCACCATAGAGTCAGAAATAACAATAATATCACAACAGCTAATACGACATAAAAAATCTTTAAAAAATAATAGTAATTTCTTAATGAATTACTTTGTGAATATCTTGTGAAGACACCAAATGTCTGTCTGTGGGATGATCAACAAATCTAGTGACTTTTGTATGCAAATAAGCATCGATTGAGATGAATGGTAGTAACTTTATAAATAACAATCGAATGCGAATAGCTTCAATAAAAAATGAGGAGAAACGAGGAAAGAGAAAAAAGAAAAGAGAAAAGGAAAAAAATATGAAAAGCAAAAGTGTATCTTTTATTGTTTTTTACGGTTTATCAACCTTTTGCGTGTTATTCAAAGTCAGAAAATATTTTTGGATTGTAAGAACTTTTTGGAGATAAAGACGATTTACTGATACAAGTCCTACTATTTAATCCATAGTTGGGGGAACAGGTGGCTTCATACCTTTTCCAAGGATATTTGTGCGTAATTGAATATAATGAACTTGGCTCTTGGATTTCCAATTCCGAGCCGTTTTCCATAACACTACCCGCACATCCAGGCTGATATTCCCAAGTGGTCACCCATTTAGATACTGACCAGGCTCGACGTTGCTTAACTTCGGTGATTGTACGCGAACCAATGTTTCAACGCGATATGACTGTAAGACTCGAAAATTGAGAAGTGAAGAAAAAATGTAAGTTAAAAAAAAAGGAAGAATGAAAGTTAAATCTAATTGAAATAACTTCCGTCTGAATTTCTAGAAGTTGTCATTATTTACACTATTTACATTCGGACTATTATCCTCATCTTTGTTGTTGTTGTTATTACCTGATCGCCTTCTGTCTGAATTTCTGGGATGAGGAGTTATCATTATTTACACTACTACATGCGGACTATTGTCCTCATCTTTGTTGTTGTATATCGATCCAAGTAACCTAAAGAAAATTCCGAACTGAACCCTTTATTTAATCAACGATGGTACGCTGTCCTCGTTCCAATGCACTTGGCTAGGGATATCTCGTCAAGTTCTTATTTTTAGTACTGTTCACTTATTGCGCGCCCTGTTTCCACCGAGTCCAAGTCTATCGGAGTTGAAATAATGAGAATAAAATAAGGTGAAAAGCAAAAAGAAAATTAAAGGAAAGAAAGAAAGTCATTACAGAAACAGAGAAGTAGAAAGAAAATGAATAAATACCAGCTTAAATGAGAAAGAAATCGTCGAGATTTTAATATGGGAGGAGATGAAATTTTATCCTGTGAATTACACCTAAAAGTAGTTTATAACTCTATCATGCAGTTGACCTTCATCCGTGACGATCAAATTTAAAAACTATTAGTCAACCACAATTATTATTATTTCGTAGAAAACCGGCCGGCTGTTTTAATATTGTAAATTATATTTTAATGTCTAATAGAAAACACATATCACTTCATATATTGTCATCCACAGAGAGACTGTTTCGCTGTATCACAGCTCATGTGGCTAGATGTCCGGTTGCCTCTAGCTAGGATCGAAACCCGGCTGAATTGGCGTCATTCTACCCTAAGCTGTTGGCGCACGGCAAGGATGAACGTGAATTTAAGCGTATTTATTTTTAGATAAACACACAGTGACTGTGAGAACTCGATTCGCTTTACCGAAGAGTCTTACACACACACACACACACATATATATATATATAAATTCCCGATGAACAGTGACCGACCACGAGTAAAATTTCATGCGTTTTCGCGTAATCATGAAGTAGTCGGCAACTGTTATTTATGAAAATGGGCATTTTATACTACTTCGACAAGTTCAAGGTATTACAACGATGTACATACTATGCTCACACCAACCAAACTTACCAAGAGGGGAAATAACCATCCGGCTTAGATGGAAATGACTAGGGTAAAGAAAAAAAAACAGACACAAGAAAAATTTCAAAAGCGTTCATAGAAAGTGCTGTGTAACAACGGAGAACAGCAAAGGCCTAAGCAAAGCAGCATAATGATAAAATCATAATCGTGTTCAACAATGCCAGGCTCACAAAGGTATTGTTGAGCACTATTTTGATTTTAGCGTTATGTTCCTTTGCTGAGGCTCTACTCTTTCCCTTGTTATCGAGCACTTTCTAGGCAGGCTGCGCAGTTAAGCACCTAGCCAGATGACGATTATGTGTTGGATGACAAGAAAGTCGAATAAGTTGTTTGTAGACTCTTTCAAAAGTGGGTTTTCTGACTGGATATGAAAATATTTAGAATTCTGGAAATTTATGAAAACAACAGGGAATATAAGATGGCGATGTGGTGTTGGGTGGCAAGAAAGTCAAATAAAAATCACAGTACATCAGTAACTTAAGGGGGGGGTGAGAAAAACTACATAACTATTTTGAGATATTGAAAAGCGCTATAACAGCTAAAAAAGTTTTAAGTGAAATAGTTTTGTTATTTAGAGGTCATGAGTAGAATTGGCACTTAACAAATAATGGACATATCATGGGGACATTGAACTTATTGCAGAATTCAATCCATTTTTACGTGAATTTCAAGAAATTTAAAAATGAAAACTTCTCTATCTAAAACAGTGAAAGTAGAACGGAAAATATATGCAAAAGGAAAAGCAAATCAATAATCTAGACACTAAATATTATTCTATTATTGTTGACTGACAGTTGTTGATCAGCTTGTAATTATTTTGATTCTGCTATAATTGTTGAGATATGTTTAACATTTTTACCTTTGTTTAACAAAATATAAATTATAGGTGAGCATTAGATTTCACTTGAAAAAATATCCGTGGTCTGTCGTACGATACGGTGTGTAATTAGGAAAGGCTAGGAAAAAAGATCATAAGCCCTTCTGAAAACCAATAATTAATTTTCAGTCTATGTGTCATTAACCTTGTTAGAGAAAAGACAATGTCTACTGTGTCTGAGATGGTTGACTACTTCGTATGTTTACATTCAAAGTAGTCGACCATCTGAAAATTAGTTATACAAAGTAGTCGACCATCTGAAAATTAGTTATACAAAGTAGTCAACCATCTGAAAATTAGTTATACAAAGTAGTCAACCATCTGAAAATTAGTTATTGGTTTTCAGACTGTGTCATTAACCTTGTTAGAGAAAAGACAATGTCTACTGTGTCTGAGATGGTTGACTACTTCGTATGTTTTCTTTTCTGAATCTTCACTAAAACAGAATTTCAAACACGCAAAGCAATCTACAGTTTTTCTGTAAATAGCTTAAGTGTAAGTCTAAGTCTACACACTATGGGGTAATTAAAAATCGATATGCAGATATTTTACAAGATCATAATTGTATCCAACTGAATACAACGTATTTAAGAGATAACCTACTTCATATATTTATGTGTGTGTGTGTGTGTTAGACATAGGCTATCGCATTCCACACTAAACACAATGTCGTCTATAATTCTAGATATCAAAATGAAATTTCCTGGAAACAGTATGTATCTCAAACCTAACCAGAAATGAAAAATGAAAGTGAAACATAGACATTTAGTACTTAATTCAGACAGCAGTATTTATTTAAAAAACAAAAAAAAACTGTCGTTGTAACTATTGAAAGAATACTAGTGTTTTCATGTTTCATTCTTTCCTCTCAAACTTTCCCCTTCAGAGACACAAGTTTCATTTACACATGGGGTACTTTTTAATCCACTTACATCAAACCGGTATAATTCTTCTTTCGCTTCTACTCAAAATGAACAACTGTCGTGCTTGACCCTATCTGCTTCTCGTTAAACCACGTGTGGCTTTCATTTGCTATACTTCCTCTTCAAATCTCTTTGCTCGTATATTCCGTTTGCTTGCTCTTTTCGTCAGCTAAATGTCTGTACGTAACCGTAAGTTCTATGCTAACAGTTTCTTTTCTCACACGCGGAACTCTCTTCCAGTTTCTTGCTTTCCAATCAAGTTTGATCTTCAAAAATTTAAATACTACATCAATTATTATCTTCCGTCCTTTTAATTTCTGTTCTTTTATTGTTCTTCTCCTTAATAATGATTTTTTTTCTTTTTCTTATATTCTTTCACATCCAGTAATCCTCTGCGTGTTAGTGGCTTGGTTGCTTAGGGTGAAATGATTAGAAAAATGTAATTGCACACACATTATATATATATATATATATATATATATATATATATATATAAACAATATTTACCAGTGAATTAGACGCATTCGAAAAGATATTGTTGAAAGATAAATGTTTGTTGAGTTGTAATGTCACGATTAGAGAAGTGTCTTAGACATTTGATATTCTAACCGTAGCCATCAAATATAATACTAAACACACACTGTGTTTTTCTGTGATGTCCTTAGGGTCACGATCTTTGGTTATGTCATTAAATGTAACACTCCAAGTGACGAATAGGCATGTGTCTCGGATTGGTGACGTCCTGGACAGGTAACTACGGAAGGATTACCTTTGCGTTTAGAAGATCAAGGTTGTGATATCGCAAGATCGAGACAACTAGTGTCACAAAATGCTAAAGTTGATGGGTTCCTGAAATTGACTGAGGTTTTAGAATACCGATGAAGAAAATTAGAATACATTTAATAAAATATTAATAAGATATATTGGGCTGAAACAAAAGTTCGTTGCGTTTTTCAATAGTGTCGTTTGAATACGTGACTTCTTTTCATACGTTACTGAAGTTTATGATATGTATAAATATTCCGAAAAGTGACATTTGAAGGCATCTTTCGATATGATTCATATGTGGATTGTGAACTTTAAATGTCTTATGTTACAATGAAAATGCAGGAAAATGTGTTGCATATTCGTCATTTAATGATCTTTTATTTCTGGAAAGAAAACTCTGTACAAGTAACAAAAGATATGTGACATTTATGGAGATGGTGCCATAGCTGAGAATACTGATGATAAGTGGTTCGCTAAGGTTCAGAAGTGGAGAATTTAATCTGGAAGAAAAAAAAACCTCTCGGCAGATCTGTATTTGTTGATGAGGATTAAATCAAAATGCTGGTTTAAATAATCCAGTTTACAAGGTACGGAACATCTCATAAAAACTCTACATATCTCATATGGTGGTTGGGGGGGAATTGTAAAACATTTTCAAACACTTCGATACGTGAATTTTTATGAAATTTTGGTTCCTGACGATTTAACGGGGAAATATTTAATGGGCCGGATTTCCATTTGGAATTCTTTGCTCAGACGAAATAAAAAGGACCATTTTCTTTTAAAGAACGATAACGGGCGGCGAAAAATTGTTTGCGAAAATGTGACGCGAAAAAGGTCCTGGAAAAACGAAATGAGCCACCGTTATTCACTCGCAACGGCCAATCTGCATTCAAAGAAAGTGATGCCGTGTATACGTTGGCCGTGGAAGGGCATTGTGCATTGTAAACCCTTTTTACAAAATCAGACGCTGAACGCAGATAAATACTGTCTCCAGCTTACATTGAAACACCGATTACCGAGGTTAAAAATAGCGTTGAGCCTGGTCAGTACTTAGGGAGGTTAGGGTTAGGGAATGTCAGGTACTGTAATCTACGCGACAGGCCAAGCAAACCGGCGATGGATACAATCTCGCTACTGAAACTAACAGAAAACCTTCGTATGTAGAAGTGCTTCGTCGCAAGACTTACCTGAGTGTGTGCTTAGTTGAGATTTAATATTTACTTAGCTTAGGCTGGCACAGGGCTACAAAAATGGATTATAGTGTGAGTATTGAACTCATAACAGTGGTAATGGTCTGCAAGGCAAACATTTTCTATAGAAAATAGAATAGATTATGCTGTTGGAAAAGCACATTTTCTGGGCAGAACAAGCAAACTATTTGTAGAAAACTAGATGAAGAACCTAATTTATAGATGCATTTATCTGCTTCACATTAGAGGTTCTCGTCTGGTTACCTATAGTTAAGCAACGTTGAACCTGGCCAGTTCTCAGATGGGTGAACGATGAGGAATACTCGACAGGCCTAGTAAACCGGCGATGGGTACAATTTCCCTACTTATACTAACAGAAAACCTTGATATGTGGGGGTATTTCTGGACTGACAGATCGCAAGACCTACCTGGAGTTGGGTGAGAGAGTGGCTGTTCCCAACTGGACCGATTAAAGGCATGAAAAACGTCTGGAATTGGACGATCGGAAGGGTGTCGTCTTCCAACAGGACAATGCCATAATTCATGTCTCTTTGCAGACCCAGCAGAAATCTATACAGCTTGGCTGAGACGTCCTTCTATATTTTGGTTTATGACTTATTTCGATTCCAACTAGATTTTCTTAATAGGAATAACTTCAATTCTCTGGAAAATTGTAAAAACCACTTTGACCAGTTCATCACCCAAAAGAATATGGAATTCAAGTAGGATGGAATCATGAATTCCCTTCAATGATCGTTAAAAGTACTGGAGCGCAATGGCACATAAATGGTTGAATGAATCTATGTACAAAAATCACTTATAAACACTACAATGATCTGTTCCGATTCAACAGTTTATTGAGTTGTTGAGTACATACGTGTTCAATTAGTGCCTGTATGTAACCGGAAGTTCTATTGAGTTGTTGAGTACATACGTTTCAAATTAGTGTCTTCTTTTCCCCAACTCTAACGCATGATCGCGATACACAGAGATCTGAACCTTGAACCATCGTTCACAACTATGATGATGGCAGAACAGTACCGTGTCGGCTCGTTCGCCTTTGATTTGCTACGACGATCTGATTTTCCATGTTTCTTTTGTATATCTCGTGTCTGTCAGTTCGTTCTCCCCTTTTTCGAAGGTTGTGGTAAGATGGCCTTTTATTGTAGATGCTGTTACATTCTGCCCTTCCCATGTCTTTCTCGCACGTAGCGCGTTTCTCTCCGGCGGCCGAGGTAGAACTGTCTTTACTCCCACTGGCTGCTTTTAGCGGACCGTTCCACTTATTCGGCTCGCGTCGTTTACATCGGAACCTAACCCACAGGCTTGTCATCGATTACACCGGTTGATTTTTTCGACACAAATTTTGTTGGGCAATGGGCACGTGTTTCTGGGCTATTTTTTCACGCTGAATCTGAAATTCAGTCCATTTTTCCCCAATCACATCACGTTTTCTCAATACAGACAATTTTTATTTTGTTTAAAATAGGCCAAAATGCCTAATTCATGAGGATATGCCACTGCTTAAATATGCGAGTGACATAGTTGAAACATTTCGCTTTATGTTAAAATGATTTATCATTGAAGAAAAAGTATCCACAGAACTTTACAAATGAATTCTAAACTATTTCAGTTCAGATAAGCTGACTTGAAAGTGCTTGATTTTATGAGAGATATCTCACTGAAAAATGTTCTTGTGTCCTCAATGTTCTTAGCTTGTTAAAACTCTATAATTTGTAGGTTTGTTTTTCATAAAAGAAGCTCTTTAGTACTCAGCGATTTTAGTTTTTATTAGTAGTTTTCACTTTAAGCCTGAAACCGTTATAAGATTTTATCGTATCACTTGAATTTACGGAGGTCTAGAATCGTCAAGTCTCTCTATAGTATGTACAAGAACATCGATAAATGAGGGTTGTTAGGGTATTAGGCGAATGTATTTGAGACTAGCAAGATTAAAATTATCTTTATCATCGTTTAAAATAGCCGCCAAACACCAGCTAAGCATAGCCAACTACACACTTTTCCTACCCATCCCCAACACCACCAGCATCTTGTCAGACTAAAAATTTATACAGAGCTGTTTGACATCTTGGTGCTTATTAACACAATTGAAAAGTGGTTTGTTTGCTTTTTTTTTGGGGGGGGGGTCATGCCCTTATGTTCTCATTATGTGCTCATTAAAATTATAACTACATGGGAATAAAATTTAACAGGTAGGCGAGATTCATTTTCTGTAGATGATGCACCGATGATCCCTAATAAATTAAAATATTTTTAGACCGCCATGACAGTTGTCAGAACTTGAGTATAAAGATACACTTTCTGTTTAATCACCTCGATCAGTTTCCTAACAATCTTGGTGATTATAATGGTGAACAGGGAGAGAAGTTTCATCAGGATCTCAAGGTAATAGAAGAAAGATACAAAGGCAGATGGGATGTTAACATGATGGCTAATTTCTGCCGGAGCATCAAAAGAGATCAACCTTTTCAAAAGCAACGTAAATTTATACCTTTAGATGGACAAAAATGGATTTATTTTTCATTCTTTGTATCTTTGTTTTGATTCAATAATTGATGACAGATGTTTACTTTAATATTGCGGATATTTTTCTGAAATGAAAATGCATTCTTTAAGTTATTGGGATATTTTTTCTTTTATAAGTTATTCTAACCTGAAAACGTTTAAGTTTGGTTCTACTTGGCACTGGCATATTACTGTTAAATGGGTATTTGGGCTTATTTTAAGAAAAATAGAAATTATCTATACCGAGAAAACGTGATGCGATGGCGCAAAATGGACTTGATTTTCAGATTCAGCGTGAAAAAATAGGACAGAAACATGTGTCCATTGCCCAACAACATTTAGGTCGAAAAAAAATATCGACAGGTGTATTGGCATGATCTAATCGTTAATTTACGTTCCTGAAGGTTTCCTTTGTTTCACAGCTACATGGCTTCTTGATTAAGTTTTTGATGATCGACTACCCGACAGCTATTCTTGCAATAGGGCTTTGGCGAATATCTTTTAAGTAAACACATTGCATAGCCCATTGGCTATGGTCGATTGGAAAAACTCTTTTCTCTTAAATTATTCTAGAAAACACGCGCGAACACACACACACCAATCCATGCAAAATTAATATTGAAATCCATTTCCTTAAAATCTGCAAACACATTTAATTTCTCGAAAGTAATTAACTTTTTTTAATCAGTTTTTCCCCATTTAATTCCAGTTAAAGACTTTCCCCGGTCCTATCGCATAAAACCAGATCTTTCTACATTTAACTTTTGGTGTCACCAACCATCACATCACTGAGTAAAGTAAATGCTTTTTATTTTGTCATTAGGTTGCAGACTTATTGATGTACCTCCGTGTATACATATATATATATGTGTGTGTGTGTGTGTGTATATATATATATATATATATATATATATATATATATGTGTGTGTGTGTGTGTATGTATGTGCATATATATATATATATATATGGATGTGTATAAACCAAGAGATAGCTTATTCCTAAATTTTCGCTTGAAGATGAAACGGGACTAAACACCTTAATTCAACTTAATTTTAATAATTATTTGGATGGTTTCAGCTTTCGTTTTTGAAACATGAGAACTCTTATGTAGCGAAGGAATCATATTTTTAAACAAAAAAATATTATAATATATATATATATTCTGCTACCATCTCCAAACTTGATCTCTACACTACATGCGAACTCGATGGTATCTCTGCAGTTGTCATAAAGAAATGTGCTCCTGTTCTTCTCTAAACTCTACAACAAATGTCTTACTGCTTCTTGGTTCCCAGTTTGTTGAAAATCATCTTCTGTAGTTCCTGTTTTTAAAAAATCGGATGAATCGTCTGATCCTTCGAACTATCGATCTATTAGTCTTCTGCATCGTTTTAGCAAACTACGTGAGACTCTAATCAACTCCAAACTGATTAAGCATCTCACCTCGCAGAGTCTTCTTTCAAACAATATGGTTTTCGCTTCTGTGGGTCAATTGCCAATGTGTTAACGGTAATTACTGAAAGGGTCTATCAAGTTTTAGATAAGAACGGGGAAGCTCGCTCTATGCCTTTAGATATCTCGAAGACATTTGACAGGGCTTTTGGCATGGTGGTCTTTACAAGCTGAAAGGCTATTGTGACTCCGGTTGAATTTTTGTTTTGATCCAATCGTTCTTAACAAATCGCATTTTCTATCATTCGCCTTCCCTTCTATCAGCATGGTTGATGCCAACCTCCAGGAGAGCAACGCATTGTGTCGTGTTTTTCATCGACATGAAGTGGAACGATTATATTGAAGGCCGTTGTTAGAAAAACGTCGGTTCACTGTGCGGTGCCAAACAATTTTTCTTGCCTGAATCCATTTTGCACGCTTATAAGTCTACCATTCATTTGTGCATTGGGTATTGCTGCCCTATCCGATTTGGTGCTCCTGCTATATATCTCGAGATTCTTGACAAAATTCAAAGATGAATTTGCAATATTATTACTCCTGACCTAGCATCTCGACTTCAGTTATTTTGTCGAGTTACCTCCTCCTAATTTCTTAATTTCCGAAATTGTCACTAGGGGACGCTTTCCATATACTGTATATATACTCGGCGAGATCTTGTTTCGTCCTCTTTCTTTTCATTTGACACTACAACAATGTAATCTCTTGGAAGATTGCGTTTTCCTCTTTTTGTGTGTGTGGGGGGGGGGCGCTATGCGTTTCCTTCGGGAAGCACCATGAACATTACACACGCACGTACGAACATTTACTCACGCATACTTTGAACACATAAACTTTCCACATTAATTTGTTACACACGCAGTATTGTCTTTGTCAATTATAACCCTAATTGTTTGTTAATACACATATATTGGTTTGCACATATGTCTACCGGTCTTTATTGTTTTTCTTCACATTTCTGTTGGCGGGCTCATACTCCGAGAGTTCGCCATGTTTGTTGTGGGCTATTTCAGGAGATTACACGTGTTCCTCTTACAACGCGTACAATCGGTCCGCAACAACTTTTCCACCGCTGAAACATGGCTTTCCTGTGATTTATCTATAAATATTTCCATGGCAATTGTTTTGATGAACTTTCCTCTTTACTACGACTTCATGAATTTAAGCGTAATATTGGCTGTTAGGTCTCATCGTTTTATTGTTGAAATAGATGTTTAAGTTCTGTTCTAATAGTGTTTTTGTTTTTTATTTTTTTTTTTTGGCATTTCACACTTGTGGAACTGTCTTCTGGCTTCCTACTTTTCTGTCAACTACAATTTACAAAAATGTCAATACCACGTTATCTTTTGTCGTTTTGAATCCTGTTCTTTTATTATCCTTTCTCCTCAAGAACGCTTTCTAATTTTCTTTCACTTAACCTCTTGCGTCTTAGTGGTTTTAATGCCTTCCTTGAGGATGAAATGATTTTTAAAAATTCATTGGCCATTATTAAAATCATATTTCATTTTTTAAATTCTTTGCTTCTTATTAAAAGAAATATTTCCACTAAAATATATTAGCTGTATATAACTCGTCCATAATCATTAATTGCGCAAAGTAGGTATATTTTTTAAAACAACAAAATATTTCTTTAGAAGTCTGCTGTCCCGAACAGAAAAAGTTAATGCTTCCCTCTGATTAAAAAAAAAAAAAAAATCTGACCTGTTCTTTTGAATAATAAGAAATAACAGGAGGCATGTAGATGTCTTACCATAACAAATCAAGAATTTCTGTTTTTGTTTAAGTGTTCTCTAGCAAAATAGAACTGTTCACCTCTTCAAACAAATATAATTAATCAATGGTGCCCTATTTCCCTACTTTGCTTTCCGATGTGAACTCGGTTTTTCTCAAGCATTTCTGGGCTCACAACGAGGCTTGTTAATAAACCGTGCGTGGACGCTTTGTTAGAAATGCGTGTCACGTAAAGACATTTTTGTATTTCCAAGAATTTAATAATCTTGGCTGAATCTGGCATATAGTTACAAATACGAGGCACATAGTAAATGTCTTACTTCAGAATAGTAAAAGTCTTTTAGACGTACTCGATTTTACTTCACAGCAAAGGACATATGGACACTCTTCTTGAGCCGATGATTATTGATCGAGTCGAGTAGGTTTAATTTTTATTAGTGCTCCATTATTGTGACCTTGTGCCCAAATAAACTAACGTTAGTAAATATCCAATACAGTCAATAATGTCGGAAAAATAGTTTGCTGAAAATGGCCTGTCGGAAGTAAGAAGAAAAGCTGTAATATTAGGTAGGACAAGAGCGTTATTTAAATAGATTTGGTTGACAAAGGCGGTACAGAAGAGTTCGAGTCTTATAGGAACCTGTGTTTTTTGTTTTTTTTTGTTTTGTTTGAAATTATTACAATTTAAAATGAAACCAGACAAATATCAGCCGAAAGTGCAAATTTCAAAAATTCGTGAAGTACGAATAAAAAGAAAAAAAAACAAAGATAGGTAGGTATAGAGAGAGAGAGAGAGAGAGAGAGATAGAGAGATTTTAAGTGAAATTAAAATCGATCAGTAGTGGACATTTTTGAAATGTGAAACTATGTTAAGAGCCAAATCAATCGATAAATAAATATCCTACTTCAGAAATTCTCACCGTATTTTGTTTTCTATAATAACGAAGCGTAACGTTAATTATAGGAACAAATTTTAACAGTGAACACCTTTATCAAATCTTTTTGAAATGGTAACTCTCCTCCTGTAATGCCCAACAGAATTCCGACGAACAATTTTTTTGTTTATTCACCTGTAGAGGGCCCGTGGCGGTTACGGTTTGTTGAGGGTTCATGGCGTGGCTGTCATGTTGTTGATAGGGGTCAGACGTAGAAGAAACGCAAGGTTCAGATACTCCTGCCCGCCGAGCCCAACTACATAAAAAGGTTGGACTTTGATTAAGTCCAAAGAAGAAGGAAAAGAAAGCAAACAAAACAAGACCGATAATATATGTATACACAAATATATATTCATAACAAGTTACAATACAGGGAAACAGTACAAAGGACGAAGTGTGTGTGAATATTCAGTGTGTGCGAGCGTGTGTGTATATTGTGCTTAGCGTGATTCCACGCTAGTCCTTGTTAGCGACTACATTTCGAGGTTGATAGTTGAAATCCTCTAGGAATAAGAGAGATTACCTCAAGGTGTCAGTGCACAGGCCTGAAAGGAAAAAAAGAGATCGAGGTGAAGGGTCAGCGGCTATTTATAGCCAGGAAAGAGAGAC
Organism: Acanthosepion pharaonis; assembly: GCA_903632075.3. NCBI lineage: Eukaryota > Metazoa > Mollusca > Cephalopoda > Sepiida > Sepiidae > Acanthosepion > Acanthosepion pharaonis. The sequence continues at coordinate 4,956,108 of CAHIKZ030001668.1, read as the reverse complement.
CCCTGGTGAAAGGGTTACGAACTGAAGGAGGAGTTAACTCCGACACACCTACGAAACATTAATAATTGCTTTTTCTTTTCCTTTTTGTCATTTAGAAAATAGTCAAAAACAATTATCGATGGTTTAAAATCAAATTCCAGTAGTCACTTTAAGTATGATAGCTATCCTTTTGCTGAAGTCTACTTATCTTTGATTATAACACACATAGATAATTAGATAGATGGAACAGCAAAATTACCTTGTGAAGTTAACTTTGTTAATCGTCTAAATAAACTTGCAAGTATATCATTTTTCTCCGTTGCATAAGAGTTTATAATTCACCGATTTACTTTGTTATTCGAACTAAAAATGTATTGTTTACAGTGCACAGTCCCAGAGACCAGATTATCTCACAGTGTAAGTTTATATTTTCAAAGAATTTCTTGAAGCTTTAATTTTAGGTTTCCTTCCACGCTAAATAGATTAAATAAATTTAATATTCCCAATAAGCAACATACAGCGGTGCATTTCAAACAGAATTTTGATTGGAATCGTATTTGTTGGTCCTTATCAATATATAGTCTATAAATTTGTCTATATTGACAATTATGTCAACAAAACATGATTTTCTTTATTAAAAATATTCAAAAATAAAATATTCTTTTCTGAAACGTTATTTGAAAAAAATAACTGAATTGAAGTTTAATTAATCTGAATTGAAACAAATATTATTTACTTTTAGTTTTAAATATCACAGAAAATCATCTTTTTTAACACGGAGGAGTGTTTTTTGACATGCTGAGTGATTTATTGATAGCTCGGGAAAGATATTAGAGAATAATCAAGAACCAATACTAGCAGTAAACAGCATGCATGCACATAGAGAACGAGTTCAGCGAATATACAAAAATAGGAAGGAGCCTAAGGCAACGATGCGTCTTCTCACCAGACTTGTTCAACCTATACACCAAAGCAATTCTGAGAGAATTGGAAGCCGTACCAGGATTCAGCATTGGCGGCCACAATTTTAACAACATAAGATACGCAGGTGACACAGTACTGATAGCAGACACGGAAAAGAAATTACAAAATCTCCTACAGAAGGTAGCGAAGGAGAGTGAGAAAAAGGTACTGCATGGTCATCAGTAAAAGGAAGAGTCCGAAATGCGATTCACAGGTCGGGTACACTAAAATCAAGCAGGTGCAGAAGTTTAAATATCTGGAAACTGTTTTGACAGAGGACGGTAAGTGCGACAACGAGATCCGTAGACGTATTGAGATGGCCAAGGACGCATTCCAAAAGGTGGGCAAAGTATTGCGAGATAGGATTTCTTTGGTAACAAAAAAAGAGTACTGAGCTTTTATGTGACATCTATTCTCTTTTACAGCAGCGAATGTTGGACGATTTCCTCAAAGATGAAGAAGAGACTCGAGGCGACGGAGGTGTGGTTCTACAGAAGGATGCTGAGGATATCATGGACCGAGCGTGTGAGTAACAATGAGGTCTTAGAGAGGATGCAAACAAGGAGGAGGCTTCCGCTTATACCTTGGAGAATCTGATACTCATAGGTCGAACAGAGGGAAAGAGGGACAAGGGAAAACAACTCATGACATACCTAGCGGGCTGAAGCAAATGGATGACAGAACATAGCTTTGATGGGTGGGGGAGAGCAGCAAAGGGACAAAACTTATTGAGAGCTACAAGGGATACAGTTGAAGTAGGAGATCCATGACCTACTTTCTGATACGGCACATAAAAAGAAAGAAGGTTGACATAATTGAAAAAAAAAAATCACATGACGAATACAACGTGAAAGTAATTTTTTAACTACTCAGTAATCTTAAAATGTTTTAATCATTCTAATATTTTAATTAATGTATGTACTTTGGCTTTATACGCTTGTTTACGAAAACGCTTGTTGAAATATTAAAAAATTAGCAATAAATTTTAAATTTACTAGTTACCTCCCTTATTTTTTTATAATGTAGTGTACAAACGTCATTTAAAAAAAAAATTGACACATTTATACACGCATAAAAAATTCAAAATCCCTTGTAAAACACCGAATTTAAGATTAAGCGATACAAAAAAAATTATCGAAATTTCATAAAATTAAATGAGTGGGGGTAAAAGAAATAAAAAAAAAAAGATTTTCTAAAAAAAGAAACGTTTAAAAATAATTTCATTCATTTCTGAATAAGTTCTGGACAATTACTTTTTGCAAGAATTTCCAAAATTCAATGTGTTTTTCACCGTAAAAGACACTCGAATTTTCGCACAAATTTATAATCACGCGTTGACCTCAGAAAAAAAAAGATTTTAACCAAAATTTTCAAGGTTCTACATAATAAAAAAATTACATAAAAATCCTTTCATCTTAACTAACAACACACATATTTTGACAATAAAACTTTTTAAAATTATGTTTTGAGCATTTTTTAATCGTGTATCCTCTTTTTTAGCGAATTTTTGGAGGTGATTTATCTTTGCTGCAGATAAAGCATATGTGTACATTGAAAATATTAACAAAAAAAGTCTTGTGAAAAATTAAGCTTTATTAAAACTTTATTTTTATATCAAGGAATAAACCTTTTAGTATTGTAGTTAAAATAAATATCTAATGAAGATTACACTCATTATTGCTTGCTAACCACCAAAGACTCACTCAAGTCATTTAAGTAAATACAAATTAGAATTTTTTGTGTTAGAAAGTACTATCTCCTTTCCACAATAATTGACCAATTCCATTGCTTAGAAATGCAAAAATCTGGTCACTTATTGTTGTGGAATGGAAGTAGTAGTATTTTTTCCGGTTTCGCAATCTTAGTCGTAGACAATCAGTCGTGATATTTGAACAGGACAAGCTAGGAGTAGATCTCTAGAGATCCACCCGCAAGACAGAATCACCCCATTGCACCAAGAAAAGGTGTAGTGTCAGGAAGTTTGTGGCAATGGCCAAAAAAAAAAAAAACGAGCTATTTTTGGATGACCCACATTAAATTTAAATCTTCAGTCATGTGCAGTATCCGAGGGTACGGGGGTGTAGACTGTTTACTTTTTAGTACGTTCATGTGTCACGTATTTTTGCCTTTTACTACAAGTCCCAAGTGAATTTTAAATTGAAGTACGCAGTGTTTTTTGAGTTTTTTTATTTATTTGCATGTACAGCAAAAAACACGTTTTTTTTTTGTTTTATAAATAACAAATTACAGTTTACTGCTTTTCACTCAACAATCTAAAATTATTAACGTTATAGTTGTGTTTGTGCTTCATTGTTTTTTACTAAAGTTTACCAAAAATATAAGGCTCGAGAGTCATTCAAAGTAGTGCATTACTGTTATGCGTGATTTAAGTGAAAGAGAAGGTTATAAGAAGTGAAAAAATAATGAGGATAAAGAAGATAGATAATAATTGACCTGTGACTTGAAGAAGTTTAGATTGTTGTTTACAAGGAAGCGTCCTCGCGGGAGCCTGTTTTACAAAGTAGCAGTTCTTGGGGAAAAGCTAATTTATTTAATAAAAATTTCTTCATACATTTTTTTAAATTGCAAGTAAATGGCTATGTCAGAAATTATTGAGAATAAAAATGATGTCGGGTCGCAATGTAACATAAGAAAGACATGTCTACACTCCACTGTAACGTTGAATAGGATGTTATTATCATATCAACTCTAAGACGACAAATGAAAGAAAAATGCCGTATTGTCAGGAAAGCAGCCATACGCACAAATGAATTTGAAGAGGACCGGGGGGGGGGGGGTGAAGATGAGAAGAAAACACGTGCGTTTATATTTCCTGCTAGAAGAAGGCCTAGTTACAATATGAAAATGTCGGAGTCGGATTAAGTCCAACTGAAGATAAGGAAGACAAACAAACAAGACCGATAAAACAAATATGTGTATTAACAACAAATTACGAAGCAAATAGACAGTTAACATTGTGTTTGTGTGTGAACGTTCGTATTTTGGTGAATGTTATTTTGGAGAAGTTCGTAAGTGTTCTTGTGGTAAATGTTTGTAATATTCATAGCGTTTTCCCAGAAATGGGAAACGCTGATCTTCTAAGAAGCTTACATCTTGTCGCTGAAATGAAGAAAATTAGATTTACCTCCACGCGAGGTGGGATTCGGCTCGAAGCCTGAGGGGAAAAGAGATCGAGGCAAGAGGCCGCCCGGTATTTATAGCATGAGGAGAGAGACCCCTGGTGAAGAATTTGGGAATTAAGGAGGAGGTAACTCCGACACATTCATTTCATTCACAGTGACGTGAAACGAAGCTCACGTCATAATTTTCTTTCCTAGTGAATAAAAACAGATCTACACGATGCTAGACTTTATTACGTAGAACTGTTTCCACATTAAAACTGATATTAAATTATTAATCAACAGATGTTGGTGAAATTTTCAGTATATATTCATATGATAAATACCTAATATGAATTACATCTTATCTGTTTTCATTAGAAATATTTACAATAACTTATATTTGGTGGTGAGAGATTTTATGTAACTTGAGGGTTGTTCATTATGTGTTAAATATATATTTATATAGTATCGCTATTGAAATTCGAGATCTGTAAAGGTTGTTTTGATTCATGATAGAAATATAACCTCAAAAGTGAAACTAAAGAAGTTATTGGCTGGTGCAAACACAGCTTTGGAAATTGTGAAAAATTTGAACAGAAATCAGAGAACAATCAAAAACGAAATTGAAAATACTTGCAAGGGAAGAACAAGAAAAAAAACCGGTTTTAAAATCATAAAAAGAGATTCATGAAAAATTTAAAGAGCAAAAGTGGATTGACTAGCAAGAAAATATTTGAAGAATTCAAATGTAAAGAGAGAAAAGGTTTATAATATTGAGAACATTGGTTAGATAAAAAAATACAATAAAATTACCACCTTTAAATAAACATCCTAAATAGAAAAACATGTAAGGTAGACAAGGAAGTACATAAAAAGCGGTCTTTCAACAGTAATTTTTAGTAAATTAATCTCTAGTTATATTGGATGGACCTGATGTCTGGGCGAAATGAGTTCTTCACAGAGCAACACGAATTGGAAGAAAACTTTGGTGAGGTGGAGTAACGTTTTGTGCTAGTAATGTAGGTCGTAAAATGATAGGTTCCTTGACATTTAATGATGGTATCAAGATAAAAGCAGATTATTATAAGTTGTTGGACAAGACATTTTTGAGCGGTACAGTACAGAAACAAAAAGCTTTAAGTTAAAATGTATATTCACGCAAGACAATACTTTGCATTCTACAAAACTACTGCCCAACATTGCCAAAAAGGTTTCAAGACATCAAATTAATAGAATGGCCGCCAGTCTTTCTAGACAAAAAAAAACAAAAAACTTTTGATTCATTATTAAAGGAAATGTATATGAGAATGAAAATCAATAATCAAGGATCTCTAGGAAGAAATAAAAAAAAACTACTGCAAATTGAAGCCAGTGTAAAAGTTTTAAATTGAATGCAGGCACGATGGAGTAATGGAAAGCGGCTCGAATTGCGGAATCGAAGAGCCGAGTTCGAATCCATTACATTCACTTACGTGCTAATACCCTTGGGAAATGTATGAATCCTCTTCTTCTCCCCTCGGCCATGGGTAAATAGCAGGGCAGACCATGTTCTATAGGGTGGCAACTGGTCTACCGCAGAAAGAAATGGCACATAACTGAATTGAAAATTTGATTATAAAATGTAAAGAATCTGAAATTCATGATATATTGAATAGATCTTGAAGCTTTTGCCAATACCAGCTGTTCAGTAGCAATTTTATTGTGAAAATATTGATTTTTATAAAATCTGACATTTTGTCAAGCTCTTTCAGGACGTGAGCAATCAATGACTCTCCACAATTTCCTGTTTTTTTCTTTAAGTAACTCTTGCTTCTTTACCACTCCCTCTATGCATACGATCCTTGTTCTGCCATTCATTATCTCAAACTAGTCAAGCAGGTTACATGTTATTTCTTTTTGCTTCATTTTCCTTGAATATGCTACGTGAGTGTTTAATTCTCCAAGCTTTCTTTTTCTCATTATGCTTTCAGCTGTCTCTTTCTGATTGTTGACAACAGTTTCTTTGTATTACTCGTTCTCTTGAAAATTGCTTCGTTTCTCACATGTCCTATTGATGGTAGAACCACATCTCTGCCTCTCTTTTTCAGCTGTGAAGAAATTCTCCAACACTCATAGAATATTAGATATTACACCGCACTCCATTCTTTGTTTCTAACGACATTTTCCGAATCTTCACTAATGATCCTATTTTTGAAAGGATTCTGTCTTTTGCTATGTACCATCGGATTTCTGTCTTATACTTTCCGTAATCTGATGCTACACGAACCAGATCTGCACCTACTCCATTAGGACGTCCCCGATTCGGAACACACAACTTGGACTGTCTCTTTAGCTGACACCGATGCATTGTTTTCTTATAGTTCATGATTAGTTGTTTTTTTTTTTTTTATTGCTTACCTCAGGTGATACAAAACCAGATTTTGGGGTCAAATTAATTTGTTCTCTCGACGTAAAGTCGTTAATCTAACAAACAGCAACTTTTATTGATGTGGTCTACTTATTTTCAAATACGCCCACGCATATTTTAAAATAGTCCCAAAAGTCGAAAGTAGAAAAATTCAAAATTTAGTCGCGCTGAGCTTTCATTGATGTAAAATTATTTATAAACAGCAAACATTTTGTTTGAGTGTATGTCAAATCGAATCAATTGCTACAGCTGTGCCACTTGACATAGAATAATAGTTAATAATAATCAACCAGACGAACACATTAAGTAGTAACTTGGATCCTTAGGTATTCCATAATCATTGCCTTTACCAAACCAAGTTAAGCTTAGTAAATAAGAACGGATACAGTTATTGCTATTAAAACATATACGAAGTAAGATTTGCATTTTGATTGTTCACTAAATATGATTAGACTAGCTCAACAAAGCACTTTTAATTGATATGTTGCGACAATTTTGTATAATTACTCATCTTTTCTGTAATTAACTAAAATTTTCAAGGAATTATTTTTATATACATCTTTAATTATATATTTGGCTTGTCTAACAAAACTTATATATGTAGCAAAATATTTTATCTTTAAAAAGTGTGTCGCAAATACAAGTTCGTTTTATAAACATATATTTACGCACAAGAATGCTTCCTCAGTGATGTTTATTCTAGTTTCGGGCCTCCATGATATCAGACTTTCTCTTCCATGGACCCAACCAAGAGCGATTATTTCTCGACGGAAAGCTCTAGATTAGATTCTAAGAGGAAGGCAACTGTGATTCTGAATAAAAATGATATAATTTTCAATAAGTCTTGGGTCAACCGTTATCTTCCCACATATTCTCATACGCTATGCCACTTACTCTGTAATTCTCTACCTCGAGTGGCTCTTGTACAAGTTAAATATCATTGTAAAAACAAAAAGAGATTAAGCTAATCTTAGTAAGTATCTGAAAAACGTATTTCTCATGGGAAAATATGGTGTTTTTCTAATTAAAGTTCTTTGTGAAATGTAGATTTCTCTTAAAATTTTACGTCTTTTTTAAAATCATTTCACCCCAAGCAAGGCGACAATACCACTAGGACACAGAGTTGGGGGGGGGGGTAAAGGGAGTGAAAGAAAATGAGAAAACTTTAGTATGGAAAAGACAATAAAAGAACAGAGTTCAGGAAGACAGAAAATTGCGAATGGCGTTGCATTTAAATTTTGAAGATTGTAGGTGACAGGGAAACAAGAGATTGGAAGGGTGTTCTACAGTTCTATTGTCTTCTTATTTGTTGTTGTTATTACAACATTTCGGTAGTCGTGTCCTCCGGCCTTCATAATCATTTTTGCAAAGACGAAATAAAATTTGTATTGAATTTTAAGGTAGACTTTGTTTGAATTGTATGTCTTTTCTTGTCTCTGCCAGGGTTAAACCGTGAGAGAAGAAATTCTCACACGGTTTAATTGCAAAAACATTATGCCCTTTTGCGCCCCTGTGAATAGGGTGGGGTAGTTACTTCAAAGAAGTGGTAGTATTTTTCTTCTCTGTAGGACTCAACTGGTCTCTATGCAGATTCGAAGAAGCAGGAACTTGACGGTCGTCGAACAGGAGCATTACCAATTTGGTTGCTGAAATAAAAACTCGGCTATTTGTCGAGAGCATGCAGAAAGGTTCTTCATGTAAAAGTACATAATGTGACGACAGTCAATAAACCGACTGAATTATTCAGCCTTAAAAAGTCTCAAGAATATGAGACAAGAAGAATAATTGCCTAGTCATTTAGGCTTAATCTTGGGCGCTAAAGGCCCTGCAATGTGAGAGAAATATGAGTCCTGTCATCTCGAAGATTTTGCAGCAACTGAAAAAAAAGGCACGGGCAGTTGAAAATGCCCGCGAAAGCAAAGGAAAAATTCAACCAAAGAGCTTGGTCGGTCCAAAAATACGGTGTGGCATAAATTAGCCAATAGGAGCTTAGCTTTAATTGCAGAATTTCTCACAAATCCTCCTTCAAGTTTTAGATGTAGTTGTGACAAATTTTAGGTTGAGTTCTTTCAATTTTAGTTGTGAATAGTGGGTAGAACAATATATTTTTTTGATTCGTCCGGTTTATCAGGAAGGACCGCTTTTTATATTTAGAAATATTTTATGAGCCTTTTGTTTCGCATTGAATATGAAATAGTTAAGGTATTAGAGGAGACAAAGTATTTTCAATGTATTTCTCCTCTTCATGTAATTACTGGGAGTTATAAATTCTGAGTGCAATTAAGTAGAAATGGAAAAAATACTTTACCTTTCCTAGATATCAGGCTACACAGTGTTAATAGTAACTTAAAACTTAGTGTCTACTAAAAATCAACTAATAAAAATGATCTCATAAATTTTGATTCTCATTATAACAACGAAATCAAATCCGGAATAATCATCGGATCATTCCTGACAAACCCAATGAAAAAAAAAAAAAAAATCAGCTTTAAAAATTTATGTTCCTAGCGTCTCTCGTATGTGCGCATGTGTAGTCGCATCAACGTAAAAATACTTTAGCACGATGAAGTTCTAAAGGACGAAACGCATCTTACTTTTTCTACTTTGTCATACTTCTTTTCCCTAAAATTGTTCTTATATATATATATCGAGAGAGAGAGAGAGAGACAGACAGAGAACTGGTTGTTATAACTGACGGTTTTAACAAGGCAACTACAACCTCTTGATGCTTCTATTAACAAACCCTGTAAGACTTTAATGAGGGTGGAATGGAACAACTGGTTGCAACCAAAAGATTTTGAACGACCCCTATTGGACGAAAGTAGAGACTGACGCTTGCACTGATGTGCATGAGGATGAAGAATTTGTGGGACAATTGGGATAGGGATTGTCATTTAAGAAATGTGATAAGAATAACTAAATGAGTGAGAGAGAGGATGATCTTCTCTTTGTTCATAATATTGGATCCAATGATGAAATGTCTGATTCCTTTCCAAGCGATAATGAAAGCAACGAGAATTTGTTAGGTTTTGAACTAAACAAAGTAAAAATAAATAATTTTAACAGTATTTTCTTATAATGATGTTCTGAACTCATTTGTGTTGCAGAAGAAAACTAAATCTTAAAGTATCATATTGAATTTTTGTTCAACAAAAACATTTCAAATATGAATTCAGATTTTTTTTCTCTCCAAAACTTTATCTCTAAAACAAGGGTGTGGTGTCTTGTACACCGGTGTATCTTATATTCCGAAAAATACGGTGCACATTTATATAAGAGAAATACAGAAGCTACCTTTATTACGAACAGAATAGATTTCTGTCATTTGTTTGTAAGTTCAAATGTGAAAAACGTTCCCGGTTCGACTTATTTCCTAAAATAAGTATTTTGCTGTTTGGTCAACAATATACTGATTGTAGGAAATGTTCGGACCGAGAACCATACAGCATGCACTCGTATATAGTAATGCCTTTTATAATGCAACTGTATTTTTCTTTTCTTTTCTTTTTTTTTTTTGTAACAGTACCTTGGCTTGCTGGCTGGTAATGATGTTGCTTAAGGAAAATCCAAACATGACTTTCATCTTTAGCATCCCGATACCACTTTCTTATCAATGTTGAATTTTGTACAAATCTGTGCAAAAAGTGGATCAAAGAGCTTACCCAGCACCATACATATTTTCAGGAAATCTCAACTTCTAATTGGTCAATAAACACACAAGTGGGCGTTGCAATTCACCCACGTACGAGTCTTTTTCCAGCGCGTAACCAAGTTTCTTTTCCAGGAGCCTGTCACATGATTACGTTAATTATAAATATCAGACACAAATTTGTTCTCTTTTCTTTTCTTCCTTGATATCATTCGCCCACGAAAATGTAATCTTAAAAGGAACCTGCGTTGCGACCCCATTGCGCTCAAAACATATTCACACACGCACGTACGTACGAAATTTTCCAAATCAACAAGAACTTTTCTCTTTAATCTGATCAAACCTTTGCACACATCTTTACAAAACAAAATTGTAATATTCTACATATAAAAAAATATATTTATTGTTCCAAACATATCCTTTTTGTCGTAATTGACTATCGTTATCATTTGATTTTTTTATTTAAATTTATGTTTGTGGATGTTGCATGTTTCATTTACAGCGAAACATTAAAATATTCACGCAGCCTTAGATCCACTACACACCTCTTCTCGGCATCTACAAAGATTCGCTAAGAAAATGAGTATACATGATGAAAAAAAAATACCCCAAATTTAATAAAAACAAAATTTTATCTTTAAAATCTTCGTTATTAAGAAGAAAGACCAACGGATTTTTTGATTATTAAATTATATATTTTTATCCTTTTTAGAACGTTCGAAATTTTGGTTAAAATTTTTGGTTTGCTTACGTCAGCGGCAGACCATAAATTAGTATAGGAAATTTTAGTCTCTTTTTATGGTGAAAAACACATTGATTCGGAAATTCTTGCAAAAATCAAATAATTGTCAGATTTTAATGATACATTCAGGACTCATTCCCAAATGAATGAAATTATTTTTGAAATGATTCTTTTACAAAATTTTGATTTTTTTTTTTTATGTTTCCTCTCAACTTAATTTCGAGAAATTCATTTTCGTATGGCTTAATGTTTATATTAGTTACAGGTTAAGAACTACTTGAGGAATTTGAATTTTTTTTTTTTTTAATCAGAATCTCCAGTTACATAGAATATGCACTGAATCGTAAAATGAAAAATGCATTAAAACTAATTATGCATTATTTAATTAGGAAAACTTAAATGCTTTTATAAATAATATTATGTACACTATTGTCTTAAGAAAATAACTTTTTCGATGAATAATGAATTTTTACAAGAATTATTATCATATTTTTAATTTTAATTAGAATAATTTATAAAGTCTTAAAATTCTGTATTAATTTGTACGGGTTAAGTGATATTGTTAAGTAAAAACTATATTTACTAATCATAAATGGAAAAGCTTACTACAATTAAGCGACCACAAGTATTTTAAATTTATTTTTTTTGTGCGCGTGTTATAACACGATTTTTGACGCCCATACACATTATCAAAAAATAAAACTATAATTTAAAGCCTAAGTACCTAAAATTTAATAAAACAGATTACGGGGAATATTTTCTTAAATTTCTAAGATTACTGGGTAGTTAAAAATTATAAAACATGCGCTCACATTATATTCGGCAATTAATATTTACAAATATGCCCTCCGCAGAAAAAAATTAATTGAATTTCCAATTGTCAATAATTTTTTCAACAACTTAATAGACACCTATCTTCGTGTTAAAGAACACATTTATGTGATATTTTAAACTAAAAGTAATATTTGTTTCAAATCAGATTAATTAAAGTTTAAATCAGGTAATATTTCTCAAGTTTCAGTAAACTATATTTTATTTTTGAAATATTTTTTCATAAAAAAGAATTACATTGTGCTGACAGATACCTAAAATCAGCAATTAGAGATTAAAAAAAAGAACTCCTTCCAATCAATTTAAATTAGTTTTGAAATACAGCATTTTGCTTATTGTAAATTTAATCTATTAGCTTAAAATTAAAACTAAATTAAAAGCTTCAAGAATTTTTTTAAAAAATTCATTTTAAACCTTAAGTATTGCGTTTCTGTGGTGTTAGATACTTCCAAAGGAACGCTATATATTATGTGTATATGTTATAAACTTCTGCACATTTCTTCATTGATGTCTGCTCTTTTTAATAAGGCTTGTTGAATTAGAGCTGTTTCTAACCCGTTTCACTTACCACTTCCTTGGCTCTTTCGATGTTTTGTCGTTCAGGAATGAACATTTTACATGACTACCACTTATCAAGTAGATAAAAGAAGTTAAAGATTAATTTCTAATCATAAAAATTGCAGCATCGCATCTTACGTATTTGTTTGTATCTCGGAAAATTCGTAACTTGAACTTTTGTAAGTTAGGAAACACCTGTATAAGAACGAAAATAAGCTGTCATTATTCATAATGTGACACACCGCTGTATAGATACAATATTTCAATATTAATCACTGGCAGGCTGATAAAGCAAATACAATCTCAAAATATGTTTACATCCGAACAAAATTTAATTTTGGGACAACAAAGTTCTGAGCTACACAGTAGAGTATATGGGATAAGGACTATAATGTTTTATATATAGACGACTCATATGACCAAGGAATGAAAATGAAGTTACTTCTTTTTCTTATAAAGACATTTTTAAACGAATTAGGTAAAAATTAGCGTAGGATAACATCACAAATTTAACCTCGGATACATATATAAACATACACCGAGTCCCACTCTCGGATTATCACTGACCGGACGCTTAATCCCACGTTGAGTTTCTATTCTCATTTGCGACGGTGTGTACAAACCTGTGGATACTCCATTGTACGTTCACAAAGAGAAAAAAAAGTGGTAATTAACACCACGGGGAGAAATGAAGACTCGAACATTATTCACAATATATTTCGTTGTTTATTCTGAGATTCAGGAGCACAGTCTGCGTGGGTGTAGTTGGGTGACAACTTCTGCCATGTCAGACTAACGAGTCAACTTTTGCCTTCAAACAAGAACTGGCTCACTCCTATACATCTCTGCCCGTCTCTACATTACGACGCGCGACTGACAATTCTCTCTCGACGAACAGCATTTAATCCTACGAACAGAAATCCCCAACGTCCAGTCAAGTGTCACTTATGCCAAAAAGTTTTCATTTATTTTATTCCCTTTTGTTCAAATGGATGGCCGCCCCGAGGATAACATTTCGCAGACACTGCTTATACAGCCTGTTGTAAGGATGTGAATTTGTGCGTTCCACTTACAGCAAAATGCAGTTTAGCACTTATAAAAATAGTGTTTATAATGTAGTGAACAAAACAAGATCTAGATTTAAAATTCAAATGCTAAGCACTGACTCATTGATTTTGTTAGAAATTAAAAAGACTCGAATTTACAAATGTTGCTTAACACACACGCAAAAGCAAATCCAAAATAAAACTCGTGAAATCTCACACCTTGATGCGAAATGTTTTTCGGCCAATAGAAAACATTTAAAAACAAAATTCAAATAATCTTCAATTCTCAGAAACAAATTCTTTTACAGACCTTTTCGCGAGCCGATGCGAAGTTTGTTCGTCGTCCAATGGAAAGGCCCGAATCATATCCGGGAGTGAATTCCCAAATGACCTTTTCAAGCCCAACAAACAAAATAAAAGACGGGCAAGTTGGGCTGCCACCAGAGAGAAGGAGACGAGCGTATTAACACGTCCCTTGACAAACGTCAAGCGATTATTATTATCTCTACCTTTCTCCCTCACCTTTTTTATACTTGATAAACGAATAGAACATTTTAAGACTGAGCGATTACTTCAAAGACATTCTTACCCTACGATAACGCTCATACATACATACATCCACACATACGTTCCTGCCTACGTACATATAAAATCCTTGCAAGGACTACTACGTACATTTTCACAACCTTGTATCAACCAAAATACATTAATCTTATTTGTAAAGACCTAAATTGTTGTTTCAATTTACAATTTGATTTTTTGTTTCATACCCCTCTTTTAATGGGCTATCTAACTAACAAGGCCAAATCAAATTAATCCGTTTCAACACTCTACACTTAATTATAACTGATAACCTATTATAATAATCTACAATGCTGTTCCAACAATTCATCAATCATAAGTGTCACTTATAATTAATTTAAACATAAAAGAAATTACTTTTCTCATCACTTTGGATTGTAGAGATTGGTTCTATATTTCGAAGACCGGTAAACATGAGAAAAGTATTTTTACAAAGACATAAGATCAAAAAATTAATGAAAGAATATCATATTTTCGCTTTAGTTAAAGACTCAAAATATTGTTGAAGACCATGTATTTGAAACCTGTCTTGACCCTTTGAATTCAATGTTCTCAGCCAGTACTGACAATGGACGTTTCTTCACACTAGTATACACTTTCTCACGTGATCTCTGCTCAGTCGTAACAGTTGTCCCTGAGACTAACCAATTTCTTGGAAACATATACACACTCTCACTAAGCACACATCAACATTACTCACGCACAGAACATAGCGGTAATAGTAAGAAATGATCCAATCAATCAAGAAATTCTTCACTATCATATTCTTCTTCATTCAAAGATGACGAACAGGTAATAATAAATCTTTCGTTATTGTTAGTGCTGCTCCTTGGTTTATATTATCATTTCTCTATTTCTTTTTACAAACTTACTATCAAGAAGACTAAGAGCATTCAACTTTCTTCGTGTTCCTACACGTTGACTTGATGCTACAAAACTAAGTGGCGCGTCGCCACATCAGAGAACTAAGCTGGAAATTAAGTCAATATCTTACCAGACATTATAGTCTCATGACTTAGATCTGAGTTCACAACCTGGTGACCTTGAATAAAACAAGCAGAACTTGATTGACCGCCAACTAAATAGTGAACTACGATTATACAACTATATACAAATAGCAACTCCAACACCTTATGACAATAGAAACAGTTAAATTTCACAAATGTTTTATCTAGGTACCCCCAAAGATTCGCTCAAAAAATTGAGCATACACGTTGAAAAATTTTCCAGATTTAATAAAAACAAAGTTTTATCACCAAAATCTTTATTACTAAGAAGAAAGAACGAAGAATGCTTTATGTAAAAATTATATTTTTAAAAATCTTTTTAGAACCTTCGACTTTTTGATTAAACACGTTGTTTTTCTTGCGTCAACGGGTAACCATAAATTAGTCTGGAAAATATGATTTGGAAATTCTTGCAAAAATCAGATAATTGTCGGATTTTAATTAAACTTTCAGGACTTATTCACAAATGAAATGATTCTATTTTAGAAAATCTTGGTATATATATATATATATATATATATATATATATATATATATATATCTGTTACTCCCCCGCTCCAACACTTATTTAATTTTATAAACTAGTGGTTCTGTAAGATAAAAAATTGACGTTGATTTAAATTCTCCAAGGATTTTTCCTTATAACTAATACAACCAATACGCATTACAAAAATGAATTTCTCGAAATGTGCAAGGCTTGAAGCTATAAGAATTTTAGAGAATAAAAGTTTGCTTCCAAAATTTTTCACTGAAAATTGTATTTCTTTAACCATAATAATTTTCTTATCGCTTTTATGATCAACATTTTATGTGACTATGTTTTCCAGAATTAGCTTTTTAAAAGTAACGAGAAAATAATTAGTTTAGAAAAAAATAAAATATTGTTTTTTATTACGGACTACCATACTTATAAACGAAAGCAATTCAGTCTAGAGAGCTGTCGAAACGAATTTGTGTCGCTCTCTGCCAGATGTTATAAAAATGTTTTTTAAATAAAATTTCACAAATTTATTGGTGCATTTAAAAATCGAGGAAAGATTAAAGTAACTATTTCTCATAAAAAAAACTGTCTTGATATTTTTATTTGTTTACATATCGTGTTTGTGTCAATAAGATAGCGGCCATTGTAATATTTGTTGCTCATTCAAAGGGAAGATTTTGAATTCGTAATAGTTTAATTCAACTTTTATTAATTTAAATGTGTAGTTTGTTCTTTGCAGCGCGTAAATTTTGGCTATGTTTGTCATTAAAATAAAAAAATGTCAGAACTTACATTTTAATTTTTTAAATGTTTATTTAATATATGATTAAAAAGATTTTCGTTGGATATAGCTTTTACAAATTATTTCATCGAGGAGAGTGTCGTTGGCTTATACACGGAACACGAACTAAATTATTTCTATTTTTATTCTCATATCTATGAACAGTTTGGTTGAATTAAATCTGTATTGATTTTTATTAGTTGTGGTTGTGGTTGTTTCATTAGACGAGCAAAATCATATGCAAGCTGTTCGTGACTTTGTAACACAACAAAAAGAGCACATAAACATTATTTTTGCGTTGGGGTGATAAGGAAGGCTTGGTGATATAACCTAAAAACATGCAGCCTTTATTTTTATACTTATATTTGCTAATCCAATTAATGTGGATGACAAATAAAGGAATGGTTGAATCTTTGGGGTTTATAAGCTAACTCAATCTGCTTTTCAAACCAGAATCCGTTTATATATATATATATATATATAAACATTTGACTTTGACACTTTGTGACTGAAATAATGGAGTCAATGCGAAAACAAGAGTCAATTTAAGGCTTAAATTACTAATTTATAGTAATTATAAAAATAAATTTAGACTTCTACAAACTGCTGTTAAAGCACAGTTTACCAGTAATTACGTGTCAAAATACAATGATTGATTTGTTTCAAATGGAAACAAATTTGAACTTAACAAGTAACTTAATGACAGAGGAGCTTAGCATAGGATAGTGGTTAAACGTCTTGTTTACGTTTTTGAATATTTTTAATGACGTTCTGTGAGGAATAGTACAGTAGCATTATCTAAAAGAATAATGCATGGTGGGGTGACAAAGGATAAGTTTAGTTGAGGAACATTATTTTTTTTCCTGCTTTTAAAGACTGGATCTCGAAATAGGGCTGAAGAGCTTAAGATGTTTGTCTTAAATGCGCCTCATGACCACTGACTGCTCAAAAGAAATTAAAAACTAATTTTCAAAGAAAAAAAATCCTTTCAAACCCTGGAGAATACGTGATAACATGCATCTTTATTGTGAATAAAAAATGGATATTATCAGTATATATTTCTAAATATTAGGGAAATTTTAGAAACGTCTTTGAAGTACATTCAACTTTTTATTATTTGTACAATTAATCAAATATGGAAAGGAATATCGGTTAGTGTTTAAACACGGTTCTTACTTTTCTTGCTCGACAGAGAAAAATAGTTACTTTTGAACAAAATAATCAGTGGCAATGGAGAATGGGCGTATAAAAAGCCCAAATGAAAAAAAATCATGAGTCTCAAACAGAATTTAGTGTGAAAATATTCTGTGATAATTGGGATCACAATGAATAATTTATAGATATTTACTAGAACTTGGAAACACTATTAGCGCTACAGTGAGCAACTGGCTCGTTTGAATAATGCATTGTAAGAGAAAAAAACTTTTTCTGAGCAACCACTGATTTTGCATACGCTCATAGAACTGGGGTGGGAAATTCTTCAACGGTCCTTCGACTTTCGTTCCATGCAACACATATTGCTTGAATAATATATATATATATATATATAAAATGTAAAACGAGATATATTTGTGTATATGCATAGAAGTGGTATGTGCTATGGTATTTTTGTCACAACGCTATCTTAATTACATACAAAAAAATTTTTTCTTTTAAAAGAAAATTTAAAAGCACGAATTGAAAATATATTATGCTTTACTACTCTCCTGATAACATTAGGTTGAAGAAAAAAAAAAAAACAAACACTAATACCCAGGGGAGGAGCAGACAGAACATACTTATGAAGGAATATGTATATTCTTTTCCCTTAGGTAAGAAATTCACTTGTAAAATTTTTAAAGGTTGTGTTCTCAGTGTGCACAAACAACTTCTCTACAAAAAAAAAAAAAAAAAAAAAAAATAATAATAATAAAAATAAAAAAATCCATATTGTTGTTGACAGACAGGCAGGCAACTTTATTCCAAGTGTTTGGATTTGTCGTCAAGCAACAGTCTTCCTATTGTTCTCCCATGAAGTTAAGATGGGAAAACAAATTATATTAAATCAAACATGTACTCCACAAAAAAATACTGTGCACTTACAGAAAATACATTTCCTAAAGTCTGATTGTCATTTCTAGTTTGTTATTGTTCCTCACCCCATTTTAATCAGGCAAAAATGACTTCTGACTGATGTGCTCATTGTTGTTTTCATCGATAGATAAACATCTTATTAGTGTGATTAGAAAAGACAACTTATAGCACATGAATTAGAATATAAGATTGCAGTCTTCATTGATATATCAGTGACAATAGGTATCATGGGTCACTTTTAAAAAAAAAATGAACATCTCCAATATGCTCTAAAGTAGTATGAGGAGTGCTCAAAAGTTCTCAACTTATCAACCTTACTAAGAAACTATTAAAAAATACGATAAGTTTTAAGCACTTCCTCATGCTGTAGGTAGCTAGAGATTGCTTATGTGAGAAGCTGAAATGCATGGTGAAAAAGTTAAAAAAAAATGAGTTAGAAATATGGAAAATACAGATTTGTTTGGAAACCTCGAGACAGTGAAATAATTATAAACAGATAAAAGCCAATGTTCATGCTAGTGAGTTTTTAGCGCAATAATTTTTGTATAATGCACACTTATATTGATTATAAAAAAACTTAAAGGCTAAGCTACATATTATACAGAAGAAATAAGTATTAATTTTTTTCGGCCATGTGCATGGCCATATTCAGGAAGGTGTGATGAAATCTGAGGTATATGGCCCAATTTAACTAATATGTAACAGAGTTTAAAATCACTAACTAAACATTGCATTTGTTCTAAAAAATATTAAATATTAATCACATTTTAGTTTGTTTCATTGCTGCTCATGTCAAAATAGATGTTATGACAGTTCCATCCATGCTGTCAGCAGAGTAAATGCCTTCATCTTCAATGTCATCATCCACAGTCATACTGAAAAAAAAGATGCCATAATAGATAAGTTTTCTCTTAGAGTAAATTTATTTCTACAATAAGCTTACTGTATTTTTGTGTGGCCACACTTGTGTTTGCTCTCTAAATGCTATGTAAATGTGCTTCAAAATATCACAAACTATCTTTTCTTATTTTAAGCCGATACAACCCAGATAAAATTTGAACAAATAATAAAATTTAGCTGTTAGGAATTCTAAAATGTCAGTATGTATTATACTTGAGAGAAGTTTTGCAACCCAAATCTTGTGGTGTGTAACATACACAAATAATTATGGTACTTTGTTTCCTTACCCTAAGGACAAAAGTGGAGAATTAGTTCTTCGTTTCTGCTTTAAGGCTTTTGACACCTACTTTTCAGCTGATGTTTTTTTTATTTATATAAAAAGTACTACATGACTATACAGACGTTCATATTTCATGAAGATTTATTATAGTTTATGCACACATTTTTATAATTTAATATGTATTAATACTTGTCTCAGATTATAGATGACATGTTTAGTTGCTAACACAGCACTGGCATATAAATTCATAATGCTGTTTTATCTAAAACACTCTTGCTGCAAGGAAGAACTGAATTTGATTGTATCAGAAATTACATGTTTAGCCAGAGTTGTGATTTATTTATATGTGTTCTGTGCATGTTTAACTAAATGTCAATGATAAAGAAATATTCAGCCAGATATAAGAAACCTTTCAAAAAAAATTTGGTTAGGTTTTCAGTACCCCCTTGTTAGTTTGATATTACATTTCTCAATTTTTTTATTACTTAAATGTGCCCAAGTCTTAATGTCATTGTAAGAATTTGAACAATTTTTGGGCACAGTGTGTTTTATTTTTTAAATTTTGCGGTTCTACAATGTTTTTTTTTTTATATATATTGTTATTCAGACAAGTTAACTGACTGACCTACATTTTGTTTTGAGGAAGCTTCACATGTTTGTTTTTTTTTTTTGAATTTTCTTTGAAAAGTTCATTCATGTCATCAGTTTCCAAGTTCCAAGGTCTTCCAGAGTATTATTTGTCTGAGCTCAACATAGCTTTTCAACAAAGCATTCAGCACACGTTTTTGAGTTTTCTATTTCCTCCTTGTTCATATTGCATCGTTTTTCTGTCGCATATCTCCAGTTGCATGTCTCATGTGTGCGACATACCACTGGAGATTTCATCACGTTATTTCAGACAATTAGCACTGACTTGTGTGTATGCGTCTTCTTTTTGAGTAACAAATCTTTATGCAGCATCATTTTAGGGGTTTAATTTTATTTTTCTATAGTGAAACACATAATTGTACCTATACTCTGAAAAGGCCGTTTTGCAACAAATATTGTCTGATTAAGCAGTGAGTGAGTCTGCAATGATTGACCAAAAATTAATTTGGGCCTGTTGTGAGATGAATCTAAAGAGGTATTGGCCCAGATAAACAGCTTTGTAGCAAAAATAAGTGAAACTAAATTACAAATTTTGCTCAATAAAACCAATACTCAAATAACCAGTTTAGCATATTAGAATTTTACTTTATGTTTGCCTTACAATAATTACTGTTAAGTGTTCTTGCAATTTGCGAGAATATTGAAAAGAAATCACAGCCTTTTATTAATTGGAACAAGAATAAAACTGAACACAAATTGTCAGTAATTTAAAAAAAAATCTGATTTAGTTAAGTGAAATTAATTTTGATTTAACAAATATTAAAAGTGTATTAATTTATTTTAGTTTTTGCTAGAACACGCATCTGAGCAAAGAAAAATACATTGCTGAATAAAACAATTTATTCCATGAACATGATATAAGCGATTTCTTTTGTAACCCACATATTTACTCGGCCGAATACTGCCACATAATTAATGTTGCTTATCGGTTTTGTTTTTAATTTCAGTTTTATATCTGCTGAATAATAAAAGTGTACTTAGAGATTTTTATAAGATAGAAAAATCAAACTCTATACAGAAAAAAATTTGCTCGCAAGAGCAGTCCTTACCACAGATTATTCATTAATGTATATAGGACAATTCTTTCATTGAGCGTAGGCGTGATAATGTTACAAATTATTCACTAGTGTTGAGAGTTCAATCCTCACTGTCCTACCAATGTTCCGTGTCACACTAAACAGAGCTTAATGAATAATTGTAAAATTTACTGAAAGTATTTCAAATATGCAGTTATCTTTTCTTAAGTAAACTAATAACAAGCAGTGATGATTAATTGTATCTTCAGATTATTTGATTAAAGGTGGACAAAATAAGATGAGTTAGACAAAGTAATATTTTTAATGGTCATTATTAAATATTTGCCAGTTTAACCAAGTGAACAGCCTAAAGATTGAAACATTTAAGATTTCATTATGTGAAATGGATTAGTAACAACTTCATCACGAATATAGTCTTCGGTTTCTTCCAATGAATGTTGTTCCTAGTGTTGACTATTTTTAAATGAAGCAATTCTCACACTTTTATTTTTATTCATGTTGAAATTTATTCAATAATCATATCTTCTCCATGGGATTGACGTCAAGAGAAACAGTTTCACAATATTCAGGAACCTAAAATGAAAATTATTAAAAACTTTTAGGCAAGGGTCAATGTAGTAGGTGTCATAGTGACAGTTAAAGTCACTAGTGTTGCAAGAAGTTCCCCATAGATGCAGGTGTGAAGAGGTACAAAATTTCCACTGACTTTTAGTACATGGCTTTTGAAACTGGGATGTGGTAGAAATTTCAGAAAGCAATTGCCTGACACTTATTGGATAAGTGACTAATGGAAATTAAGATTAGTGCTTATTTATCTTGACCAATAATTTTCTTTAAAAATTTATTTATCAGCCAATAGCTTATTAGAAACAGACTGTACAGTGCAAGAGCGTTGGCAAAAAAGCACTGAATAATGGCTCCTTCTTAAAGAAAAAAAAGGCATATGCCAGACAACACAAAAATCACAAAGTCAGTAGTTTCTGCATTCCAAGTTCTTTTTTCTACTTTCTTTTCTAGAATATAATCTTATTCTTATAGAAAGTAATTCAAATATACATTTTCTTTTTTTCAACATGGATTAATTAGTCAAAGAACAATACCACACTGTATCTTTTTTTTTTTTAGCTGGTCTCATACAGACATGTTTTTAAGGCTTATCATTTTGTGGGATTCAAAAACTTAAAGAATACTACATTTGTTTACCTACTCTTATGTTTTAATCACACATTTTCAAAGCTTAACAGATTTTAGGTATGCAAAATGTAAAGTATAATACCAACACACTTCCTCATTATTGATACTTAAGGAAAAGATTCTATCTGGTCTCATACTCTGAAAACACATTTAAATTTAAGTTTTTTTGAGTCATTGAAAAAAAAAAATTGCATGAATTTTCAACAAAACCAGCAAACAAATGCTATATAAATTGATCTAGATTTTATTATCTCAATTCTTACTCATTTTTTTCTTAAGAAAAAGAAAAACTTTAATAATATAGAATATGAGACATGGTAGGAAAAAAAATTATTTTTCACTTTATGTATGTTTGTGTGCGTGTGTTTTGATGTGGGTGATATTTATTTCCCAGACCAATTAGGTATCTTCACACACTTGTAACAAGGTAATTCTTTCACAATCATTAGATTCATTTTCTTTGAAATTAATATTTGAATCCTACTTAGTGTTTTCAGGTTTTATTACAGTTAAAATATTTTAAAAATGTCTTCTAAACTTAGTGTTTTAGATCCACAACCTTTTAATCACAATGCAGATATAAGTGAATAAATACAATTTTTAGCTGACATATATTCAGATGTCATATGTAGTCAAACTTAGAAGAGAATTTTAAATTATTTGGTGAAGTATCTTGGTATATTTTAAACATGCTCACTCCCCACCTTTAATTTTAGAACTGGCCTCTGTCAGTGTCGTAAGTATTTATTACTTTATTCTTTTAATGGCTTGTGTCAAATGTTGTGCAATGGATGCAAAAGATGTGTAGCTTCAATGGCAAAGTCAAACAAATTGATGAAAGCTTCCTTTGCTGAAAATGATGATGTAAGTAAACCAAGTTCTTTTTTTTTATCAGCAAAGAGATGAAAGAGCAATATTGGGAACAAAAGATTTAATTTGAAGCGAAAAACATTGAAGAAACTGTTTTTGTCCTGTTATGAATAATAAACAAGAAGATCCCACTTTATGAGAAACAAATCCACAAAATAGATAACTCCAAATATTCTAATATTGGCTGAACAGTTGTAACATGTGCACATTGCACAGAAATTGTTAACATTGGAGCACATGAATTTCAGCATAAAGAAAGTCCAATTGATGCCTAAGACATGCATTCTGGTTCAAATGACGCTTTCCAAGTGGACTAGTGATCAATTATTTCTGGTTGGTGTTTTTCAGTCTTCATAAAGCAGTATGTTGCTTGTTTTCTTTTTTGATATCCAATAGTCAGGGAATTCTGCTTCTGTTGTTAAAGTAGAAATAAATGAAAAAATATATGCCCATAAAGTATCTTGGAAAGAAAGAAACTGAGTGCTGCCTTCATCTCCCAAGTGGCATTGATGAACAGCTGTAGTGGTAAATTCAACAAGAAAAGAGAGACATTTACTGAATTTTAAACAATGCTTAGATTTTCAGTATTTTGTAGTCATACTGCGGTGTAACAATCTGATTTCTCACACATCCTTAGGAGATAAATAGATTCTTTTTAAGTCAACTTGATTACCAGAGTTTCTTAGGAAATTTGTCTCCAGCCTGTCTTTAATCAATTTAATTGCTAGAATTTTCAAGATTCCTGTCTCCAGCCCACCTTTGAATTGGCAAACATAAAATTTTGTTAATTATTTTAGATAATCATAAAAGTATAGTCCTTTGAAAAACTGACTACCCATCCAGCTTTTGGATGATCTACTTTTCCGGGACACAAGTGGACAGACAGTAGGGTGGGACCCCAGCCAGTATCTATATAAGTAGATATATAGCATGAAGCCAGAAGTAATTGACCAGTGGCCAGTAAGGAAGGAACCAATTAACAGTGAGGAATCAGCAGTCAACTAGATGGTCAGTGAATGTAAGAGTCTTCTTTCTTTGGCTGAAAGTAAGATAGCAGTCCACTGCGATAAAGCTGAAAGAAGACAGACATCTAAGTGAGAAATCATATTGTTGCTATTTCCTGACCAGTGTCTTGAAAACATTTGTTGTTATTCTTTGTTGCATTTGATCACAATCAAGGAGACAAACCTGTGAACATAAATAGCCAGGTGTATATACCATACAACTGAAGTTGGATGTCATCACATGTTGTGCAATCACGACGATTGGAATAAAACATCACAGAGGACATAACATCAAATGGAGCCCTTGGAAATTTTCTGTTATTATTGCAATTATTATCAAAGTATGATCCAGTTATGGAGATCATTTAGATTGAGCAAGGGGAAAAAAAAGCAGCATTAATTATTAAATAGTTTTCTTTTGAAATCCCAAGTGATCTTATAATACTAATGGCTTTACATATCCAGTATATAGTCCAGTATGAGCAGCTGGTCTGGATGGTTAGGTCTGTTGAAGTTAAAAAGCCATTAATTAACTTATTTATTAAAATATAAGTTGGAGAGTCATTTTTATAGATAAAGGAAAAAGATGCTTTCAATATCAAGAAAGGATTTGGTTGACTGTTATTCTCCATGTTATAATAAAGCTGCTGCCATGTTAGGTTATTTATCAGGTATTGGATCAAAAATCCAAAAGCATAAATTGCAAAAAATTTGAAATTAGTATATCTTCATGCTGCAATTTAGGAAAAAAAAAAAAAGTTAACATGGTATAACTGAAGCCATTTATAATTGTTCTGCATATTCAACAACTTGATAAACAAACTGCAGTTGGAACTTACAATTTCTTTCAATTGTGAATCAGAAATTCTGTAGTGTGCAAAAGATGAAGCAGTAAAAATGGTACATGAAAAGAAAAATAGATGAATTTCTCACTGTTAAAGCATTTAAGTCAGAATTGCAACACAGCTGAAACAAAATGTGGCGCTCATAACATTCCGAGTTATATTTGATATTATTGTAATTTTACAAAGATCTTTTATCATTTACAAATTGAATGCTGAAATGACTTCAGGACTGAAAATAAATTTTAGAGAATCAGCTGTTGATCTTGTTTTTTGATAGAATCATGTGAAAAGTGCTGGCAAGGAGCACTTAAAGTGGACATCAATCAATGTGAAACATGAACACTGGCCATTAAAAGAAAAATATGGCAAAAATGAATGTCGAGTGAAAATGTAGGTGATGCTGGAATGACTGATGAACAAGAAATTTGTTGTCTCATGAAAAATGTTGATTTCTTGAAGAAAATGATCAAAATATTTTCTCACATATAAGATTTAAATTTCAGCATGTAAAAATATTGTTTCTGGAGATTTCAAAGATGGAAAACTGCCAAAAAATTAAGCTGGTTTAGCAAATAGCTATCCAGTTAATATTAATGAACTAGAATTATACTGAGAACTTAAAGACTTGAATGTTGATAAAAAAAAAAAAAAAATACCGGCCAATTTCCTAGAACCTAAAGTTGGACTTGATTTGCTTACATTTACAATTAAATATGGTTAAGATATTTTTTCAAATTTAAGAATTACTTTCATTTTGCAGATTTTGTTAGCAATTGGGCTTCTGTTGCTAATTGTAAAAAGTTAGGTACCGCCAATAATTTGCTGAAAATCAGTATAGCATAATGATAAAAGGACCCAAACTTAATAAAAACAAAGTTTTATCATCTAAATGTTTGTTATTATTAAGAGGAAAGAACAAAATATTTTTTTTAATTATTTTTAAAAATATTTTCTTTCTTTCTAACACGTTCTAAATTTGAGTCAAAAATCTCTCTTTTTTTTTTTTTTTTTTGTCAACTTTAGACTACTTGTGGTAATGGTCATTTTTTTTTTTTAAATTGGGGTCAGGGGGTAACACCTGTTAAAAACTTAATACAAATCATGCTACCAAAATCTTTAACCATAATTAAAGATATTTTTTGTGTGTCAAAATGTTATTTTTTTTTAGTATGTTATCTTGTAAGTGACATTATGGTTAAAAAGTAACATGTTTCAAGACTTGTCTCTCCCTTAGAGAAAGCCCCTTGACATATAAAGGTCTTCGGCTTATATCACTCTCAGGTATTAAATTAAAAATTAAATTGAGATAATAAAATTATCTTATTTATCAATTTAAACAATAACTGAGTGAGATAATTTAATTATTAATATAATAATTGGCAGAATATGAGTTTTCTGAGTGCTTTTTAATTCTTTTATTTTCATTAAGAGATTAATGAGTTACAAAACAAAACATTTTAGATATTGAAGTGACAAAAGTACTTTTGCCCCCAATCCAGCTGCCAAGGACTCTTTACTACACTGTTAGTTTCAGTTTTCGAAATACTACTTTTTGTAGCTTGTTTTTGTGATTGTTTTATTATTACAAAGTTTGTAGTAAAAATTAGATTTCTCTTAAAATAACCAAAAAAACAAAAAAAAAAAAAACAAAGATGAAAACCTTTAAAGAATTACCTAAATTTACTTTCTCTATTGCCTTTACTTTTCTAAAAACTAATCTGATCTTCCTTCATTAGACCAAATCACATTGGCTTAACTACAAACAGGGATGAAGGGAAAATCAACACACAATTTGCAGAATTTGCGATAAGTGAAAAAAAAAAAGAATCAGTTTTCAAAATTGCAGTAAAAGAATTTCACATTGATTGAAGTAGCATGTAGCAGGATTTGCTTGTAAAACAATATAACTAGTTTTTCCTTTCTGTTCCTTTATACTAGTGTCTCTCAGTCACCGCACTGTCCAGTGTTTGTGAGAGCGATGTCTGTTAAAGTTTTATGCAATTACTATTTCACCATCCAAAGTTGAATATGACCCATGGGTGCAAAAGAGTGTTCTGCATTCTGTAAGTTCCTTTTGCATCCCAAGGAGGTGTGATATGCTATCTTTTCTTCTCTCCCCCCCCAATGGCTTTTGCATTGATTCTCTGCTAATAATGACTGAAAAGAGCTACACTGGAAGGAATCACAAAATTTTTGATCAAAGTGTAGTATAAAAATAGTGTGTATGTGCATGAAATGTGATTTCATTTCTATTACTTTTATCTTGCATGCTGGAATGTATAAAAGGTTCTACATTGGCAGGGCATGATGGAGACTCACTATTCTGCAAATTCAAATGTGTTGATTTTATTCTCATGAAAGTTTAACTTGCGTCAATATTTAAAAGAATCAGTTTTGTCACATCAATGAGTGGAAAAACAAGCATAGAATACTAACCAGAAACCGATTTGAGCTTAGCTGGTCTTAGCTTAGTCCTGAATTGGTCATTAATTACTGACCTACAATGCACAGCTGGTTATCTACTTTTTTGTGAGGTGCAAGGACAGATAAGATTCATTCATCTAAACCTATATTTTTATTGATTACAATCAGAAAACCTGTCTCTGTACTTATCTTAACCTATGCAAGGTGGACTTTCTATAACTTCAGCAGATTTGTGTAGATAACTAAACTGCTTACCCACACCATAAGTGCAAACTCATTTCTCTGACCAGAGAAGTAATGGCCCAAATGATAACCATTTCCAAAATATTTAATTCTATAAAAAATTATTATTTTGCACATATTAATTCCATTTGAATAGTAAACTTTTGCGAAGATGTGCGGTAAAGTTCTCAATCTGATCAGAAAAGGACTCCTCAAGAATTTCAATGTTTGGTCAGATTTTGCTCAGTAGATTGCGCCAAGAACTTTACAGAACATCCCTCATATGATTACTAATTTTTTTGTTTTAGGCAGTATAGGTGACCCTAACTGTTAACAGTATGGGAATTGGCAATTTGAGTTCACACTCCGTTTAAGGCAGTGTATTTGTATTAATGTCCTTAAGAATGGCATCAAACTACTTTTCTCTCTCCACACCCTTCAAGCTAAGAGTAAAGTAGCAGGGTAATCTAGGCTCTTTAGCTCTAAGTGACAACCAGTCTAGGAGAAAGACAATTCTGAATTCAAGACCAGGAGTGGAATCTACTTCTTATTCCAGCAATAGGTAAAAATAGCAAAAAGTAAGAGGAGCTTGCAATCCTGTTCCATAAAAAATCTACTTGTTGAAATCTGATTGGCACAAACTGAAAAACCAATCAGATCCAGGATTTCATTTTTAAAATATTAAAATTAATTGCCATATACATATAATTAGAATAATCAGTAATGTTAGTTTCCTTATTGAAGAAGTCACACTTTCCAAAAGTTCTTTAAGACAGAAAATTTTAAACATGTGTAAAAATATACTTCTGCTCATCCTGTTCCTAAATTGTTAGATATGATTTTAATACTTACTAGACAAACCTATAACCCAAACCCATTAGTTCACACTTAGAAAGAAAACCAGAACAGATTATCATTGAGTTCACTCCTCGCAGCTCTGTAAATAAATGGAGGAAATCCCTTACTAATTAACATTTAATTCATCATAGCTTCTATTTCAGTTAAACATAAAGGGAATCCCTCAAAATATTATTCAGTAGCAAATCACCCAAATTTTCTTTTATTCTAGTGGTTTAGGGTTACTTTAATTCAATTTATTCAGTTATAATAATAATAATTTTGGTTACATAAAAAGCCTACAAGACAATTCTAACTTAATATTATATTTATTTAATAACACAACATTGCTATTGGGAATATAACAGATTTTACAAAAAAATAAAACTAAGTTTTTTTATCAACATTAGTAATTCAACTCTTATGTAATTAGAATAATTAAACAAAAGAACACATATCATTTACTTATCAAGTTGTCATTTATTGTGGAATGTTAAATTTCTTGACTGATTTCTAGAAGGAAGAGCACCCCACCCACCCAAATGAGTGATTTCCATCATTGTTATTTTGTGATAATAAAACCCAGTTCTGAAATAGAAAGTCAAAGTTTCTCTTTATAACACAGAACGAATGACAAACTCACAAGTACATTACTCTGTAAAAAGTTGAATATAAACAATAGCATAATATCTACTTGAGTCATTTAGTGGTGAATAGCACTTTTTGGCACTTATACTTTTATTGAGAAAAGAAATGTTTATAGAAGCAAATAATTTTTATTGCTTTTTGAAGCATACAAAAATATTCTATTTTGGTAGGCTTTTGTAATAAACAAAGTGATCAAATAATCTAAAAGAGACTAGTGGTTTTTCATTTTTTCAAATGCTAATTAGTTTTGATTTATTTACAGAAATAAATTCTCTGGGATAAAATGGTTTTGTTATTCTAAAAAACAAAAAAAAATCTCCCCCTTCCACTATGAATGGAACTTTTGATGAGGTTTGAATTCATATTCCTTAAGAGTTTGAGAATGAAGACATTACTGATTTGAATACAGAGACCAACTACCAGCCAAAATTGTTCATCTCAAACATTGTTGGTTCTATTATTTCAATTTTATTATATGATTCAATATAAAAATAGTGACAAAACATAGATTTAGATGATTACACGAGTTTGCTGAAGAGTTGAATATCTTCACAACTAAACCATGACATTTTATTTTAATCAATTTTTAACAGTATTTCAGTAAATGGGAAGGACAAAATAAGAGATATATCATATGAAGAAATTGCAGAAGAAAATTGAAGAATTTATTTGACATTTGCATGAATTTGGCTAATTTGTTATTTACGATGAAATATGTTTTTCTATAATAATGTTAGAAGTACTATATAATGGTAATATGTAGATGAGAAACTGAAACATCAAATGAAACTAAGTTATCGTTCCTATAAAGTGATGATGAGAATTTTGTACAGGAAAAATTGTTTAAAATAAAATAGCTTTCTTCAAACTAACCAGATAAGGCATACAACTATGTAGAACAACTTAAAATAGTTCATTAAAAAATTAAACAGCATTCCATTTTGATGAATAAAAAGAATATCATTTTGTTTTGGTATATGCTCCTTAATTTTATAAAAAAATGGCATTACTAAGACATAATCAGTTGAAGACAGAGATTGCCCATTTACCTTAGCTCTCACTTGACAACATTTTTTTTAATTTCTTTTTAAATATCTTGGTCACTTCCTTACAGACAACTTAGTCCAATTTAAAAAAAAAAAAGTGTCAAATGGATTTCTCAGTTTACTGAATGAAGAATTAAGATGGATACTAATAACTTGTAATCAAAGTGGAATAAATGTAAAGACCAATAGATAATATTTTGATTGAATAAATAAAATTTTCTATGATTTTATTTGGTTTAAATAAATTAATTTCATATTGAACAACTAATATTAGAAAGTTTTGATTCCAATTTTGTCTTTAAAAAGTTTAAGTTCTGAATTATTTTAAAAACAAAATGTTTGAATTAATGATAAATGCAATGTGAGCATATACATAGTTAAAACTTTACAGAATTATTCCATTAGCTCAAGGAAGATAAGAATTATCACAGCAAATATTATTATTAATGTCTTGAGAAAAAGCAACACCACTCAAGAGTAGATGGAGGTATGTCTGCATAGTTTCATTCACTGTTTTTAACTGGAAACAAACAGGAACATATTCCCAAATAGTTGATTAATTTAAAATAGCAGAAATAACATTCCCAGGAATGTGAAAACACACTCAGAAAAAGAAAAAAGTAAGAAAATAATGAATTTAATTTTAATTTCCATACAGGATATGTAGTCTGTATCACATCAAACTAATATTAGATTTTGTTTGAGCAATATGACTAAATGCTGGTTAACTTAAAAAAAATGAAAATCTATCAACTCATCAATGTTGTTAAACAGATTAAAAAGCTTCAGCTTTATACAATTCTATTTTTTTTTTAACATATTAACTCCTAACCAAATCAATTTGTTCCAGATATTTAATTTGAGCATATTTTTGTTTTATAATTATGTATTATAGTAATCATAAATATATTTTTTCTTTTTAACTTTTTATTAATTTTCTTTTGTATAAACATACACAGCCTATTAGAAATTCATAAATACACAAGGCAAGCATTCATAATTTGCCAGATTTTATCCCTAAAGTGAGAATGCTGTTGTATAAAAACAAATATATGGAGAATAACTGGAGAATAATTTTTACCATTTTAAAATAGCCTTAAAAATCTCCCAATTTAACTCAGAAATATTGAAAATTTTAACCAATTGATGCAACTGATCATGCAAAATTGATGCAGCGAGACATAAGAAATTCAACAGACTCATTCTTTACTTTAAAATATAACAGAATGACCATTTCCTTTAGTTCAAAGCCAACAATTATTTCATGAATAATTTAACTCATGATGTCCTAAAAGAATAAAATATAAAATGTGCCTATATTCAAGAGACTTTATTTGGATGATAGCTGGCAAAATGTTGCATAACCAGAATGCATTAAAAGAAATCTTAACTAGAGAATGATACTTTAGAAATCAGTATTTATTAAATATATCATAATGTGGCATAGGACCACAACTGACGCCTAGTAAGAAATGAAGTCTTTAGAGTAGCAACAGTCAAGTAAACTGGTTTACTAAGCGCTATTTCATAAAATAAAGTTTATAATATAAATATGCCATGGTAGAAAAACATCATTTTGTTGTCTCAAGTTTGATATTTTAAAAATTATATAAAATGAACAAATTACATAGGCTAATACAAAATCATTTTTGGGATGGTGGGTATTTCAGTTTATTTTTAAAAGGTTACAAGCAAAAGAAAGAAATCAAAAAATAACTTTTGTCCCCCCCGCCCATACTATTTTTTTTTTTTTTTTTTTTTAGGAAAACATATGTAATAAGAATTTTTTAAAAAAATCTACAATGCCCAATCTATATTCTAACAATAATTGCAATTATGAAGTTCTTATCAAGTAGACCCGTGAAAGTCGTTAATGGCCATTCCAAGTCAGGTTTACCCCAAGACTCTCTCATTGTTTATATCTTCATTCTGCTTTATATTATCAATCTACCTAAGAACTTAAACCATTAGTAAATATCTATCTAGATGGCATCACAGTTTATAGGTGCACCTCCAAGATTTTTGTGCTCTTTTTAAAATCTAAAAGTGCCTTAATAACTATGCTAAAAATAATGATAAAAACAGACAGTGCTGTCAAAGTGTAAAATAAGCCATATTTGCTATATGAGAGATTAAAAAAGAGAAACCATGACATCTATGAGAAAATAGAAACATCTTTGTTATTTGGATGTGGCCATTAAAACAATGTTGAATTCTACTGCTAGAGTTAAGTTGTATCCAAAAGCTGTCAAAGTGATTTGTATGAAAATAAACTTGCAAAGATCAACAACAGCAGGTGTTGCACAATTTTAACAGTGTTAGTTTTCAAACAAGAAGCTCTGATTTCTATTGATAACAAACACTGATTATTTAATATTTAATGAAGAGAAGGTAAACAGAGATCTGCGTAAATAAATATTACTACCTACAAGTAATATATATACAAGGTGGTACTGGAAAGTTCTCAAGACCCACTTCCTAAAATTTTACCAAGCATCAGATTATTTTTTGAAAGATGTCTGAGATTAGGACAAGCACCCTCAAATAGAAGCTTAGTAAAAATTTGAATTTAATATGCATATAAGGAAGTGCTGAAAAATTCTTGGCCCAATCAAAAAGATTTTGAAAAATTCTGTTAGGTTATATTTTGGGAAGTACCTTCTTGTAAAAATATACATTTACTAAGTTTATTTTTTCACAAAAACACAAGTGTTTAGACAATCAATAAGGACGGATCTCATTACTAGTAATTTGCAATACTAACTTACTAACTACACTTTTCAGTAGATACCCAGTAAATATAAATATGCAAAAATATGTGCTTACATATGCATATTTTGTTTAATACTACTGATGATGAAACAAACTATACTAACAAGGATTTACAAAATTTGGTAACTATTTCCCTTGAGTAGGCATTGTGTGTATGTGTGTATATATTTATATAGAGAATGAGGTCAACACCCACTGATGATAGTATATAAAATTAAACATGCCAAAAATTTCTTTTACTGCAGTCCTTCTCTGGAGGTAAAGCTTAAAGATTTAATCCTATATTTTGCCGATTTTAGGCAAAGACATGTCCTATAAAAAATTATTTTAGACAATAAACTATTGAGAAGTGACTACACTTATATTTCTCTTTCCCCTCATTCTAAACTATCAACTGAGAGAATGTGAATGACTTTATTCAAACTTTTAGTACTGCATGATTAGTAACTAAATTATTTATGTGTGTATTTCTTGCAAACTTATAATAGCAATAAATTGTAGATATATGAAAAGCTATTAATTTTCAATGAAAATGAGCAAATCTTTTTAACCTTAGCTGCATAAACAAATTCCTTCATGTCTACAGTTTGATCAATAATCTGTTAAGTACTACAAAGGTGTATAGGTGATTTTAAATCTAAAGGAAGTCCTGCATATATATATATATATATATATATATATATAATGAATACAGAATCCTTGAAAATCCATCTGGTTATAATTTATTTCATGGACTCACATCCATCTCTTCAGACCAGCATTTTGTTAATAAATGGACTTCAATCTATCGAGATGCAAGGAGAAGAAAAAAGAGAAAAAGTTTAATTAAAAAAGGAAGAAAGAAAAAAAAAATTTCAGTATAAGGTTTGGGAACAGGGAAGAGAGAGAGAAAGAGAGATAGGGAGGGGAGAGGAAGGAAAGAATTATCCTATGGAATCCTCCATATTTGCCTGTCACCCCCTGAGGGAAAATGCACTCTTGCTCCAAATCATCTTTAACCAATCATCACTTCACTTTTTCAAACTTGACTTCTCATTGGTTAAAAGGACCCAAAGAATGTAGCAAGTTGCGACAAATCTGTTTTCTCGCTCACCTATCTGGAGCCGGTTTGAAACCCTAAAAGTCAATACCTAGAATCACTTGACTTGATTCAAGCAGTGAGTAACCTAGTTGCGAGAGATGCCAACAAACTCCACACACACCGACACACTGGCTCAACAACCATCACGCATGCCGACACACTGACTCAGCAACCACCACTCTCTCTCAGCAACTCAACACAACCCACACAGCTTTTGCCATGCGAAGATACTTAAATTACAGTTGACTAAAAAAAAGTGACATTACCACTATGACATAGTAATTGTACATTTAATCAACCCCAGCATACCAGTCAGTAACTAAGTCTTTGAGAGATGCCAACAAACTCCACACACGCCAGCACACTGACTCAACAACTACCACTCTCTCTATCAGCAGCTCAACACAACTCAGAAAGTCTTGCCGCACGAATTGACCCAACTTACAATTTACTAGAAAAAGTGACATTATCACTACCGAAGTAGTAATTGTATTTAGTTAACTTACACCATATCAGTCAAAGGCACATAACTCCTTATGACTTTAAACAATATTTACATTTGTCGCACACATACACACTAATATCTGAACCCACACAAGTGACATTTCACCTTGCAGAAAGTAAACTGCTTTAATTTCATAGACAAACCTTAACTACAAGCTTTCATACACCAAATCACTGCATAATCACTCCTTACAATTTTATCTCCTTGTTTCTCCTTGATGTCTTCCAATTGAATTGCTTTCAAATGTTTATTTTATTTGTTGTGGATGAATGTTTAACGAAC
This sequence comes from Acanthosepion pharaonis, assembly GCA_903632075.3. Classification (NCBI taxonomy): domain Eukaryota; kingdom Metazoa; phylum Mollusca; class Cephalopoda; order Sepiida; family Sepiidae; genus Acanthosepion; species Acanthosepion pharaonis. The sequence continues at coordinate 4,921,292 of CAHIKZ030001668.1, read as the reverse complement.
ATGCACATTTTTAAGCCTTCACACAATTACACCTTCTGATACATCCAATTAGCTCAAATTCCGCAACAATCCCTACTAATTATATATATGTGTGTGTTTGTTTGTTTGTTTTATTAAGCATTAATGTCATTCCCCCCCCCAATCTTTAAAGGAAGCTTCATGCATGTTAAATTTCTCCAATATAAGAGCAATAACTTAAATAAAAATACTATAAAATATGCAACTGAAAACTTTAGTATTTACCCAATATATACATTCTAACTTGTGCTTAATCACATGAAGATGGTTATGCTTGGTATAATATCAAATGAACTTCATTGTACAGATCATATTGCTATTGAATTAATGATAGCTGTGTTATAGCAATGGCAATGTGACAACAGAATTTGTCATACACATTTCTTTTTTTAAATTATTTCACTCCATGCAAGGTGATAAGAAACATTATGATACAAAGGATTACTGAAAGAGAATGAAAAAAACGTTATTAAGGAGAAAGAACAATAAAAGAACAGCATTCAAAGACACAGATGATGATGATGATTGATGTTGCCTTTACATTTTTTTGAAGATTGTAGTTGACAGAAAAGTAAGAAACCAAAAGTGAGTTCCACAATTGAGAAGTGTGTGAGAAGAAACTATTAAATTACAACACTGACTTCAAGATGTGAGAATTTCAAGGCAACCATTTGCTATCCAGAAATATGAAAAAAAAAACTTTTGGGATCAAGTGATATATGACCAGAAGGTAGGGAATTCCCATCATGAGCAGAGTCACAGTTAGACAGTATCAAAAAGAAGGGATGCACAGTCAGAGAAAGATAGAGTTCTCATTGTTAAGACAAAGATCTGGTCTGTTAGTCTGTCATGAGAGAAGATAGAAGCAGCATTCCCAAGTGTCACTTGCCCATCCCCAGATGGTGTGACAACTGATTCGTGAATAAATAAATTTATGGCAACCAGCAAATTTCTTGTCTTTCTCGAGCAATATATCAAGATGGTCATATAAAAAAAAAAAAAAAAAAAAAAAAAAAACTTTTCTTACATGATATCTTACTTTCACTTTCTTTGTTGAATGTACCCCGGGCCATTACCAGTTTTGTTCACACCAACACAAACTGGAATCAAACAAAGACTTGGAACAGAAGATGGCTAGTTTCTGAAACATTGACATACCACCAAATTTTGTCTATTAACACTAGTAAGAACATTACTGTACAAATGTTATCTTCTGTATGAAATTAAACTTGGAGCAAAAGCAGTCCATAGAATTAATGTAGTATTTAGTGAAATAAATGCATCTTAGAAATTATAGCTGATAAGCATTGAAGAAGACAAACTGAGAACTTGTGTTAAATCTAATCTGCGTGTCAGATAAATCATGGTTTGACATGAGTAATTAAACATGTACCTCATTAAGTAAAGATTTCTGAATTCAATTTTCCTGATTAATTTAAAAAATTTTTTCTACCTCATTTAAAACAATTTTAGTTATCTTATGTTCATACTAAATAACTGTAAACATTATTCATCTTGATAAGAATTAAGTGTGTGAAAAAAGTTTCTAGCACTTTCTTTTTTTAAAAAATCAGACTGAATACACAATAAAAACCTGTCTTAATAATAAAAAACATGGAAACTTTTGCAGACACTAAACAAACTAGAAAAGACCTGTTAATTTTGTATCAAGAATATTAATGGCATTATATATAATTCTTTCCCAGCCTCTTTCCTGAATAAATATAATATCCATTTTTGTTGATTAAATGCAAAATCATTCAAATCAAATTATCCTATAACCTAATAGCTCATTGAGGTATGTTTCACAGCATTTCTTAGGAAAATGAAGATTACTTAGTGGTATTGCAACCATTTTGAATCTTCCAAGACAGGAACCCAATTGGGGAGTGGGAGGCATCAAAATAAAGTCCTAGCTGAAACTAAAAAAAACAACAGCAAATTATTCATAAACATTTTCCATCCAATCAGAAGCACTGCTTGGGACCATTTATGGAATTCTGTCTTGAGATTTCTTGAATACAGACTTTCAGTTAAGATTATCTAAAATGACAATAGTCCCTAAGGTTAACAATTCACACTCACTAATCACATATATTTTTCATGCTCTTAACCACTAGGCCAATTTTATACATGCTATCATAATCATAAAACCTTAATATTTGTGTTATATTAACCATTTTGACCATATAATGAACACTTTAAAATGCATAAGACATATAATGAGTCTCTTTAATGAGTTTAAGAGTCCCTTCAAAATATTTGACTAAAACACTCTTCCTGAGTCTTTTGAACAGTAGTAGAAGTTTATCACTGTTTAAAATTGGGTTTTCATGTTCCTTCTAAAGACTTTTCTTTCTCTTTCACTTCTGGTGACCCTTGCATCTTGGTGACATTTGAGGGGGTGGCTCTTACTCTTTAACCCCCTACCTCAAGTGGTTATTGGGCCTTGTACAGAGTGAACATCATTGTTGTAAACATCATTGTAAATATATATTAAAATAAGGTTGATTAGAAGATTTCAAAATTTTAAGGTAATACACACACAAAGAGAGACAGAAACATACATGCCAGAACTTTAATTTTTTTCACTTGCAACTGCTTTTGTTCAGACAAAATTTGAACCAAGTTAAATTATATTAACACTAATTTATTGCTGTATGTCAGTACAAAAAGAAATTACAGAGAATGAAAAGGAATGTATCTTATCAGGAATTAATGAGTACTATGCTGGGTCCTTATAGGCATTTTATCAGGCAACAGGGTTACTTAGTGATACCCATTTCTCCTCCAAGTTACAGGCAACAGGTTGTACCAGTTATATGATAGTAGTAACATCTGACCTACCCAATAAGATAGGTCAGACTAGAGAATAGAAAAAAAAAAAAAAGCTTTGTTCATTGACAACTAAAGTATTTTTATCTAATTCACTCTACTTTTACAGTTGGTTTGCCATACAAGTCAAATATATATTATTTATGGGGAGGTGACCTGTATCACCTTTGTCCTAAAATGGAATTGCATTTTGAAGCATATCTACCACAGATAATGAGGTCCTACTATTTACAAAATAACAGTGATTAATATGAGAATAAAATTAAACAATTTAGGAGATAGACTTATACAAACAGGGATACTGTTTTAATAAAAATGTCCTGATAAAAGAAAATACATTAGTCTTTTTTCAAAATAAAAAAAGTCTATTACTGGAAAATCTTTTTTGGCAAGTATTAATGGTTTTTATTTAAAAGAAAATAAGTGCAAAAGATGAAAGAACAAATGACATCAGCACAAGCTTGATTTTTTTTTTTTTAAGGCAATTCACACCAAGCAAGGCAGTATTTGAGGAAAGGATCCAGAGGACAGGGAATAAGCTCAGGGTGTCAGATGTCGATTGACATTACACTGGAGTATTTGAAGATTATAGTCATTTGGGAAGCAAGTAAGGGGAAAGGAGTTCCACAGATGGGAAGTGAGGGAGAAGAAACTGTTTGAGAAAAAGAGACAGTTAAATTTAACTGTTTTGACAGTGAAAGGGTGGGACAGAGATGCAAGCCTGGTAGCTCGTTTAAATTCATGTAGTCCAGGAACCTGCAAAAGTAGCTCGTCAAAACAGTTGCCATGAAAATATTTGTAGAAGAGACAGAGGGAGGCCACAGCATGTCTGTGGGATAGCGATTGTAGACTAGATGCCAGATCAGGACCTATCATCTTGCATTCATCTCTGGATTTTGTCAAGGATCTCGAGACGTACAGCAAGAGCACCAGACCATCTGAATGAGAGCAATATTCCATGCAAGGACAAATGGTTGATTTATAGATTTATCAGACAAGAAAAACTTTCTGGCATCCAACTTTCCTTGCAGTAGATGAAGCATCCAACTTTCCTTGCAGTAGATGAAGCTATTGATTCAATGTATTTATTCCACCTCATGTCAATGGACAGCATGAGACCAAACAGGCATAACGAGGCGGTCTCAAGAAGTTGGGAATCAGTCATTCTGATGAGAGGCAGGAAGGGTTCTCTGTGGTGGCTAAAGGAGAGCAGTTTCATTTTGGAGGAATTAAAGTTTACAAGCCATTTCCTGCCCCAATCAATCACAGATTGGAGGTCCTTTCGAGATCAGCAGCCAGGTTAGTTTTGTCAATGATACTAGATTTACTATTGAGACAGGAGTAAATAGTGGTGTCGTCTGTGTAGATGCCAACTTGGGAACTGATGACATCGGGAAGGCCATTGATGAAGATCAGGAACAGTGTAGAGCCCAAGATAAAGCCTTGAGGGACACCAGCATTTGTGATAAAAGAGCCAGAGGAGAACCCGTTTAGGACGACCTTCATTTCACGGTTTGACAGGAATGATTGTATTAAATCAAATAATTGTCTTGTAATGCTGTATCCCTGAAGTTTATGAAGAAGGCCAGCATACCAAACCCTATTAAATGCTTTAGAGATGTCTAGAGCTACAGCTCGAGCTTCTCCATTATTGTTGAGTGCTTGGTATACAAATTCAGTTATGGCCATGAGCACGTCAGCAGTAGATCGAGCAAAGCGGAAACCATATTGCTTGTCAGAGAGCAGATTATGTGAAGTAAGGTGCTTAACCACTTCAGCATTGATTAAAGCCTTGAAGACTTTACCAAAGAGTGATATTTAGATGGGTCAGAAGGGTCGCCAGAGTTTTTAAAGACAGGCACAATAAATGAGGCAGTAGTTGTAAAGTTTAGAGAGGACAGGAGCCAATTCAGGAGCACATTTCTTCAGAACAATAGCTGGTATCTCGTCCAAACCATGAGCCTTATGGGAATCTAATTTAGAGATGATGTCCAATACCATCGTTGGTGTTATGCGCATCTCAGTAGAGCCTCAGTTCTAGGGGGAAAATCCAGTGTGAGTCTAGCATTGAATTTGATGAGAACTTACAAGCAAAGCATTCAGCTTTATCAGCTGAGGAGGTCAGGACCACAAATTGGTTGAATAAAGTGGGTATTGAGGGTTTACTGTTGTTCAGTATGCTTTTGCAGAGCCAACAATAATCTTTTGAACCAAACTTGCAAGATGCAATACGCTGATTCATTCTTTCGGCAAAGGGTAACTTTGCTTCTTTGAGGACATGCTTGCACTCGTTACAAGCAGTGACAAAGAGACATCTGTTGTAATCAGATATGTGTCTACAGTATAGTCAGAAGTAGTGATTCCTGTGGGAAATAGCTGCTGCACAAGCAGTTGAGAACTAAGGGGATGAAAGCCTCATTAATTTCTTATGGCTTATCAACCCTTTGCAGGTTATTTAACACAAAAAATATTTTTTTTTAGATTATAAGAATTTTTTTAGATAATAATTTAGTGATACAAGTCTTACTATGCCATTTGTGCATAAATTAATATAATGAACCCAAATGAAATTGGAACTTGGCTCTCCAATTAACAATTCCAAGTTATTATATCACCCACACATCCAAATTTACAGCACCTGATATTCCCAAGCAGTCACCCATCTAACTACTGATCAGGCTCAATGTTGCTTAACTTCGGTATTTCAACATGATGTGGCCATAAGCTTGAGATGGCCTGCAAGATTACAGATGCAGGCAAACCTGGAGACTGAGTGAGTGAAGATTAAAGTGAAAATAATTAGAAAATTGCAAGGACATCAGCTGGAAACTGAGAAAACTACATATTATGTTTATGGTCATGCCTATAATAATTAAAATACTTGGAACTATACTAGATTACTAGGATAAAGATCAGATGAAATAGAAATTTAAGGCAGAATTAAGATTGTCCAGCCGACAATGGGGCTGAAGTCTTCAAAATTAGTGAGAAAAGTGCTGGAGATTTGCTGTCACTTAATGTTCAGTGATAATCTATAAGACGTGAAAAAATACAAGTCAGGCAAAATACATGAAATAATAACAATATCTTGAATATTGTTGAATGTAATGGTTGTATAAAAACTTTCATCTTATCACTATACACTTTGTCTTGCTTAGATATTTCTTTTCCACCTCCATTCCATCTCTCTTCACACAGAAAGTAAAGGTAAGATCCTCTCAAACAACATACATTGTCTACTGTAATATCTGCTACATGATTCATGGCAAGCTTTATCTGTTCTTTAATGTTAAAAGACTGGCTTTATATATCAATGATTAAATTATCTAAGCAGACAAATTAAGGAAAGATTAATAATATCAAAAAAGAAGGTAATATGGGTGGATCCAGATAAGCTGTTTTCTTAATTGGTAACATGGAAATTGCAACACTGAAATTGAAGTCACTTTGGGATAGTGAAAGATACCATCCAAAGGCTAAGCAAAGTATTAAGAAATAGAAAAAAAATTGTTAAAAATAAAGAAAAGAGTACTGGACTGTTGCATAATATCAGTCCTCATATATGGCTTTGAATGCTGGATAATCTCACATATGAAGAAGAGAGACTTGAAGCAACAGGAATGTGGTTCTACAGGAGGGTACTGAAAATGCCTTGGACTGAACATGTGATCAATAACAAAGTTCTACAGAAAATTGAAACAAAAAGGAAACCTACTTAACAACAGGAAGAGGGCACATAATGAGAAAAGAGAGCTTGGAAAATTTGGTACTCAAAGGACAGATGGAAGACAAGAGAGATAGAGGAAAATGATGCAAAACCTACCTGGTGAGCTTGAGGTAATGAATGGCATAACAGAGTTTGCAAGAGATGGCAAAAATTCATGAATATAGAGCAAAATTTATTAAATCAGAGAGAATAATGTCAGAAAGAAATCAAGTGCTTACTTGATTCTTCTTCTAAGTGCTATGTCTCTTCAGCATGTGGGCAATCATGGCTCTCCACAACTTCTTAACACTTGTAGCTCTATGCCAGTGGTTCCCAAACTTTTTTTCTTTGAGCTGCATTTTTGAAATGAAAATTTGCTCATGCCTCACCAAATTTTGTCTGTTAAAAAGTACATTTAAAAATAAAAAACAAAGAGAGGGTTAAAAAGAGATAGCTACAGATTTGAAGTCAGAACATTATTATTGATAACTCTTTCCTCCAATTTGTGAACCCTAGTTATTCTTAATACTTGATATAATGCAAAAATATCACAATGATAAAAATCGGTCAATAATTATTTATAACTATACTGGGACTCATGCATGCAAACACAAGTAATCCATAATAATATTTTAAATTCTGAAATTATATTTATTTTTGGCAAATGAATTTTTTGAAACTGTTTGACATTGTCTTTCAATCATTCTGCCTATCCAATTCTGCCGCACAAATGAGGCATGCTGCACCATTTGGGAACCACCGCTCAAAGCAATGCTTGTCCGCTTATTATCTCTCCTAGCCTATGCTCTGCTATCCATTTACACAAGCTTCTTATGTAGGTTACTCACTGTTTCTACTGCCTTCAACATCCTGTGATGTCAAATTCTCAAAGCCTTCTTTTTTTTTTTTTTTTATGTGTCACTGTAATTTCAACTGTCTCTTCCTAATTTTAAATGTTTTAAGGAAAAGGGGAAAAAAATCAACTAAAAACTTCATCATTACTCACATATTCCATTCATATTTACAGCATCCTTCTGATGAATTACAAGCCTCAAGTCTCCTCTTCATCTGTGAGGAAATCAATCGTCAGTATTCACTGCCATATAGAAGGGTTGATATTGTATAGCAGTTCAGCACTTTTTCCATTGTTCATTAAAGGTTTTAAAAATCTTTTTAACAGACACTTTTAGCAGTATTGTAATTCAGAACAAAAAGCAAGACAGACACAACACTGAGTGAAGTTGTAACGGCTTCAGAGTCACATTAATGATTCATGGGAACCAATTGTAACTCCTATACCCTTCCTGGTTGTCTGCGGCTGGTTGATGGGGTGATCTCTTCGATCCTGGCCTGCCTTATCCTCCACTGTGATTGGTTGATCATAAGGAGGCCAAGATCAATTCATCGAAGGTATCCTCATGTTGGGCTGGTGTAGGCAGAGTGAAGTCATACAGTAAAATAGGAGAAAAACAACGCTCAAAATAATATTTAAAAAAATATTGACTATTTTTATATTGAGTACTGCGTACAATGGTTTGTTAATAGTTGTTAGGGTCTAGGTGTTAGCATATAGGTGTTTGTAAACACAACCCATTCCCAAATCGGACGCAACACTTGGTTAAGCTGGTAAGGTTTGGCTTGTGGAGTTAGTGAAGTTTATTTAGCTGATTTGGTAAGTTTTGCTCAAGGCTGATGTTGGAGGTTTGTGTCGGCAGATAGTCATGTGTTTTGTCTTGCGCTCGGCAATTGCAACGGAGTCTCAGGGCAAACTCTCTCCAGTCCCTCTAAATTCTTTTCATGTATTCGTATTTATTGATGACTGCCAAAAACTATTGGGGAGAGGGAGGGGGTGATGCAGTTGGGGAATTGGTATTTCCTCCACCTGTTATCTTCATTGTTTTTGGTCCTAAGAAATTAATTATTTCTCAATTTGGAAGTCTCTCAACGCCACTTTTCTTGGGTAACGACTGTAGACATTATTCTGCCCACAGTTGCTGCTTCCTTCTCTTAGCATCTCTCACTAATGCTTCTCAGTGGGCGTGGGCAGCTCCTTCACCCTCCTTGGTGTTTCATCTGTGCCTGCAGTGTGTTTTTTAAACTAATGTTCACAAAATACAAGGCCCGAGAGCCATTCAAAGTAGAAGGTTAATGTATAGTGGTATGAGCATAAGAAAAGACAAGAAGTGTGGTTTATGAGGTTATGTAGAAAGATAGCGTTTAACTCTAGACTTGAAGAGATTAAGATTGTAGTGATTGGTGGAAAGCATTCTACCAGAAGTCTGTTCCACAAATCAGTAGTTCTTGGGAAGAAGCTGTCTGAGTGGAACTTCTTCCTTACTAATGGAATATGAAGATGCAAAGGTCATCAACATGGAGAACAAAATTCAAATTCTGACAGAAGCTGTTTATGCTCACTTTGTAATAATACCCAGTGAAAATTTACATCTACCTGCACTGTATCTAATTTCTAGGTATCTTGACAAAAAAAACAAAAAACAACAAACTCATTGCTGGTAAAGAATAATGGTTAACAGATGAAATGCGACTGAGCAAACCACTCTCCCATAATTTCTTGCCCAGTCAGTAATAACTATTATGTCTAAAATTAACCATGATAGAACCCAATTTATATCTGAGGGTCACGATGAAAGTAATATATTCTATTATGTTGACATAAATTCAAAAAGCAGTAGAGGTCAAACCTTCCCACCTATAATTTTCTTTGCTTGGTTTCATATAACAACTGTGCAACAGTCTGTCAAAATAGCATCTGACATGAAAGTGTATATGAAAAATAGGTGTATTATTGAATTCATTGATGTGGGGCACAAGGGGTAATACGTTTCAGTAGTGATAACAACAATGTGTATGACAAAGCCTGCACAGTTGTCAACCCAAACAGGCAGATTATAACCAGATAACTGTGTACAAAGTTGAATGATGGCTTTAATGCATTGGAAATTAGGTTGGTAACATTAGAATATCACTTGTGTCAGCTGAATCATATGGACACTTGCACAAGAACAGAAAGACTAACAAATGCAAGCCTGTCAAGACCTGTTGAAGATGACTCTTTTTTATACTGCATCATCAAGCCAGAATCAAACCATAGTGGCAACATGCAAAAATCTCTAAAGAAAAAGTTAAAGATAGAGTTATGAGTAGGTGAAGTGATATGCACAGACTTTTGGGATAGGAAAGCTGATGAGTTTAAGTTCATAAAATTATTATTCCATATATTTAGGTGACACAAAACCAGATCTGTTAGTATTTAGTATTGGTCCCAATCAAAAGTACAGTTTAATTTTCTCACTAGACTTGTACACTGATAATGTGACTTAACATGTCAGCTGACTTCAAAATAAAGTATTTTCCAAGTAATCAATTCAATACATGTCAAATACAAAATATCAATTAACTATTTCTACTATAAATAGCAACATTACACCAAAAGCTGATTTCCAAAAGTAAATTTTAATTCAAACAAAGTTAATAAAGTCTATTATTGCATCTGTAAAATCCATGATATCCCAAATTTACAAACAACTATAAAATATGCAGAAACATAGGATACTGCTTCTTTGTACCAGAATTTGAATAGTAAATGCTACAAACCTGAAAGTCCAATGAACAAACTCTTGATGTTCTCTTGAGTGAAGTATTTTTTCATTTTTTGGATTAAGATGTAAATTATTATTTTGTCCTTTTGTAATTTTGACACGAGTCATTAGCCACTGACCTATTGTATGGTTTACATCAGTGGAGAGGTCTCTCTCTTATAATATTCCACAGGTTTAGAAAAAGAGAAGCATCCAGTCATACATCTCTTTTGGGAGTTGTCTGAATTTATTGGTTACTTGTATTCTTAAAATATTTTATAGGGTATCCAAGTAAAGATAAACATGATTTTGTGTTGTTATGCCCCATGTGTCCAAAACCTCCGATTGCAATGATTAAGCAAATCACAAAATAAACATTGCTTGGGGATTGAAGTCAGCCTCAGGATGGATCAGTCTCTTTTGATGATCTGGATCTCCAAGATAAACTTGGTTTTGGTCACAAGTTATCAGTAGTCAATGAAGAACTAAGAGTAGTCATGAAGGCTCAACCAAAAGCAAACACTGGGAATTGGGAACAAACCTGAAGCTGGCTCATATATAGGTCGCAACATACTTTGCACAAATTGGCAGAGTGAAGCAGAAGCAGAAATGGGTACACCATGAACTGAATGATGATCAGCAACTTTCATGGTTGCTGCAATTTTTATGTTCATTTAAGCATGTGGTTTAATTTAAAAAATGACACCAGGCAGTGTCATTTTTAACCCCTCCCCCGTATCTAAACTATAATTATAAACTATAATTTTGTAAAATGAAAATATATATATATATATATATATATATATATATATATATATATATATATATATATCATATTAAACTGACACAAGCAGGATATAGGTTTAAGTAAAAAAAAAAAAAGACACTTTGATTGTATGCTTACTGTTGATAAAAAATGTTTTCTCTATGATAATTAGAAACATGGCTGTATTTGGGTCAGTAAACATGCTCCCTGCTAAATCACAAAAAAATTTCTCCTAACCATTTGGTGGTGCTACTGCTGCAATGGAATAATCCATGACAACTTCCTGCAACCTAGTCAGACTATCACAGTAGAATCCTTTTAATAGGATTTGGAAATGATTCATCAACATTTGCAAATATTTTGTTCAGCTGTGATGACGAGAAACAGATCTATCCTGCTGCTCAATAACACATCATACGTCATAAAACATCTATCAAAAATTGATGCAGTTAGGCATAAAAGTTCTGTATCATCTTACAGATCCAATAAACAAATAGTTTCCTACCAATTACCACTTTTTCCAGACTTTAGGTGCCTGTATACATGTCAGCAAATGTACATCAATACAAAGCAAATTGAAAATACTTTCCAGTAGTTGGCCAACTACTGTGTGCTTGATGATTTTTTTTTTATTGTAATGGAACATATTCACTACTGAACTTTTGATAATATTGAATTGATTCTAATGGTGCTTACTTTGATTAACAAATTTCAACATATGAGGGTCAAGCAACTCAGTTCTGAGAAACTAACAGCCAGACTAACTATACATATCATTTAATTCTAGTGGTGAAGGCTTGTGCAGAACCAATCACACTTTTTGGTAGAGCCAAATACAGAGAACTGGTGCACAAGGTCTCCAAACAATCCTTTACAGCATTTTGAATTCAGAGTTGTCCTTTTCCTAGACCAATTGCCACCCAAAGCTATAGAACCCAGTCTGTCCTGCTATTTACTCATAGCTGGGGGGAGAAGAGGAGGAGACATACCTTTCTCAAGGGTATTAGCATTAAGTGAATGCAATGAATTCAAGTGAAATTCGAACTCAGCTCTACATTTCCTTAATCCAAGCTGCTATTCATTACTCCACAGTGCACATATATATAAGAATTAATGAATTTATTTTTAATCTGACATTTTTATTACTTTAAAAAACATTAATATAATGAATACTTGTGTCTGAAATAGATGCCTTATTTTTATTTCAAGCAGTCTGTTAGCCTGTGCATTTGAGAAATTTTGATAAAAAAAATACCTGCCAGAGAGAACATGTTGTTTAAGATTTCTGGAATGCACAGGTCGATAAAAGTAACTCCATTAATTCTTTAGAAATTGGTTTGATCACATTTTGGATATGAAACTGAGCAGATATAGGCATTTCAAGAAAAATATCTGAATGACGAAGTGTTCATTTTTTAAAAGGGAAAATAGAGCTTTGCTCAACTATGATGCTCTCTGTAGCAAAGTGGTAAGCATACCAAACCAAATTGTTGTTTCTCCTACAACAGGAATTCATTTTCAATTTCTGCTGGAGAGCACATTTTCTTTATTAAAATCTCTAGAATGCATAGGCCAATAGATGTAATACAGACTGTTTAAAATAAAAATGGGCTATCTATTAAAAATTTGAGTGTCCACCATAAAACATTTGAAGTATATTACTTCAAATGTTTTATGGTGGACACTCAAACTTTCAAAATTAGTGAGATCTTATGAATTTTACTAGTTTTTCTAAGTTTCACATTGTTAGCCATGGTACTGAAACTCCTAGAAATATTGTTGCAATTAAAAATTATAATTACAGAACGTGTGCAAAGTTTACAAAGGCAAGTGTTAAAAATAAAATTTCATACAATACTTTGACAATATCAAAGAGAATATTAATGTGAAATGGCTGCTCCATATTCCGAAATTCATTCTAGAAGACATTCATTGACTTTGTGATCTGTTGTATTTCTTCATATAAAACAAACTGCACAGTAGCCAAAGAACAGCTTTCTAAAGTATATTTTTGCTGGTCAATGCAATTCATTACATATAATAGTCTATAAGTTTTCAACTGGCTTAATGTGGGACAAACAAGTCAGCTGCTTCATTAAACAAGTGATTTTAAAATCCATTTTATTCATTAGTTTTTTTTTTTTTTTGCTGAATGTGATTGAGTTTTGTCATACATAAAAACCATTGTCTTATAAAAGAGCATTGAGCATCATCTTGAATTTCCAAATATATTTATATTTTATCTGTTTGTTTATATCTGTAAAATCAAACTGGTCTTCATCCTAAATACAAAAGATAGATATCACTATCATTCAAACAAATGAAGATTTACATTCGAATAAGTATTTAATTTACATATCAATAAAACCTAAAGTGACTAATAAAGGGAAACAGTTTATATATTTCAATTTGTTGATGAGATTATCAAGAATTTTTATGGTGCATTGGTCAGCTCATCAATAAACTGAAAAATATAAATATGAAAAATAAAATTATTAGTTAGTTTAGATATTACACACTAGCACATATATTAGATATATTGCACATACAAATATACACGCACACATGTGTACAGGATGCAAGAGTTATTGACATCTTCAGTGGGGGCATAAATGGAATATGACAGTTTATGTGGCATGCAATCTGAAACAATTTGAAAGGAAAAGTACACTCTTGGTAAACATGGTGATTCACATCAATATGATTCTGCTCCACTTCTTCCTATTCTCACAGGCTCTCAGAGTCAATATCACAGCCAACCTCACGGTGCTAGACATAAAGTTAAACTTTGGATTAAATAGGTGGCTGTAGGTGTTCCAGCAAAACTTATCATACCATATAGCCCATGGGATCCAGAGAATTTTCCTGATAAAATAATCCCTACCAGTATGTGTTCTTGTAGCACTTCCAAATTGAATCCTCTGGACTACTACATCTGGTTGGTCACTGTCTTGATAACTCATCAAGGCAGAGACCAACCTGGTGGATCCTCAATACAAAGGGCTCTTCAGACAGCAGCATCATAGTCACAATGGCCAATATAAATATGAACTGCATGATTCAGAATATTAACATGCTTCTAGGCTGCATCAAGGCTAGAGACACTTTTATTAAATAATTTTGTTTTTCTAAGTGTAACATATGCACAAACTTTTGTGTAAATAAATCTTTCCATTGGATACCTTTGATTTTGTTTAAATTATATTTTGATCTCAATTATCTGAAATACCCAGTATATAATACTCTTTCTCTCTCTCTCATTATATATATAAGTATAGAAAACACCATCACTTGATAAGACATCAGAAGTGTTGAATCAAAATGCCTATTTTCGTATCTGTCTATATTTCTGAAATGAGGTGTTATGTACACTAATTACATTATTTGGACGATTGTCCGAATCTTTGTTGCCATATTTATCACAACGTTTCGACTGAAGACATTAGGTTTATAATACCCCAAAATTCATACAGACATCCTCAAGGACACATGGCACAGTGGATAAGGGCATTAGTTAGATCCAGTGACAGGACCCAAAAAGTGTGAGCTCAATACCTGGTTAAGGCAGTGGAGAACTTGAAGAGGGGAATTAACAGGAGATAACTGATATCTGACACCCATTAAACATGGCACGTGGAACTAGAACAGTCTACCCCAGCGAGCGAAATAAAGGTTTCAGTTTGACATTCCAACCACATGAAGAGGACAATAGTCTGAATAATGTAAATAGCCTATTTTTGTAGTAATGTTATAACATTTATTTTATAATTTTTGAATAAATACTATTTGCTCTACTCTGTATTGAGCACTCTTTTAAAAATAATGTTTTTGGTTATTGGAATTTTATCAAAACCAATTCTATACATGTATATATAATGAGAGAGAGAGACTATTATACTATATATATATATATATATTAGGTACTGCCACAAGATCGCTGGAAAATGAGCATAGCAGGATAATAATGGCCTTAAACTTGACGAAAACAAAATCTTATCATCAAAATGTTTATGTTTTTATTAAGAGGTAAGAACAAAGTAATTTTTAATTATTTTTCAAAATTTTTCTGTCTTTATTAGAGCATTCTAACTTTTGATTGAAAAACATCGTTTCTCTTCATCAGCGAGTGTCCTACTAAATAACATGGCGGATTTTTGTGTACTTTTTTTTCTTTTTTTTTAATGGCAGTCATTAATTTCAAAATCTTGTAAAAATAATTGTTAGATTTTAATGAAACTTTCAGAAACTATTCACAAATGATGGAAATTATTATAAATATGTTTATTTTTTTTTATATTTATTACCACCACATAATTAATTTTATGAAAATTCATGAAATTCTAATTTGTACAGTTTTATGTGATTAATTAGTTAAAAGCACAAGGCTTTGAGGAAAGCAAATCATTTTTTTTTTATTTGACATCCTTCGACCTTAAAATCAGCTCTGAATTGTAACATACATAACTCAATAAAACAAAAATATTATTTAATTTCAAAAGCTTTTAATTGCTTTTACTTGTTTGTATGAATATGGATAATATTTTCTGAAAGCAAAAAATGTTTTCGATGAAAAATAAATTTTTACAACAATTATTTGTTATTTCTTAAATTATTTTATTTTTACATTAAAGTTTTTAAATATCCTAAAATTAATGAAAATCTTGTACACCTTAGTCAATGGTGTTATTAAGTAGATAAATATCATTTACAGATTATAAAATAAAGCTGGTTACAATCAGAAAATTGCCAATAGCTAAAAATCTAATATAACGTTTTTTGTGCCCCCAAATAGCTTAAATTCAAATATACGGAAGACCAGAAACGTCATGAAAACAATAGTCCATCATGTGGTTTGCGTTGGTAGTAACAAACATTTTGATGATAAAATTCTGCTTTCGTCAAGTTTAAGGCTGTTTTTATCATGCTATGTCTACTTAAAAATAACAAGGTAAATAAGTTGTTCACATAAAGCTAAACTGTTACTTGTGACCTTCTGTACTATAACTTTTCCTCCCATAAGATGAAATCACGCACATATCACTTGTCAATCAACACCTCTGTTAAGCCTGGCTTTCTATCATTTGAAAGTACATTTTTTTTAAGCACAGAAAGTAAGTAATGTTTGTTTCAAAATACATTAAATAAACTTTATAATTTCTAATATTCTTAAATTAATTTTTAAAAAAAATCATAATTGATTTTGTAAACAAATTTTAAACGGAAACTTTCACTTTTGTAAACAAAAGTAAAAAAAATGGCTGACGATCGATTTTCTGTCAATTTTGCTGATGAAAAAAAATACAAGATTTTTAACGAAAATTTTGGAAGTGCTAGAAATTATTAAAAAATGTAAAAAAATAATCAAAAAATACTTTGATCTTTCCTCTTGATAATAACAAACATTTAGACAATAAATTATTTTCATCAAGTTTAAGGCTGTTATTATACTGCTATGCTCATTTTCCAGCAATCTCACGTTGGTAACTAATATATATATATATATATATATATATATATATATATATATTTAAACACACACACACAGAGCTGGTATTGAAAATTTCTTGAGCCAATCCACTTCCCAAAATTTTATCAAATCCAAATGATCACAATTTCTTTTAGAATCATATCAAATGAACAACAACTGTGAGGGTGGTTCCACTCCACCTTTGCTTTCTCTATCTAGACTATCAAAAGTAGAAACAGAATTTGTCAATGAAAAAAATTAAAATGTATCTGTGCTCATTTCATATTGAATATCTTTGAAAGGAGATGTGACAATTTAACTGCCAGAATGATTGTAGTGTATCACTTGAGTAATTATTCAGGCAGGCATTTGTAACTAAGCTAATTTCTAAACTCTGTTTTTTTTGAGATGCAGTTGAGTCTTTTGTTGCAACCAAGCAATAGAGGAAGTTGTACATGTTCATGCTATACTGTTGGTAGAAAATGAGTGAATGGAATCTAGAGCTTTGGATTAACATCAGATTTTGGGTAAAAAATGGTAAAGGTGTGAGTGAAATGTTAAAAATGGCTATGGTGAACATGTTATAGAGAAACAGAGTATTTTGAATGGCATAGGTATTTCTAGAAAGACCAAGATGTGCATGAAGAAGTGGACAGCTAAAAACAAAGAAGAGATGCAAATGTAGACAGAGTGTGAACCTTGATGTTCTCAAATCAAAGGTGAAGTGTGCAATTGATGGAAGAAGTGAATAGGGAAACAGTGAAGCCTATTCTAACAGAATATTTGAAAATGCGAAAAATGTCTTCAAAGATGAGTCTTTAAATCTTGACTGATGAATAGAAAAAAAAATTTCTCATTTCATCAGAGATGTTTGACAGGTTCATTACCACTGATGAAATGCAGTGTTTTCAATACAACCTGAAAACAGAATACCAGAGTGTGCCATGGAAAACAATTCACCTCAGCTAAAAACAAATATACACGGCTCACTGTAATTGAAGACAATGTTGTGTTTCTTTGATTATAATAGAGATTATTTGAAACAACTTCTTACAAGGACAAAATTTCAATCAAGAATATTTATTTGAAAGTGCTAAAAGGGTTACAAGAATCATTTTGGAGGAAAAGACCTGAACTTTGGCTTAACAAGTGTATTCTTTACCAAGAAAATGCCCCTTTAAGAATTCATGGCTTAGCTATCCATTTTATTCAATAGACTGATTTTTGGGGTTATTCTCAAAATGGAAAAATGTCCTGAAGGGACAAATATTTGAAGACATCTGATATCTAGCAATATGTGACTATATTACTGAAAGATATTCTGAAAAACAAATTCCAAGAATGCTTTCAGTAATGGCACCATCATTTTACAAGAGGAGTACTTTGAAGGTGACAAAAGCCAATAGTGAGCCTGTAAGTAAACTTCACTTTAACAGGGACATTTGGGAAATTAAATTGTCACACCTCATGTAATGCATGTATACACACACAATTGCACATTAACACCTACGTCAATAAAATTTTCAGGATATATTTATATTCAGATGATAAATATGCCATAAGATTTTTATGGCTTCCATTTCTATTAGAATTATTTAAAATAAGATTCTTTTGAGGCATGAAATTTTATAAAATTTGAAGGTTGTTAATCATATTTTAAATTATATTGAAGCCTGGTATTAAACAACCAATGTTGATAAAATCTTCATGTTTTCTTTACATGAGCAATATATCTTGAGTTTTTCATCTAATAATATCTTTCTTCACATAAATACTGATAACTTGCATTGGGGATATCAGATTTTATTATGCAATCAAACTTCAATATAAATTTTAATTAACTCAATCCAAAACCAGCAAACCCACAAACATATATCTGATTGATACAATACTCTATATAAATGATTAAATTTTTATCATACATGTTAATATGGGATCCTTGACATTCTATAACTTTCAGGCCTTGATTTTGTAAACTTTTCTGCTATTTTGACTTTAACATATTTATTTATTTATTTATTTTTTTTTTTACTTCATAGAAATCTTACTCAAATTTAATATATATATATATATATATATATATATATGAATGAGAGAAAGACAAACATACACATTTCAATTTCTTGTTAGGTTGGAAAGAATTCAATAAAAATGGAGACATAATGAAAAGCATCTTATGAATATGTTTAAAATATAAAGTGTATAATTAATGTATAATGCTAGCTATGACACACAGATAAAAAAAAACATGGAAATTCACAAAATTGCTTGAAGAACTCAGAAACACACAAAATTTAATGAAAAATTTAATGTGTGGAATAACTCTGAGATCAAAAGAGGTTAACATGTATTATAGAATAGACCAATAAAAGAGATATGATAGAATTGACTGAATGACAAAAATAGAAGTGGACAAGAAGCATAACAAGAAAAAGTACCTTTTGCCCCATCTACCTTTTCTTGTTATGCAAGGTGGAGAGCTAATGTGATCATGCAACAAATATCAAATCAACTCACCTTCCAGATTTAGAATTATATGATTTTGAAAGTAATGTATTAAAAACAGAGAACACATGTCTATGACACAAAGAAGCAAATAAAATTTTTATCTGGGAGAGAGGTAATGTTATCAAAATACAACAAAGTCATTACAAAATCCATGATCCTTTTTTATATGCTGACCAAATCAGAACAAGTGATATTTATAAATTTCTAACTAATAGTTAGATTCATGTAGAATTTTTGAAAAGAAAAGAAAAAAAAACAAATGCAAGTCATATATTAATTTTCAAATTTTAACTGATATTGCCATGAACACAGATTTTATCACACTCAACTGATTTAACTTTGGATTGCTAAAATCAATATAAACTCTATTAATAACAAAGAAATGAAGTTCATTAAACTTGGTATCAAATATTAAGCTCTTACTCTTTGACAAATGAAAGATTTTTAGTATTAATAATAGCAAACAAATGGATATTGCATATGTAATACATTCAAATGTAATACACATGCATTTGAGAGATGAAAACCAACACTATACCTAAGTGATTCACCTCATTAATTCCTGTGTGAGAATGTCATAAGTATTAACGAAAATGCAAAGAAACATTGTTCTCTAATACAAATTAGACTGGCTATTTTTCTATAAATAAAGACATTTTACAAATAAAAACTCATATTTCAATATAAGCTTTCCCTTTTTAAACTTGTAGCCATAATGTTGTTAAAAAAAAAAGTATTTTGTGATATCTTGACTGTTATAGAATAGAAATTAAATATCAGATGATTGATTCTTGAGATCTAATTATTTATACAATAATAATTTCATTAACAAGACAATTTCTAGGTTTCAGATTTTAATAAAAAGGCACATGTGGTTCATATTCAAGCAAAATGCATACAAAACTAAGCCATTTTAAAGTTGTTTAATACAAAATTAATTTGCTTTTAATATTGTCAGTAAAAATGAAAAATGGTGTCAAAAGCAGGAATATATATATATATATATATATATATATATATATATATATATATATGCAGCATATCTTCATTCAAGCAGGTTTGGTTGAATAAACTAGGTATATTATGTCTATTTTTACTTTAATCCTCTCATATTCACGGATCAATCAGTTGTTATTAAACTGATTAAGAAAGATGCTGTAGTTTTGGTTATTTCTTTTATTTTCCCAAGTACTCTCAATCTTATCCAAGATCATTTTCAGGGGTGAATTGCTAAGACATAAATTAATTTTTAAATTGACTATAGTGGAGCACATTTCATGCACATTTAAAAAACAAAATTTCACAACTATTAATTTTTGTTCTAGAAATTCACCCCTAAAGATGATCTTGGATGTGACTGAGAGTACTTGGGAAAATAAAAATAACCAAAACTATGGCATCTTTCTTAATCAGTTTAATAATAACACTAAGAAATTGATCTAGGAATTTGAGAGGATTAAAATAAAACAGACATATGTTTAGATTATTCAACCAAACACACATACACACACACATATATATATATATATATATATATATATATATATATATATATATATATATATATATATATATATATATATATATATAAACCCAATCACTTACTCAAGCTAAGTTCTTTCACTTCACAAAAGTAAAATGAGAACCCACACACAGACAAGGAGAAAAAGAATAAGACCAAAAATAATTTTCAAGAAAAATAAAATGTTTTCTTCTGTTATCATTACACACAATTGCAATATGCAGTCACTTTTTTCCCAACAAGAATAGAGTTTTCATTTCAATACAATTGTTATTTTTTTTCTCCATGAATTAAAAGAAATCCACTGGAAGATATTTTAACTTTTTAAAAGTTTATTATGCCCCTTTTCTTTTCAGTTAACACGAATAATCACCCCTAAGGAAATAGGGCAGAGGGTAATTTTGCAACAGTATTAAGCGAGATGAATTAAGGAGGGATTTTTTTTTTTTAAATCACCAACAATTGTTGCCATATTCTAAACAAGTACGTTATTCTCCCCAATCACCTCGTCGATTGGGCATGCGAAGTAGTACCTCTCGTCGTCGTTCATAATATTCAGGTGGAGGTCGGATGTAAGGGTCTAGGTCATGATGGCTGCTGCTGTTGTTGTTGTTGTGACTGTTGTTGTTATGGTTATATTGAGACAAAGGTGATAGGGATGAGAGCAGAGAAGGTATCATGGACTCGGAGGTCCCTGTCAGTGGCGGTAGAGGCGCCCGTCTTTCGTAGGCACTCGGGTAAGGTCTGTAGCGTGTAGGAGGTGGCGGAGGCGGCGGATAACTGTCATAGTAGGGGTCATTCTGGGAATGTTCTCTGTCCAGATCTCTGCTTAAATCGATATAGGTATTATTATTGTTGTTGTTTCGGCGACCACTATTACTGCTACCGCTGTTGTGATAGTGGCTACTACTATTATTACTGCTGTAGGCATTGCTGTTTCGTTCATAATACAATGATGATGATGATGATGATGACAATGGTTCCCGGTAAGAATCTCTGAAAGAGTCATTTCGATAACCATTGGGACCACCGAGGAGACTACTTTGCAAAAAGCTTCCACTGCTGCCAGAGCTTCCACCATTCATATAAGGGCCTCGGTTTCCGCGCAAAAACTGGCCTCTGTTTTCAGATTTATTGCTATGATCATTATTATTATTATTATTATTATTCAATGAAGGGTTTCGACTCCGTCCCCTTGGACAATCCTTCGACCAGTGTCCGGATTTGCCACACCTGTAACAAACACTCTTATTACCCATACCGGGTTTGTGGCGCACCTGGCTATATGACAGTTCTACCTTTAATGTTACTCCGTCCCATTTTGTGTCGTTAAGCGCGTCGACCGCCGATTTAGCATCCTCACCATCAGCAAAATGCACAAAACCATAATTTTTTACGATGTCACACTCGACTACTTTGCCATGTTTTTCGAATAGAGAGCGAAAAGCTTCCAAATTGCAATTTTCAGGCAAATTGCCTACATACACCTTGGTTTGAAAATTCATTTTTTCTTTAATAAAATTATATTATTGTTTTTAGGAGTAGCAGTAATTAAAACAAATATCACTACTCATTAAAAAAAAAAAAAAAAATCAAAACAAAAAAAAAAACAAAAAACTTGTATACTCGACTAAAAAACAGTCTTTCTCTGATCAAATACACGATTTTTATTACTAAGAAAACAGTAATTATAATAATTAGTAATTATTATTACTAACTCATAAAAAGCCCAAATCAATTGGATATTATGATTGATTCAGATAGACAAGACGGATGTCGTAGCAGAAGCCAAGGTCTTTTACAGTCATTTCAACCCACTTGAATAGAGATTGAGATGCGTAATTGCGAAATGAGACGTTTATTATACGAAATTTGGAAATAGTAACAGGTAAAAATCATTAATGGTAATTAGTGTTGTAATAAGGAAATTCGTTTTTCTTTTTCCACCCCAATATTTTTTCTCGTCAATTTCTAATAATTTCATTTATAGCTTTTGTTTCGCGTAGGGTTTTTTTTATTATTTTTTTTTTAATTTTCTGATTGCAGTGCGGATGAGGTTTTCATAATTTGTCGTCGTAAAAACCGAATCGAAACTGTTGCAAATCTGTAAAAGAAAAACAGTCTTAAACAGGCTGGACTCTAAAAAGAAGAAACAAATTTTAAAAAATGAATTTTAGTTAGACCGATTCATAGTGTTTTTTTTTTTTCATTGGTTTCTCTTTTCTTTTTTAAATTTTGAAACTGATAAAACGAAAAGTCTCATCTCGCGGATCAAAATATTTTAAGTCTTCTAATTCCAAGTTTGCATAAATCAAGTTTTAAAAGAAATATAAAAAAGAAAACACGCAGTTTTAAAAGCAGAATTTGAAAATAAACTAGAGAACTTTCCAAAGGTAATTTTATACAGTATTTGTTGTTGTTTTTTTTTTTTAGCCTTTTTAAAAGATTAATTTAATGTGAGCAAACTATTTTTTTTAATCCGGGAGTTATTTATTTCAGATTTTTCAATATTAGAAAATAAATATTTCAACAAAGTGAATTAAGATTTAAGAAATTAAGAATTTAAATGTTTTTTTTGTTTTTTTTTGTACAAAGTTCTCTTAAAAAAATAAATAAAATGTTATGTTTGAATATGAGCCATTAAATAAAAATATAGTTCTAAGTTCAGAAGTAAATAGACGAAATTTGAGAAAAGCGAAAGTCCTCATTAAACAATAAGGATTCTATTGTTATTTCAATCAATTTACTTTCAGTTTAAAAAAAAAAAATCAATCGATTTTAATTTTTAATTACTCGATTTTGTTTTCTTAAATCAAACAAAATCTTTTCCTCAAAACAAACTTTCTTCTTTTTTAAATCTTGTCTTAATTTTAAAAGATAGATAACATTTTTTAACGAAACACAGAGATACTTTTAACAGAAAATTAATGAAGATCATGAAAACCTTGAATGAAATGTTTTCATTAGTATTTTATTTTAGTTTTGTTTGTTTATTCAAGGAATAATACTCTTTCTTTTTTTTTTCAATACGGCGGGATTTTAAAAAAAATTTCCAATCCGGTCATGTTGGGTTAGTAGACTTACGAAAGGTGTTGTATTATTATAATTATTATTAAAAAAAAAAAAAAGATAAATAAATGTATTTTATGTACATACGGTTGGAATTGCAGGTAGATGGTAATATTAACCTCACAATTGGTAATAAAATTGTCGTGTTTTTATTCCTTGTTCAATCTCCTTACTTGTCTGCAGCCTTCCTACGAGAACAGAAACTGTTTGAAAACCTTTTTGCGTTTGATAGTATTATGCGTATGTACAACTCTCGATTAATAAATGCTCCCCTCAACATCCGCCGCATTGGTTTTCTTCTTTCTTTCTGTCTTTTTCTTTTTTTAAACTTAAAAAAATAACAAACTGCTCCCCGATAGTAGGCTTGTATTTTACTCCTGCTTATAAAATATATTCTATTTTTATTCTCTTCTCAATAAATAAGTAGGTAGTGATGCGTGTATACATATCTCTCTATATATATATACAAAGTTATTATTGATATTATAATTTGAATTACATGGAAAGAAATAACTCATTATTACACATTATTAGTAATAATTTTAATTTAAGATTTTCAGGTCATCTTTAAAAGTTTAAAAGATGACCTGAAAAAATGAAAGTAAAAACTAAAACTGGTTCGTTAGCAACTAAAAAGAACGAAAGAAAAAAGCAATGATAAATTCGATAAAAAAAACGAAAATGACACTCCATATTTTTTATAAGATCAAAGTATGGTACCTGTATATTTAACAAACATTTCATGTTTTAAATTTTCATGCTAAGTTTATTCTGTGACTAAAATTTAATTAGCAAAAATAAATGATGTCTACATGTGGTGTGATTTTTTTTTTTTAAATCTATTCACCCCAAGGCACTTATCAAAAATAATAATGCTAAAAATATCAAAAAATGAACAGTAGCTTTTGTTGAGTATTTCATTTGAGACAGATTTTTAGGTTTTTAATACAAAATATCACATTTTCAAAATAAATTTGATACTAATTTGTTACTTTGTATTGTTTGGCCACATTAAATTTGAATGTTTTAGTTTCATCATTTTGGATATTTCATTTCTACTTTTAATAAAAAAAGAAAAAGAAAATAGAATAATAGAAAAAAAATACTATTTTTTGTTGATACCAAGAATCATACTCATAAATAAACTTTTAATTCAGCTTTCTCTTTCAAAATGTTCAGTTAAAATTTGTAGCTTTCTATATTTTCCAAGCAAATAAACATAAAAAAGTTTAAAAACCTCATAAAATACTAATATAAATTTTTTTCTTTATATTAGCATGAACATTTCAACTAATGGCAGACAATTGTATTTGCTAACCAGTAAAGATTTTTTTAAAAACATACATTCATTTCTGATTAATTTATTTATTGAAATTAAATTTTATCTCTTGTTTAAAAAATTCATAGTCATAAAAGTTAACGTATGAAATCCTGTTGCTAAGAAAACTAAAAGAATAATGCTATTTGGAATAACAATGTAAAAAAAAAAAAAAGAAAAACTCAAGCTGTGATAGCCCCTTTATCTAAATTTTGTGAATTTCTAACTTCTGAATGATTGTTGACATAGAGGTGTGATGATATTTTCAACCCAATTACTTAAAGAGCAATCAGTTACTCTCAGATAACATCGGAATGTAAAGCTATCAACTCAGTGAGCTATTGAATCAGTGGGCTATTTAATAAATTTACATATAGACTCATGGATGTGCATGAAGCATAAGACTAAAAATGGTATGGAAAGTGAAATCAAAGTGAGTTCAAATTCAGGCTGAGCCTGTTGTATTCACTTTCACATTAAATGCCATTGGGTAAATCCATCTTTTCTCTTCATAGCTATGGGTTAAATAGTAGGGTAAACTTGGTTCTCTAGCATTGGATGGTAACAAGTGGAAGAGAAGGAAAAAAAAGAGTCAAAACCATTGAAAAGACAATGGGAAAGCATTGTACTGTTTTTCCCAGCAACTCTGTCTGTGGAGAGCTATGAAAGAACAAGGCATTTAAATATATATATATATATATATATATATATATATATATATATATATATATATATGAATAATTATTATAACCAATGTTCGTTGTCAAGTTTTTTTTTCTTCTCATATACTTGTATTTTGATTGGTAATTCCAGCTTATGTGACAGTGTTTCCCCTAGCGAGAGGTGTTTGGTTGATTTGAACCTTTTAAAATCCTTTATTCTATATTCAATACCGTCACTTGATAAGACACCAGAAGTGTTGCAACAAAATGGCTATTTTTGTAGTGATTTTATAACATATTTTATAATTTTCAAATAAATAATCACACACACACACACACACACATCTATATATATATATATATATATAAAAACAAAAAGAAAGCTATTCTTTATTAATGGATCTCATCCTCTGATGGATTTTACAAAATCAAATGTAAGGATTTCATTTTTAATGTGTTTATAAACAAGTAAAAACACTGTTAGGTTTACAAAATTTTTTAATTTAAGAACACTCAAAAATATTTTTAAGGCTAATAGTCAAAATCAAGATAAACTATTGGGCATTAAATTACATCACTTAGAATCTTCCATAGTTTACCTTAACTTTCACAGCATTCAATAATAAACATGATTGATTTATTTATTTTTTTTTTCTATAACTTATCACATTTTTCAGGTTATTTAAAGCCAAGGAATATATTTAGATTGTAAAAATTATTGGGGGATAATAATGATTTACTGAGACAAGCCCAACTAACCACCTGCACATCCATGTTTACCTTGCCTGGTATTCACAAGTAGTCACCCATCTAGGTACTGACCAAGCTCAACATTACTTAACTTAGGTGATCATACAAGAATCGGTGTTTCAATGTGATATAATCTAAAGTTGTGATGAACAAGAGTTACATGGCTTGTAACATACATCGCTGGTACTACTGTTGAAACATATCATCCACTAGCTATCAGTGCTCACATCCACTGTATGATCTCCATAAACATTTAGCATGTATCAACAAATGTCTATGATTTAATTTTTTCATATGGATGAATTTAATGATATGCCCTTAGCTTCACATGTACTTCCATGTAAGATACCATTTTATCAGTGTGTCTCACAGCTGCTATTTGTAACAAATTAAAATAAATTAGGCGTTATTAGCAGAAAGATTCAACCTTTACTGCCAGATTCACAACATCAGCATCTGATGGAACTAACCAATACAATAAAATAGGAGGTATTACCTTTGGATTGACCGTCATAATTTTGTCATTCATTTTCTTGTAATCGATTTTTTTCGATTATCGATTTTTTCGGAACCTGAGTCTGAACTCAAAAATCGGGCTCCGTCATATCCTTACGGCAGCCATTTGCAAGCTTATGGTGAAAATCGCATCATAATCGGGTGAGAAATGCGGCCTGGGGGAGGTAATAACGCCCACGACAGACACACAGACAGACAACATGAGAAATATAGATAGTAGATAGATAGATATATTTCCCATTATTTGTAATGACTTTTTGCCAATTGTCAGGCAGCTCTTTGAGACCTTTTGAGTAAAATTACACAGATTTTGATATGAAAATGTTTTTGACAAATTCTTGAATCTGGTTTTTATTAGAGAAAATCTTCCCCATGAAAGCATTTTACAGCAGTCAAAAAAAGTAATAATAATCGGTTGGTGAAAGCTCAGGTGAAGATGGTGGACAGAGTAGAACAGACCAACTGTTTTTCTTGTATTAATCTTGCTGTATATAGCTTTGCATTGCCATGAAAGAGAACAATATTTTTCTTTTAATCCACTGTGTACACTGTCACTGCCATGCAAAAAACAAGGAATCTTAGTGCATTCCAAAATGTTTCTTAACCACCACTAATGACTTGTAGTTAGAATGATATATTTCTCATTACAGGTAGTTCCTCAAAACAGACTTGTTAGTCAACCTAGATTACAATATATTTGCTTACATAGTGTTTGACATTGTGTGAGACTGAGCAAAAATATGATTTTATGTTTCAGTAGTGATTTCCTATTGCTCAGTGTTACCTTTAACCTTAAAAAACCTGTTTACTTAGATTTAAAATTAGATTTTTTTTCTTTCTTTGAAACAAAACAGGATAAGCAACCAACTTTAAGAAACAGACCTTGTCCAATAACTGATTTACCCTGCATAACATTTCATATGTTATGCGAAACTAGTTTTCATAAAGTAAGCATAAAATTAATGTCTCGTGTGTTAATTTTCATGCATCAACAGAAATGTGTCATATCAATTAGAGAGTCAAATGGGCTAACGGGGTGCTAGGAAAGAGGGAAGATTTCCAGTTTGCAGTCCCCCATTATAGGCATTAGTATAATGGTGATATACTAAAACCTTAATGCAACAGACAGAAGAACCAGAATATTTCAAATAAAGGAATAACAAACATCTCAAAGAGATTTTATATACTGCTCTATCATACAAAAATTATACAAATGTCACATTGAAACACTGGTTCCTGTAAAATCACCGAAGTTAAGCAATGTCAAGACTGCTCAGTACTTAGATGGGTGACCACCTGCGAATACCAGGTGCTGTAAGCATGGATGTGCAGGTGGTGTAATAGTTTTGAAATTCTTAATCAGAGAGCTGAGTTCCAATTCCCATTGGGTTTATTACTTATTTACTTATGTGGGAAAAGTATGAATCTACCTCTTCTCCCCAGCTATGGGTTAATTAGTAAAACTTGTATCACTAAACCATTATTATCTCAAAAAAAATTTCTTACAATCTAAAAATATTTTCTGGCTTTAAATATACTACAAAGGGTTGAAATGTCATAGGAAATGAATGAATCAATCAAGAAAGAGTGTTGGTTGTAATAATTCCCAAAGTGAAAACTACCAGGCTGGTGGTTTCCTCTATATTTTTGGTGGGATCATTTAAATTCCTCTGTTCATCCTACAGCTGTAGGCAAGTGAGGACATCTATAGTTCTAGCAGTCTAAATAGCAACTGAGGTTCATCACCCCACAAGCTGATGTCACTCCCCAACCGCCAAATGACTTTCATGAATTCATTTTATCCAAAGAGAAATAATTGCCCTTTGCATCCCTACAGGACAAAAATGTCACTATTAAGTTGGAGTATTTAATCAATTTGAGAAAGCAAATTAAGCACAGATTCTATGGAATAATAATAATAATAATAATAATAATAATAATAATAATAATAATAATGATAATATAATAATAAAGCACAGTGGAGTAATGAATAGCAGTTTGGATTGAGGAATCAGAGAGCTGAGTTCGAATTCCAATTGAATCCATTACATTCATTTATGTGTTAATACCCTTGGGAAAGGTGTGAATCCTCTTCTCCCTCCAGCTATGAGTAAATAGCAGGACAGACTGGGTTCTATAGTCTAGGAGAAGGACAACTCTGAATTCAAAACCTAGGGAGGGTTGTTTGGGGACCCTGTGGCACGTAGTGCACCAATTCTCTGTATTCAGCCCTTCAAAAAGTGTGGCTGGTCCA
Source organism: Acanthosepion pharaonis (assembly GCA_903632075.3). Lineage (NCBI taxonomy): Eukaryota > Metazoa > Mollusca > Cephalopoda > Sepiida > Sepiidae > Acanthosepion > Acanthosepion pharaonis. The sequence continues at coordinate 4,892,302 of CAHIKZ030001668.1, read as the reverse complement.
ACACAAAACCTTCACCACTATAATCAAATCTCATGTGCTGGTGTTGGGCTGTCAGTGTCATGATCTGCTTGACCCTCATATGTCGAAAATTGACGGGAGAGTCGAGTATAATAATAAAACCAAAAACCTCTCTTCTGATAGATGTTACAGCCCCAGCTGATAAAAACACATCTTTGATATCAGTTGAGAAACTAAGTAAATACAAAGATTTTGGGATAGAAATAAGTAGAATCTGGCATCAAAAAAACAACAACATTGTCTGCTATTTGGGGTTTTGGGAATTATATCAAAAGGAGAAAATATTTATGTGGATCAATATATAAATTGCAGAAAATCTTTCTCATTGATAATTGTGTAGATTTCTTTCCATGCAGTGACCACAATGACATTTTTTCTTTCAGATTGCTTGCTACCTCATTTGTTTCCATCTTCTGAAAGCAAAACATTGTCTCTTAAAGTCTCTGGTTGGGACTTAAGGGCAACTCATACTACTCAAAACAAAGGTGACATACAATAATAATAATAATAATAAGATCAAAAATAACATTGATCATAAAAAAACATACTGAATATTAATAATTAGATGCATTTATAGTAATTGTTTTTGTTTATGTTAGGAGGAGAAGGCAAAGAATTAATTGTTATCTTTACTTAATTTTACTTTTAGTTAAATATTCAATAAGTATTTAACATGGACAAGAAAATGCAGAGCAATATAAATTACTTTTATTATAAGTGTTTTCATTTAGTTAAGGAGGGAAGGCAAAGAATCAGTTATCTTTACTTATTCTTACTTTTAGTTTAATATTCAGGAATATTGAATATGGACAAGAAAGTGCAGAGCAATATAAATTACTTTTATTATAATTGTTTTCATTTATGTAAGGGAGAGAAGGCAAAAAATCAATTGTTATCTTTACTTAATTTTACATTTCATTTAATATTTAGGAATATTGAACATAGGCAAAAATGCAGAATATAATTGTTAAAAGAGCATCTTGCTCAACAAACAGAGTGACAGCATTTTGCCAAACAACAGAAAAATGTTCCCTGAGGAGAAATTTCAAAAACCTTAAATACTGCCTAATGGTTAAATTCACTTTGGCAGGAAGGAAAATAAGCTACTGCCACTGCTTAAAACATTCATTAACCTACAGAGTAAGAGTCTAATTTGTTAGCTAAGGATGGTGAGTTTAATCCTAGGTATGAGTCAACATAATTATCAGCTCTTCCCCTTTTCACTTTTTCATGTAGACTATAGTGGCAGCTTATTTATCACATGTTTTAATGTACAATTTTTTTTTATTTTTAAGGAAGGGAGATTCTATGTTCACATGCATGATCCAGAATCATGTTAGAGAGGACACTTCTTTTAGTCATGCAATCTGCAACTTGGCTTGAGCCGGAAATCCATTCAAGTTTATTTGTTACCTTTTGCTCATTTCATGAATAATTGCAGTTTTGATTCTCAACCTTTTATCCAATATTTGAGTAGATGAATGAACAGACTCATATAGGCCAGCATTGTCATTTTTACATATTACTGGAAGATTTTCTGGTTTGTCTTCAATGCATAAAGGTTCCAGAAGATATTTTCTATAAAACATGCAGGCTTCCCTAATAACAACCATAGCAAGTGTGTCTGCTGCCTGCATACTTTTCGCAAATATTCTTGACTCTATGAGATTGCCAAGAAATAGGAACATAAATATCATTGCCTCTCACAAGAATGATAAATGTATCCTATTTGAGATCCTCTATCATTAAGTCCAGCAAATCCTGCATCACTATATGCTACCAGTTTCATTCTTGCAAGATTGCCTAAATTAGGTATTAAATCTGAGGAGATTTTCTTAGCTTTTCTAGCTGATTTATTTGCCAGTGATATACTCTCCATCTACCTATGTTTTAAAGATGATGTCAGATCACTTACCTCATAACATAAATCAGGCTGTGGCAAGCCAATTTAGCTTTCCTATTGAGCTTCTACATAATTTAACAATTTAACAGCTCATCATTTAACAAAACTGAGTTTGAATTGTCAGTTTTTGTAAATATCATAGGGATTGACTTGACAAAATCATTTTGACTGATTATTATAAACTCTTTTTGCTGACAAATCTTAAGACCAAGATATTTGAAACTTGAATTTTTCTCTGATCTAACTGCTGTGAGTTTGTGGTGAACAACCCCATAGAAGCAAACGAGGCAGAGTGGCTTGCATCTGGTGCATAGGAAAATAAGGGTCTTACCTTAACAGGTGGCATGTGACATCGGCAAGTTTGCCCCGTGAAAATGGCATTACTATCCTATCTAGCAGTTCCAGCTGTATGTGCGGTAACAAGGGTTTTTGTACAGTTTGGCATGCTTCCACCAATAGCAAGTCGTGTACTGATTGGTTGAACTGGAGGAGGCTATTTGCCTGGGTAATTGAGAATAAAAGTGAAAAATGCTGATTGGTTGGTCAACTGCAGTGTTGGCCTGATAAAAGAGGGCTGAAGTAGTGAAAATGGGAGAACAAAAAATGGATATACGTTGAGAAGTGTTCAGAAAGCAAGAACAGCAAATTGAACCAGCGGTATCTTGATTTGTATAAGTGACATCGTAGCAATACAGACTTATTTAAACTACAGAGTTAAAATCAACATGAGACTAGATGACCATTAGTATAGGTTTTAATGCCAAACAAAGTCTTTTCAGGAGTCTTTCGCCTAATGGGAAGGGGGAATAATTTGGTGTCTCTTTGTGATACAGTATAGTATCAGACAGGCATAGAAATAATCTAAGGGGAGGTGATAATTTAATTTACAACATTTTCTCCTTCAAGAAGTATTAAAAGAAATGGGGGAATTGTTATTCTTCTATTCAGTTATAAAGTCTTTGAATTTGTAGGGAATTATTCATTTTATAGTTGACTTTCACACAGATTTAGTGGGTTTTTCTTCTTCAGCATTGACTTTACTGGGAGTTTCAGTTTCTTTATGTTCAGGATGTAGAGTCCTACCTGTGAAGATATTGTACCGGGCTATATCTACAACCATTTTTGAAATATTGGGCATAGGGTAAGCATCAAGTTTTGTGAATCTATTTATGATGTTGCTGTAATCAATCATCATTCTTTTTTGGTGATTTTCATTTGATGTTACAAGTACTTGGGCTCGCCAAGGAGATGCTGAGAGCTCTATTATTTCTTTCAACATTCTAGTAGTTTCTTCCTTTATGAATTTACTATCAGCGATAGTATGACGATGTGACTTAGTGATGATTAGAGTTGTATTAATGGAGAGATTGAAAAAGAGTAGGGGAGGTGGAATATCTATGGAAGGGAGGTGGTTTGTGACCGCTCCAATAACAAGTTCATCCCTGGGTCCATCAAATCTCAAGGTCATTTTGTTATATTTTTTCAGTATGTCCTTTCCTATGATGGTTTTAATCACTAGATTTTTAATCACTTCCACTATCACACCAGAATGTGTCTTGTTGTTTAGAGTGATATTGGGATGCATGTTCTTAGCACATATATCTATTGTACATTTAACGATTCAAAAAAACAATGAAACTCTACATGTGGATCAACAAATAAATATATATTGAGATATAACATACAAAACAATCATGCAATGAAATGTAATGATTAAGGAGAAAAAAGTTGTTCCCCTTCAACTGTATTCGGATTTATGATTGAATATTCGAAAGAGTTTCTCTTGAATAAGAATGTTCAGGTTTCTATGTTGAATAGAGTTTGCTGTTAGACTAGAATACACTTAATTAAGAAATGTGTTGTTTAGAGAAATTATTAGAGTTCTGGTTCATGAACTTGGCTAAGTCACAAAGAGAGATATGTATAATGTGTTACAAAAATCTGTGTATGTGTGTGTGTTTGAAATGTTGTGAATAAAGTCATAGATTTGTGTGGACAGGCGAAATAGCTGGACTCTACTGGCGGCTTGTGGCAAAATTGCTTCTTTTAAAGGTACCGGTAGGCTCCAAGCGAAAACATGGGAAAAATTGATTTAGTATTAAAATGTTTGATTGGTTAAAATTTGACCAATTACTGATTTTGTATTAAAGAAACATGTGGGCAAGTTCACGACTGAAAAATTCAAAGTGATGACTGCAAATGCTAAATTGTCTTATAGAAAAGCAGTATTGATTTACTAGCCAATCACAGACAAATAAATTATGGGTGTGGAAAAGCATAGCATTCACCACCAATTTTTGCATGTTGGTTAAGGTCTGCCAGAACTATTGTCTTTTGTTTTGCTACAATAAAAAGCTTTAACTTTTTTGCCATACTTTTGTTGGTAAAGTTTCCATGCTACCAGAATCTACCATGGCATTGACGTTTCTATTTATATTGCATTTGGTAATATTCTTTGTTTTCATTCTTAATCATGCAAGACTGGGAGAGTCTGTATTTTATAGTGCAGCTGATACTGAAGACCTGCATACTTTTGCTCAATGCTTTTTTTAAACATTTTTTGAAATCATCATTATGTACTAGATATAAGTGATGTGGATAACATGGGTTTCCACAAAAGAAGCAAACCTCCTTAGGCTTAGTATCTTTTTTTATGCTGACTACACTGGCGTTTTCCTCGGAGGAAATTATGGGGGTGATAACTGTATTCCTTTGTTCATAAAACACAGATTGTTTTTCTGCTCATTCCAGTGATCTGGCCATTTCATATGCTTCTTTAAGAATCAGTGAGGATTTTTCAAGTAGTTGCTATTGGATTGACGTGGAGGTGATGCCATTGATAAAGGCATATACTGATTTTGTTTTCTTTGGCATTTACTGCTTGAAAGTCACACATTTTAGCCAGAATCTCCAGTTGTTGCATGAAAGTGTTTATCGTGTGGGCTAGTTGCTGCTTCAGGATAATTAGCTGGTATCTGTTGCACATGATGTTCGTGGGCTTCATGTAAGCAACTTTGAGTGTTTTCATGGCAAAATTGTAAGCGTTTGAGTTGCTAATTATTTTGAACACTTCTGCTGATATATTGTTTATGAGAGTGAATTAATTCTTTGGTTGTTTTAAGCCTCATCAGTGCTGTTAGCAGTATGTAGAAAGTTAGTGAATGTGAGTTTCCAGTGCTTGAATAATTTCTCTGAGTTAGGAATTGTAGGCTTGATAGCAAATCTTTCAGGGCACAGTAATCTGTTCATTATGATTATTTTTGTTCAGTTTTAAATTGCTGCAGTATAGTTTTTAATACCAAACAAATACACATGTTATATACAAACAAACATGGTGGTCTTTTCAGGAGTCTTTCACTTAACGGGAAGGGGGAATAATTAGATGTCTCTTTGCAGTACAGTATAGTATAAGACAGGAGTAGGAATGATCTAAGGGGAGGTGATAATTTAATTTATAACACTGAACATGCTGAACATAAAGTCTTGCTTGATTTTCTTTATCACGTTCTCTTCAAATTTTTCGGTGCCTGTCTTGAAGAAGTCACCCACATGAGTTAATAAGATTCCATTAATCTTATTGTTATAGACAAGCGTATGGTTGCAAGAAAGAAATACGACAACAGTAGAAATAGATTTATGTGATTTATTTCAATAGGAACGTGTGGTTTTGGGACAGCTACCTTGTGGTATAGTTCATAGCTGAAGATCTGGGTTGATCTCTCATAGTAGTTCTCGCTGGTTGCGTGACGCTACTGCTGCTGGCTGCTGCTACCTGCCCATCTGACCGTGACAGGTCTCTTCCCTGGCCTCCTGTTGACTGACGTTGTACTTCCGTGTGACCCCTTTTATGGTGATTTTTATGGCTTAACAGGCTCGAAAAATAACACGAGTATAATTAGGAGGGAAGCATTTTTATTGGTCGAAAAATAGAAACACTTTAAAATATTATTTTATTTTTCGACCAGAACTCGTGCATTGGGAACATGCGTAAATGAAGATAATGGTCATTTTGTGATGGGGCCTTGTCCCGTTCACATCCGGCTCTCGCTCTTGAGTATGTTACTTTATTTCCCTGTAAATCAGCCGAGATATGTCTTATTTTATTTTATAACAAGGCTCCCCCAGGTCTCGGTCTGATTTACAGTGAGTGTTATTCGTGAATATTTAGGTGATTAATTCATGATAAAGTCTCTGAAGCGTGTGGGAAGTTGTCCTCGTGTTCTTATTGGCATTTGTTTTGGTATGGAGTTATTTGCTGAATTATGTGCCCCAGAGGGATGTGGAGGAGAATGATCCTGGTGACTGTTACATGGTGGAGGCAGAGGGATTGTATTAGATAGATGTGTTGGGCATGGAGCCAGTCGTCGGATATGTGCACGGTGAATCCTCATTGTATCACCATTATCGTTTTTCACCTGACACATCATATTGTTCGTTTTTATAATGGTGTAATTTCCAATCCAGGGCAGATGAGAGGATTGGGCAACAGTTGAGTGTGGCCGATGAAGTAAAACCTTGTCGCCTACTTGTATTGGGTCCTTGTATGTGAGGCGATTTAAGTTAGTCTCAAGTTTGTGGTCAGCTTCATCGTTGGCCAGTGTGACGTGGTGGTGAACCTGCTTTAGCAGGGCATTAATTTGCATTCCATATGCTCCAGGATCGTCACTTGTGATTTCTTTTCTGTGTAGTGTAGGTAGGCCGATGTTGGGGTGACGGCCAGTAATGGCATAGTGCGGGGAGACATCGGTGGCGCTGTTGGTCGTGGCATTCATGAACGAAACGACAGCATAACATAAAATGCGTTCTTCATCGTGCGATGTTGTCTTTCGATATTTCCTGAGCTTTGCGGGCGCCAAGGACAGTGAAGTTCTTGCGTGATTGACATCTGGTTACAGAATTGTCGATAGACTTCTCCAGTGAAGTGTGTGCCTCGATCAGAGGATACTATGCGTGGAATCTCTCTGTGTCGAAGGAAGAACTGGTACAATCCGCGGGCGGCATCGATAGCACGGTCTCTCGCGCATGGTATGGCTGTAAAGTGTCGGCTGAAGCTATCCAAGATGGTTAGGATGTAGCGTTTTCCCTTTGAATTGGGCATTGTGACAAAGTCTATAAAGACAAGATCGAATGGTCTCTTTCCTCGTTTGCAGTAACCAATGGGCCAGTGGGTACGTCTACCGTAGTTGCCCTTGCACTTAGCACACGTGTCGCAAGAATTGACATAGGCCTTGATGTCGCGGTTTTTGAATTCTCACCAGTAGCTGTAAAGGAGTTCTCGCATACGGGTAACACCCGAGTGGTTGTTGCCCTCATGTGCCTGGTAGAGGTATCTGGATCGTAGTTTGTATGGTACAACCAATCTCGGAGAGTTTTTACTGTCTCTTATCATCAAAACGAAGGTGCCTGGTTCTAGAAAAAATGGTGCAAATGTTTTTTGAAAAGTGTAGCTCGGTGGTCGTCAGGATCGATATGAGGTTCGCTTGGAGTGGGTGACTGGAGGGCGCTGATGATCTTTGCCAGGGCGTTGTCCTTCATTTGCGATGCCGAGGTGGTTGTAGATTCTCTCAGTGGGGATGGTGGTGGTAGAGTGATAGGCGAAGAATGCGTTGGTGACGCGCTTGTGGGTGCGGGCGTTTTGTGGTGTGTGAGTTTTGGGAATGAGCTGTAAACCGCTTACCTCGAATGTCCTGCCTGCCGGTGTAGGGTCGTTCAGGGCTTTCGTTTTCTTATGTCTGCAACCTCTGCTGAGCATGCCAGCCCATACATTTGATTCGCCTTCGACATATTCTAAGACGAATTTATAACGTGAAATTTCTTCTTGCCATCGTCGTATTTTGACATTATTGAACTCTCGTTGGTCCAGATATGTCAGCGATCTGTGGTCGGTGAAAATGACGAAGGGGCGGTTGCAAAGGAAATAATCAAATTTCAATATTGCCCACTTTATTGCATATGCCGCTCGTTCCGTCGTGGACCAGTTCTGTTCCGTGAAGTTGAATGTATGGGAAGCGACCGCTATGATATCTTTCTTCCCGTTGTCGGCTTCTTGCATTAAGATTGCTCCACATGCGACGTCACTGGCGTCGGTGGTGAGTGTGAAAAGTTTGGAGAAATCCGGAAAAGAGATGACGGGTGGCGAAGAGAGACGGTCCTTGATTTTTTTAAAGGCTCTGTCGGCATTTTGCGTCCAGGTAAACGGTTTATTAACCTTGTTGAGTTCGTGTATGGGACCCATAAGTTTTGAAAACATATCTGACTTGATTTGTTCGTGAAGACGTGTCTTTAGGAATTGTCTGATCCACACTAAACGGCCGGTAAGGTTTTGTAATTTTTTTTTTTTTTTTATGTTGGAGGTTTCATTTCCCTGATGGCACGAACGTATTCTGGATCAGCCTTGAGTCCTTCGCTGTTTACTATGCGTCCGAGAAATTTTGCCTCTGATGCGAGGAAGGAACATTTATCTGGATTCAGCTTGAGTCCGAATTTTTGGAGGGCAGTAAAAAATTGTTCGAGGGAGAGTATGTACTCCCTAAATGTCCTAGCGTGGACCAGGTGGTCGTCGATATAAGAAGAAATGTTATCACGGGATGTGACCGTGGCTAGGGCTTCTGCTATGCAACGGGAGAAGATTTGTCCAGCAGATGTAAGGCCAAAGGCCAGGCGCGTGTATTGATAGCATTGGTCCTTCCATGTAAATGCTGTTTTGTATCGGTCTCGCTTGTCAATCTCAATTTGCCAGTAGCCGCTGCGTAGATCGAGGGTAGTGAAATATCTATTGCCTTTGCCGATTTTGTTGAACAAGTGGTCGATCCTTGGCATTGGGTAAGGGTCAAGATCGACTAAGACCTTGTTGAGAGTTCTTTTAAAGTTAGCGACGACGCGAATCGATCCGTTTTTCTTGCGTACGGCAAATACAGGGCTATTGAAGCCTTTGGGGTCGCTGCAGTTTTCAATGATACCTTCATCGGCCATGCGCTTAATTTCGGTATCAACGTCTGCTTCCAAAGCCTGGGCGATCGGGTGTTGTTTCTGGCTGCGAGACTGGCCGTTAGATGGGTCGGATGAATGTGCCTTTGCTGCTGCTTTCGGTGCCGATAACGTCAGCGTAGCGAATGAGTAAGTTTGCAGTGGCCTCTAGTTCGTCTCGGTTCGGGTGGTTTGGTAGCCATAGCCCAGTGTTATGCTTTAGCCAGGTTAGCTTTTGATCCAGTGTCTGGATGTTGGGCTGTAGTTCCATAGTAGGCTGGTTTTGGATGACTTCAGCTTGGGCGCCATATGCTGGATCGTTGGTTGACGATGACGGTGATATGATTGCGGCTGTGTGTGTTCTGTATCCTGAGGAAAGTGTGCGTCTGAATTCTATAGTCGCATTTTGGTTTTCGATTAGATAGGAATCGAGCGTGTTGTGACATAGGATATTCTAGCCGATCAGGATCGGTGTGGTTTGGGTAGTTACCAGCACGTTAACCTTTTTGAATGTGGGTGAGTCTCGACTGCCGATGGTGATGTCGCAAGTCAGTTCGCCAAGGGCAGTGGCCATGTGTTTCTTTGCTTCTCTGGGTGACTGAGATATTGGTAAGATGCATTGCGACGCCAGAGAAGGTGATGTCCCTGAAGTTGAAGGTGGACTGGACGAGCGGTGAATGGTGAGCGTGTCCTTGAAAGTTGAAGGTGTGATGGCTGACGTAGGGGCATGGCGAACGAGGCATCACATCTCGTCCTGCCCGAAGCGAAAATCCTGTTCCACATCATTTATGGCTTGTATATTATCATTCGTTGCGGCGATATGGGCCTGTGCCCGAGTGCGAGGTGGGTGGCGATATAGGCACTTGCGTCCATGGTGGCCCCGACCTCTGTAAATCAGCCGAGATATGTCTTATTTTATTTTATAACATTATTAACTGTAGTGAAAAAGATAATCGGGTACCCCGAAAAAAAGTTCGTGTTTTGTGTGCGATCTGCCGAAGAAAAATTACCAAAAATCAGTCAGCAAAAATCTACATCAATGACTAGAAGCTATGATAATGTTCTTCCCTCCCCTGAATGGCGTGGCCAATCAGAAAATTCTCTCGCTGAACAGAAGTCGTTGTTTTTCGCTTATAAAAGGAGATGATTTTTTTGAGCTGTGAAACGAACACGCGTTGTTGCGGTGGGGCACATGGTAAAAGAGTGCCCCGGGAAAAAAGGCCCAGCAGACTACAAAAGAGACTCCAGCAGCAGCAGCAGCAGCAGCAGCAGCAGCAACAGCAGTGACAGAGGTGGCTCCAACAAAGGAAAAAGCTGGCCTGGGAGCCTGGATGGAGGTGAGGAAAGGGGGAAAAGTGGCAGCTCCACCCTCTCCTCCAGTGCGACAGGAGAAGCAACAAGAACAACAAAAACCCCAGCAGCAGCTACAGCAGAAGCCCCAGCAGCAGCAAGAGAATCTTCAGCAGCAACAACCTCCTCAGCAACATCAACAGAAACACCAGCATCCGAAACAGCAACAAAAACTGCAACAACAAGAGCAGCAGAAACAAGAGCAGCAGAAACATCAAAAACTGGAACCACAGAAGCAGCATCATAAACAGCAGAAGCAACAAGGGCAGCAGCACCTCCACAAACAGAAGCAGGTGGAGGAAGAAACAACAATGGCGGTAGATAAAATGCCTCCACCACGAACTGCGTCCCTGAAAAGGAGCAGGGAGGAAGATCCAGAGGAAATAGAACAGTCTGGCCGAAGCAGGGAGGAGCGAAGCATGGACAGAACCAGGCGGCGCTCCTTCCCCGCTTCGCCAATAAGATATTCCAGCTCCCCCAAAGTTAGGGGCGTCCCTTCTTCCCTTTCCCGTGCTCCAACCCCCTCTTCCCCCATTACACCCCTAAGTTCACCGGCTACTTCCCCGCACGCGTCCACTTCCTCCCCTCCTCATCGTGCTAGGGAGAAGAAAAAAAAAGAAAAAGTACTTCCCGGGTCCAGATGGGATCTATAAAGTAGATAAGGAGGAGGCAAAAAAGGCCTGTCGAAACAAAAAAGGGCCCTTTTGGGGCTCCTATTTAAGCTTGACGAGGTAGATGGGAAATCGGTAGAGGATCCACGAAACTTCCCTAATGCTCCAGGTGTCATCACCGTCGTAAGAGACACTGGGGCATACTTGAAAGTGTGGAACCATATGAGGCTCGAGAAGCTTATCCGAAAATAAGGGTAATGGAAGAAAATAATGAAGACCTAAAAAAAATGAAGCATTTTTGCTCTGGGAGGGTCCCTGTTCTGCTCCATCCCTCTTTGTATAGGGCCATAAAATGAATTTACTCCACGGACGTTGGCGGCGTTGTCCTGGGTGGTCGCATGACGACCGAGTTGGGTACAGGAAACCTGGGACAATCCATCGGGGTCCTTACCGCTGCAGATTTCCGCCCTGTATGTGAATAGGTTAATTCTGGTTTTTATATTTTACAGGACTTAGAAGATGGAAATTAAGATAGCGACGTTGAATGCAAGGGGCTTGAGGGATCGGGGTAAGGCTGCCCGCCTGCTCCGGGACCTCTTGTCCTTTGGTGTGGATGTTGCCGCAATCGAAGAGACCCACTTTGTTTGCACTTCCGATGCGTGTGTGCTGGAGGATGACTTTGTCGTCTATTCAGCATATGGGAACCAGTTTGCCAGAGGAGTTTCTTTGCTTGTCAGACGTACTCTTGATGCGAAGATGGACCTTATGCATACCGATGCCGAGGGCCGGTTGATCGTGGCCGATATTGCCGTGAAAAGTGGTTCGTTCCGAGTCGTTGCGGTTTATGCGCCCAATGACCGGGAGGAGCGGGTCTCGTTTTTTCGGCAGTTGGGGCCGTTCCTAGTGTATTCGACGCGCCTAGTTTTAATGGGGGACTGGAACGCCATCCTAGACCCCAAGTTAGACAGGGGGCGGGGTGCTAGTGGGCGATCGTAGCCTGGTTGATCTGATCGACGATTATGGTCTTGTCGATAGATACCGGGTCGATAATCCCTGGGGGAAAATGTGGTTTGGGCTCTTAATTGCCCTTGTGACAAGGTAGTTAGCTACCTTGACAGAATGTTAGTTAGAAGAGCCACGTGGATCTTTTAGATTGTCCCACGTTCCACTGGGTAGGCTATTCGGACCACAAACTCGTTTGTGCCCGGATGGCGTTAGGAACTAGGCCTAGAATGGCTGGGTACTGAAAGTTCAATCTGGCCTTACTGGACAGGTGGGACTTCCAGGAACAGCTAACTAGATTAGTGCAGCGGGAACTAGTGGGGGCGGTTATCGGGAATAATCTCGAGCAATCTCTATCCTCCATTTTATGGAGGGGACGTGGGAATCGGGTCGACAGACGAGTCTGCACCTGGGAATGCTGCACCTGATGAGTCACATCCGTGCCTCTAGGTTGGCTTTCCTATGCCGCGCATTGACTGGAGGAGATCCGATTCTGGAGGGGATTGTTAGGGACGCGTTCCCTGGCCTTATCATCAGTCCCCGCATCATCAGTTAAAAAATTATAAGAAGGTCCAAAATATGCAATCCAGAACTGACATAGAGATGACACCTTTATACTCTGGCCACACCAGGAAGAGATCTAGCAACTACTGGACCATGTGATCTCAATAAGAGCATTGATACAGTTCACAACGAAGAGAGAAAACAACAACAAACTAGCATTCCTGGATGTACTAATATCTTGAACAGAGCATAGGTTCTAGACATGCATATACCGCAAGCCAACATTCACCTAAACTTAAATTCCCACCACCCATACAGTGTAAAGAAAGGAATTGTCCACTGCCTACAACATCAAGCAAAAGTCATGTGGCAACCCTGATACATATGAACAAGAAATAGTCAGTATAAGCAGTACCCTACAACATAACAACTATCCTGCATACATTACAGGAGCTTCCACAAACTGGAATATAAGGGTACAAGAGGATAACAACACTCAGAAAACAGTCTTGGTCTGTCTACCCTATGTGAAGGGATTATAAACAAAAATACAAAAGATCTGTGGCCCATATAACATCAGGATAACATTCAAAAGTGGTTCAACACTTTGCAGACACCTCTTCTGATTAAGACTTCCTATAGAGGAAAATATGATTAGTGTGTACACCATCCCATGCAGCTGTGGCAAGAAATATAAAGGAGAAACAGTCTGCCCTCTTAAGATAAAACTGCAGGAATGCCATAAATCCATAATATGAAGGGAAATAAAAAAAAATCAGGCATGGCTGACCATATATGGAAGGAAAAGGGAGATCACCATAATCTGTGGGATACGGTTCAGATAATAGAGAACATCACAGAAAAATATAAAAATTTAAGGAATCAATGCATATGCTGGATCACAAAAATCTTCTAAGTCAGCCAAGCATAGACATGAATGCAATATGGGAATCAGTAATACAGAGTGTTAAAGAAAAACAACAATAACAAAAACTACATGGTTACTGAGCCATATATATATATATATAAGTTGTAGCCTTTGTCTGTCTGTTTGTTTGTTATTGAACTCCTCCTCTGGTTTGGGAGATAGAGCCCCATAACCATATATATTCTGAAACTATGTTACCTGTGTGAGAAAACGGGGAAAAAAAAACAACTTCTTGCAACACAAAAACGAACGCCTTCTTGCGAACCTGAAACGAACGCCTTCTTGTGAACGAACACTTTATGACAGCAAATGAGCAAAACGGCACCCAAGACTGCTACTGACGGACGGACAACCACAACGGCTTTTGTCACCCAAGAAAAGACGCCAAACGACTCGCGCATCTTCTTCTTGTAGTCCTCAGTCGAGTCCATTATGGTACTCCAAGGTGTGCCCTGTGACAACACACACACGCAGTTCGAGGACGTTTCCGCGCATGTTCGTTACATTACCCAAGGTACTTGGATTAGTATATTTCATTTTGATCAAAGGCAGTCTCCATGGGTTACAAACTCTCAACTGAAATTTTTTTCCCTTTGATTTAAATTAAATTTAAATTTGAACAAAGGAATGACTCCTATACAAACTATAGAAGAAGAAAGCCAGAAAATGGAGGTCACATTGGCAAAATCAAAATGAGACAATATGGAGATCAAGTTGTGCAAGGAATCATCAATCAGTGGGTAGTGCTTTGCAATAAATATTTGTCATATTTGCTCATCAATTCATTCAATCAAGTATTGCATCAAATTGTTTTTGAACACCCCCCCACCTTACTGAAATTTTTTTCCCTTTGATTTAAATTAAATTTAAATTTGAACAAAGGAATGCTGCCTATCCAAAATACAGAAGAAGAAAGTCAGAAGATGGAGGTCACATCAGCAAGAACATTGAGTAATATTGAAATGCATCATTTTTGTCCACAAATTATAACAATGATTTAAAATCAAACATCATTTTCTTACAAAAAAGGTGTGACATGCATCAAAGCACAGGTAATTCAACTAGTTAAGTTTATAAGTTCCAAAAATTTACTCATGGCTCATTGAATAAAAGCGTTGGTTGAAGTAATCCAGTAATTTGACCCAAAGAGTTGTGAGTTCAATACCTGTCCACAGCAGAGGTGAACAAAAATTTGGAGCATTGTGTTACAAAATGGAATTAACTGAGACATCCAGAAAAAGGCATGGCATGTGCTATTAGAACAATCTACCCAGTGGACTAAATAATGTGTTCGGTTTGAAATTCAAATGTATGTCACCTGAAGACGGCTGGAGCATACATGGCCAAAATGTTGTGAATATGATAATAAAGATGAGAACAACAGTTTGAATAATGTAAATAATGTAAATAGTTATAAGACAGTTGCAAATTCCTTAAATGTTACTGTTATTTTTTGTCAATATGGATAAACTGATAATAATATTAATAATTTTGTATATCAATTAACTGTGCTGAATATATTTCTGTAGAAATTAATTTTCAACATCATTTATGGTTTTCAGAAAATCTTCCATTCAAATGATTACTATTTTATATTTTTTCAGTCCCAACATTTCTTTTTTCATAGGCTTTCAGATGATCATATTTCTCAGATATGTTTTATCATGTCTTCACTAGAGTGTGACTTGTTCATGTGATGGTTGGCTTGTGCTATACAGATGTTTTGAACCCATTCTCAGTGGGAATTATTAGTATATCTGTTGGGGCGCACCCACCTTCTAACTAGTAATGGACTGGTCCCTCTTATATAAGTCAGCTCTGGAGAGAGAGAAGCTTACCCGGTACATACCGTTGGACTATAGACAATGTTTCGTACTAACCAACCGGCGTTCTACTAATCACTATTGTTAATTGCTTTTATGAATATACCAGTATTTTCCTCTACAACTGTGTTTGTCTTGATTCATACACCGACACGCGGGAACCTCACAACATCTCAACAGTGGCGACTTGGCTTCGAACAGAAATAATAACCGATTTCCAACACGGAAAAATTTTAAAAGAGTTCAAGCATTTACAGCAAAGGATTACAAGTTATCGACAAAAAGAAAAAACTGTAAGTTAGACATTAACTTATTGATTAAATTGGAAGCTATAATAACCAATTTTTGTGCTAAAAAAAAAAAAAATTGTCGTGCCAGAAAATTTGAATTTTTTGGCCCCCCTCAGAGAGAAAAAAAAAACATAATTTTTCTTTTTTCTCTACACATACATAATCATGGAGCAATTTCAATCAACTATGCTGGAACTCATTAAGTATCAGATGCAAAGACAGCAAGAGAGTGAAGAACGTTTTCAGAAAGAGCAACTTAAAATTCAAGAAGAACAACTTAAATTTCAGAAAGAGCAAAAGGAAGAAAACGCAAAACGATTTCTGGAACTACACAAAATACAAGAAGAAAATGAAAAACAGTTAGCAATGGCCGAACTTATACATAAAACTATACTGTCCAAGCAGAAAGACTCTGATGAAAATATTTTTTCCAAAGACACAATATGGTCAACGATCGAAAGTTTTACTTATAACCCAGAAGAGGAAAAGACTTTCGAAAGATACTACCATAGATATCAGGATTTTTATGAAGTTGATTGCCAAACGTGGACAGATGAGAAAAAAATAAGATTATTGCTACGAAAACTGGGAACGGCAGAACACAAGTTTACAGATTTTATATTGCCCAAAAAGACAAGAGATTTAAAATTCGATGAAGCAATTGAATTATTAAAAGAGCTTTTTACTCCCAGATTTTCATTATTTCACAAAAGGTGGAAATGCCTGAATATCCAAAAAAGCGAGGAGGAAGATTACACAACGTTCGCGCCAATCGTAAATAAGACGCGTGACGATTTTCGCTTGTCCGAATTATCGGCAGACAATTTCAAGTGTCTAATATTCGTGCTAGGCTTAGTGTCTAAAAAAGATAGTGAAATGCGAAGACGCATTTTAACAAAACTAGAAAATGACCAAAACATGACACTAAAAAGCTAGCTGAGTACTGTCAGCAATGCGTAAGCATTAAGCAAGATTCAGAAAAAATAGAAGAAACTGCTATCGCAAATGTGAAGAAAGTATATAGGAAGACTAGTTTCAGTTCTCCATCGCCGGAACGGAAGTGGTATCCTACTACAAGAACGAACAGAGGCTATAGAAAAAAACCCTCCGAGTGCATGTTATGGATGTGGCCAGTGGCATTGGTACAATGACTGCCCATATAAAAAATAAAGCGTGCAGAAATTGCAAAAAGTAGAACATAAGATGTCAAAGTGTAGAAAATTAAACAGAAGTCGAGTAAAAGTTACCAAGTTAGACGAAGATCAAGACCTGAATATTCGAAAATACCTGCATGTAAAAATGTACAACAAGGTAAAAATGCAACTAGATTCAGGATCTGACATTTCAATCATTAACACGCAAACATGGAAAAATCTAGGAAAACCAACGTTGCTAAAATCCAACAAAATAGCCAGGACGGTAACTGGAAAAAAGATAAAATTTGAAGGGGAAATATGGGTAAATATAACTTTCAACAATAAGTCGATGAAAATGTTTGTAATGAAAAACACAAACAACCTGTTTGGGACTGGCGCAATCACTAAGTTCAACCTATGGGACGTGCCCATTAGTTCTTTTTGCCACAACATGAGTGAAAGCAAAGACCATATAAAAAATCTACAAGCAGAATTGAAAACGGAATTCCCCGAAGTTTTTGCTGAAGGACTTGGACGTTGCACTGAAGCATCAGCAAAAATACAGCTGAAGAAAAATATCCAACCAATTTTTAAAAAAAAGCGTAGCATCCCTTTTGCCGCATTAGAGAAAATTGATCAAGAACTCGAAAGACTAACGAGAATTGGTGTGATCTCGAAAACAGAATACAGTGACTGGGCAGCTCCGGCTGTCTACGTAAAGAAGTCGGGCGAAATTCGAGTCTGCGCCGATTTTTCAACCGGGTTAAACGACGCAATAGAAGAGTTTCATTATCCACTACCAAGTCCCGAAGAAGTGTTCGCAAAGTTAAATGGCGGAAAAATCTTTTCGAAAATAGATCTTAGCGAGGCATACTTGCAAGTACCCATGGATAACGAAAGTGCAAAGTTACTATGTATTAACACACATAAAGGCTTGTTTAGATACGAACGGTTACCGTTCGGGGTGAAGACAGCACCCGCAATATTCCAGAAAATTATGGATACGATGTTATCCGGGTTAGACTACACAATAGCATATCTCGACGATATTCTTGTAAAAAGTGAATCGGTGGATGAACACAAACACCATTTACGCAAAGTTTTCGAAAGGTTAAGAAGATATGGATTTCGAGTGAAAGAAAACAAATGCGATTTTCTCCTGGAAGAGATCAAGTATCTGGGACATATAGTGAATAAAGAAGGGAAAAAGCCAGATAAAAGTCGAGCTTCAGCAATAAAAAATATGCCTGAGCCAAAGGATATTAAATCCCTACAAAGTTTTTTAGGCTTGGTGTCATATTACCAGGACTTTATCCCAGACCTCCACATTCTACGAGCTCCCCTTAACGATCTACTAAAAAAAGAAAAACCTTGGATTTGGACAAAAGAATGCGAGCAAGCATTCAAGGATTTAAAAGAAAAATTAACTTCAGATCTATTTCTTGTACATTTTGATCCAAAGGTCAGATCGGTTTTTGACAAATTGATACCAGAAAATAAGGTACACTCAACAGTCGCTATGGTTCCCAGGCAAAAATTTAACATTAATGAAAATTTTTTCAAAATTATACAAATAATGCAACATCATGGGAACCAGGGTCATAAAAACGCATTGGGGATATGGTATACATTATACAAGGAAACAAATTTACACACAAACGGCACATTAACCAGTTGAAGAAAAGAAAGACCGACGAATCGGAAGTAATTCCACAAGAAGGCAAATTACACGAATTGTTTGATACGTTTGACCTGCAAATACCGCAGACTGAGCAGAAACAACGCAGATCTGCAAGAAAACGTAAAGCGACACAAAATTTAATAATAGACCCGAAAAGGAAAAAATATTAATTTTTTTTTTTTTTTTTTCCCCACAATGAAAAAGAAAAAAAAAACATTTTAGGGGGGGTGTTGGGGCGCACCCACCTTCTAACTAGTAATGGACTGGTCCCTCTTATATAAGTCAGCTCTGGAGAGAGTGACAGAGCGTCAGAGAGAGAGAGTCAGCGTTAGCAGTCCAGATAAGCTTACCCGGTACATACCGTTGGACTATAGACTTTGGATAATGTTTCGTACTAACCAACCTTCGTTCTACTAATCACTCTATTGTTAATTGCTTTTATGAATATACCAGTATTTTCCTCTACAACTGTGTTTGTCTTGATTCATACACCGACACGCGGGAACCTCACAACATCTCAACAATATCCAAGAAGGCTAGCTAATCATTGTGAATTAGATTGAAGGTCTTATTGAGTTCATATGGTCCATCAGTATTTGTACAGCTTCCTGGTGCAGCCAGTGTATGAAGATATCATCTATGTATCTCAGCCATACTATTGGCTTTAATGGTGCTGTTTCTAAAGCCATTTTCTCAGAGTATTCCATGTATATGTTTGCCATCACTGGTGACAAAGGTCAACCTACAGCTAAGCCTTCATCCTGTTGGTATATGTCAGACTCGTTGGAAGAATGTACACAGAATGTCGACATTTCCATCAGATTATCTATTGAAATGTTACTACGTTCTCCCAGGGAGAGGTCTGATTCCAATCAGATTTGAACCACTGTCAGGAACCCATCTGTAGGAAATCTGGTGAGCAGGCTTACCACATACAAGTTTACCATCCAATTGTTATGGATGAGGGCCCCTTGAATCAGTTTCACTAAGTGTTCTGAGTTTCTAACATATGATAAAGTTTTCCCTGTTAATGGGTTGAATATACCCACTAAGAATCTGCTCTGCAGCTGACTATAGGTCTCAGTGGAATGCCAACTTTGTGAATCTTGGGGAGAGTATACATGTATGGCAGCTTGGTATAGCATTGAATTAGTTGTCTATACTTATTTGGTATGAACTAGTCTTTGTTCTTAATTAGAATCTGTGACAGGAAAACCCTGATTTTAAAATTCTTGCTACCTTGCAGTTACATCCAAACATAGAAAAGGCTATGGAAGTAAATCCAGTCAAAAAATCTGGAGTGGAGCCCCAAAGCCAAGGTAGCCTCAAATGTAATGTCCTGTATTCCTTTGGATTTTGTCAGTATGGCCAAGTGGGTAGCTATGCAATCTGGGCAGTGCACTGCCTCCATATATCATCACACAGTCCTGCACCCTGAAAACATCACTCCAGTCTCACCACTAAACAGAGTGCTGTCTTCATCTTGTGAGAAAAAAAAAAAAAACAAGAATATAGTGTAATCATAGATAGTCTATAGATGTATACATTAAACAATCTTTGAAGTAAAGTTTTTAAAAAAAATGAAAATGCCTTTGACACACCCAAATATTTCAGTCAGTTCTGTACTTAACATTTGTATTCTATATATTAATTAATTCAAATATCACTGGAAATTTTTAATACTGAATTATATCTAGAATTTGTTCATTTTTGAAAATATGCTATTGGTGAGGTGGAAAGAAGAAATAGGTTAATTCAATAAAAATAGAAATATGTGGAGAGCAATAACTGTCTGTCAAGTCATGACTTTCCATTGATACATTTTTTATAAATATAAAAGTGGACATCAAAGTCAACACCCAGCAGCTACAGTCTGTTTCATGCTTATATATAATTGTTGGGCTGCTGGGTTTTCAATGTCTTCAATGGCCACTTTTATATTTACATATGTTCTATTGCTGAGCACTTTAACCGATAAATATAGCATACCTTAAAACAACTATGTTTTATATATATATATATATATATATATATATATATATATATATGTGTGTGTGTGTGAAATACAATTAATGAGATCCAAACAAATTACCTCATCCAGATGATCATTTTGTCCATAGGAAAGTAGTCTTTCCCTAGACTTATCAATGCAATACAAACTGAAGTCCATTGAAAAACTACTTTCCCATGGACAAAATGATCATCTGTATGTAATTCATTTGGATCTCATTAATTGTAATTCACTTATATGGTCTATAATAAAAATATATTGAGCTCTCTTTTGTGGATCAGTTTTAATATTTTATATTAATAGGATCTACTTGGTTTACTTACCCACAGAATTTTATTATATATATATATATATATATATATATATATATATATATATATTTATTTTATTTATTTAACCTTTTCTTTATGCAAGCTTGATTGAAGACCAACAAAAAAATTCTTTGTTAAAGATTTTTGTTAATTTTTTTTCCCCTCTTTTTTGTACCATTTTTACTGGTTTCTGGAGAAAATTTGATTTGAATACAAATTGTCTAGTGCCTGAGTACTTTCAGTTTTCTTCAGCCATTATCCTAAAAAAAATTAAACCAAATAATGGCATTTAAAAATGCACGTAGAGGTGTTAGCATATATAAAGAATATATTTTTAATTACATTATCATTGAGCGATGATAGTTCATGTATCTCAGGTAATTTGTTCATTTTTTTAAAGATTCATCTGACAATATCAGTGGGTAATTTAATGGTTTTGTTTGAATGAAACCTGTAGGCCTTTGTGAAGACCATTATTCTTCAAACATTGTAGATTGGCAAATCACAGAATTACAAACATAGAACTGTACCAAATAACAGAAGCTACATCAGTTGGAGATGTCCAACAGCAGCAACAACTAAAATGGATAGCACATGTAACTCTAAAAGAAAATAAAGACATCATCAAGATGTGGATATTCCACACTACTTCAAATGAAAGGTTAAAAAGAAAGACCCCATTGATACTGTAAAGAGCAATAACAGTAAGTGGACTTGAGAAACCTATTTTCCTAAAAAATTGTTTTAAGAGAAAGATTTTATAAATTTTAACCAGTATTGTATAGCCCCTTTGCACTGGGGGTAGTGATGGTCTTGATTCACTCATGCGTTGCTTTCTTCTTTCTGTCATCTTCTGGCTGAGTGATCACTAGTTGGTTTGTTTGGAGGTAAAATGAGAACTTCAACAAAAGTGATTTTTAAACTTATCTATTTTATTAACATGTCGACATGTACATTTTCTAATTAGCCAGTGGGGGCTATCTATCATCCCCACTGAGGAGCAAGTTCCCTGTACATGAAATTAACACATCTGATCTCATTGACGTGTAAAACTTAACTCCCCGAAAACACTTTCTAAATCTAACATTCTCACATTCAGCTAAGCCAATCAAAAATGAGATCCCTATTTTATCTACCAGCTGATCCCAAGGTCAGC
Organism: Acanthosepion pharaonis; assembly: GCA_903632075.3. NCBI lineage: Eukaryota > Metazoa > Mollusca > Cephalopoda > Sepiida > Sepiidae > Acanthosepion > Acanthosepion pharaonis. The sequence continues at coordinate 4,870,612 of CAHIKZ030001668.1, read as the reverse complement.
CTTAGAAGGTCTGAGCCAAATACACTACTACTAAAAAATAATAGTATGAAACTATTATTTAACAGCAGCAACAACACTAGCTCCTTGGTCAATGAATGCCAAATATTTCCTTATTAAAAATCAGCAAATCTTATTTCTATGATGATTGAAGTCCTCTTCTATTCCTTATATTTGTACTAGCATAGTACCCATCATAAATGGCAGGATTATATATACAAGGATCAACACTTCAGCTTAGAAAGTTTCATTCCCCAACATTTCTGCTTAGGATCATATTGTAATGTCTATGCACTCTGTTAAAAGGGTTGATTTGGGTGTCTTAGGACCTAACAGTTCTATTTAGAAATGTACCTTTAGACTACCCATAGTTCAAGGGCAGAAAAATAAAGCTCTAACACTCTCAGGTTTCTCTCAAACTTGGTCTTGTAAAGTGAAGACTAAAATAAATACCAATCCTGTCAAACATTAAATGACAAAAAAATGGTTTCTGAGTTGGAGAATTGTACATTCTTCTGGTTAATAAATTAGTACTTTCAAAATAAATATTTAACATTTTTCAACCAACAGGTTGCATTCCTGCCAATGATACAAAACATGCTTCATGATCCCTTTGAAGGGTATTTAAGTAAAGTTTCTAGACCAGATATCCAATCTACATGACACTTTCCTCTTCACTTTCTCCCTGGCCTCTTCTTTTTCACACATACATGCAAAGAAATCACATTTCTTTTCATCTTAACAAACAAGGACTTTATGAACTTCAACACTTGTAGGTTAATTCAAATCCACAACAGTCTTGGTAAGAATGTAACAAATTTTCATTTTCTGTCTCTATCTATGCTTGCTACACCAACTAGTCTTTCACAATCTGACTTCTCTCTTCACGTTCTTGCTTTTCATTGACAGCATATCTGCATGAATCTGACCACCATAAAAAACAACCCTTACTATCTTTTTATGCCCAACCACCCTTACTCACAATCTCTCACTGCTGGCCTGTGCCTGCCACTACCAGTGTTTAATCCCTCACCATACACCTCAATTTCTCAACTCATTTACCTCATCTCATGTTCCCAATAGGTAAGTTTTTTTTAATTTTCAATTTACACTACCCACACAGATGATTTGATTATAGTGAAGTCATGTTTCAAAAAAAAAAAAAACATATTTTCAGAAGTACTGTTTCATTCAATTCAAGCAACTTGCCTTGAAAAAGGCATGAATCTATCTTCTGGCTCCAGGCTAAAAGGCAAGACAGACTGTACTCTTTTGCCTTGGTAGCAGCCAGTTTAAGAAAAGGAAAATTATGAATTCAAATCTAAGGAGGAAACTTCATGGTTTACTGTGCTACAAAACTTGGTAATGTACTATTTTTCTGTCGTCATTTCTCTCCCCACAAAAAATGTGGTTGATTCTACCAAAAACTTCACTACTGTAATCGAATTGTCTGTGAGTGGTCTAGTGGTTCAATTCTATATATATATATATATATATATATATATATATATGGAGAGAGAGGGTGGGATGGATAAATTATCATCTAAATTACACAAAAATGAAAATAACACTGACATCTCATTTTAACAGATATATTTACCAAAACTACACACAAATATCTTGACATACTAAAGAGTAAATTTATTCAATAAAATCGCCAATGTCTTTAACTATGGCCTCCAGATGCATTTGGAATCTCCTGCATCTTTTGTGGATGGTCTCCTTGTTTAAGTTGGTGAATGCTGCCATAATCTTTGTCTTCAGTTCATCTTGGTGTTACAAGGAGTTTTGTCAGTCTCTTGTTCAACTATGCCCCACATGTAATAATAATCAACTCTTTCTGAATCCTCTACACTGTCCTCAGATTGATATTCAAACACTCTAAAATATTCATATTGGAGCTTTTGATGTGAATGCCAAGCAGTACAGCATGGTGTTTCCAAATTTCTGGCAGAGTGAATTGTGTCATGGTGTTCTTTTTATCACAACTGATCCTACTATAGTGTGCAGTTGACGAAAACAAACAACAATCCTGCTCGAAATTGGCGAAAATTTACCCATTGCATCCTGTGTGTGTGTGTGTATATATACATATATACACACACACACACACACACACACACATATATATATATATATATATATATACATACATATATATATGTATATATTTGGGCAGCAATCCATCTTTTATACAAGTTTCATTAAAAACGACTGAGTAGGTACTGTGGTTAAGTTTTTATTTAATTTTTCTTGTGTTATAATTTTTTTTCTTCTCTGGACATCAATTATGTAGAAATTGTCTGAATGTTCTGTATGTCCAAGTGCTTTCAGCTATACTTATAGCCATTATGAAGGTTGATTTTATTTTTACTTTTAAATGAATATATGCATTGTTTTATGTATGTATCTAGAGTTATAGAAATGTTTTATTTTCTAAATACGGTCATCACATTGTGGCTGTGTTCATAGTTAATACTATTGAGTGTTGGCTTTTTCTTTTTATTATTAATGCTTCCATTTTTTTTTAGCCTTTTTGTACATGTGGATGAGGCTATTATATTTGTTTTATCAATGAGTATGTTATGGATAGAGTTTGGTAGGTTTCCATTGGCATCTAAATAAGTCCTAATTGAGCTATCGTCAGAGAGGTGTAAAGCAAATCTTCTTGTTTGGCATGTTGTAGTATATCAAGTATAATTGTTTATGAATTTGTATTGATCAGGAACACAGTTCCTTAAGGGACATGTGAATTTGTAAATAATATATATATATATATATATATATATTGATGCATGTTTCATTAAATAATATAGATAAGTTTTGTCTATTTATTTTAAGTAAGTTCCTTTCATCTTGTCTGATAAGCTTAATAACATTATCATTGAAAGACGAAAGGAAATCACCATATTGATACATCTTTAAATCTAATCTAAGCTTTCGGCTTACATAAGCCATTATCAAAGATGACAATTACTTTTCAATATATCAACCAATACATGGACGAAACAATAATGATAGTCTGTTTTTGTTGCATGAAAAATTTCAAAGCAATGAAATTCAGTCTTTCAATGATAATATTATTAAGCTTATCAGACAATATGAAAGGACCTTACTTAAAATATATAGACAAAACTTGTCTATATTATTTAATGAAACATGAATCAATGAAAAATTGCTGCCTAAATATATATATATTTATATATATAGAGAGAGGGAGACAGAGAGAGAGACACACACACACACATACACACAATGACAGAGAGACAAGGACAGAGATACTGAATTTTATATAAGTGGATTCTGAACTAGAAAATGATAGTAACCCTTGTTACAAATATTATCCATTAAATTCTGCTGAGTAGAAGAAATTTTTCCCTCATTTAAAATTTCATATCAGAAGGGAGTGAATTGTATTGTTCAGGTCTTCAATGATCATGTATTGTTATTATGGCAATAGTTGGACAATAATAATGTTGGAGGCTGATTATAGACATCTTCATTTGATATTATTTTCTATTTTTTACTCTTAAATCAGGTGAAATTCATAAATTATTCCTACCTTTTTTCAGTCGATAATAGGATTTTTCTAGTGGTATTTTCTCTTCATCATCTCATCATTGTTATGTATATTGGCAAGTTTAAGCCTGAGTCTCCATATCAGCATTTCAGTATTATTTTTATATTTTGTATACATATTTATATATGTTAATATTCAGTACACAGATTTTTAAAAAAACACTTTGTCCCTTTATGACATAGGTGATCACAACCCTCCACGGTTTCCTTTTTTATTATCTATGGATTGACTTGATATCTTGGGAATGATAATGAAGTGATTTTCTATTGCCTTCTTCATGGATTGGCATTCAAAGTTTTCCTTAACTCAGTCTACCCTGCTATTTAACCCACAGCTGGAGAGAGAGGAGAGTCAGATTTCATGCCTTTTCTCAAAGACATTTGGGCAAAAGAGAATGAAACAGACTAGGTTGAAATTTGAACTTAGCTTGCTGATTCCACTTTCTGTGCCAGTATCTGTTATATTACCTGTGCATTCATACATATTAGCATATTTGTAATATCTGTGATAATATAGTTGTAAAATATTCACAACTGATTGTATCATCTAAAAGAAGTTAAATACATTTATTTTCAGCTGAATCTGAATCATTTTTTTAACTCATTGAACTCATAATAAAGTTTATTTGGAGAACACACCAATGTCTATCAACAAAAATAGTTATACAGCCTAATATATTAGTGAGATACAAATATTCAACTTTGTACTAGCCATTTGCTCCTTTTAACTCATGATTTATTGTTACACAAACAGTTTTGAAATAGTGCAATTTTCCCAAGTGTATTCTATTGTCAAGTGGTTAGATCTTAGGGATCAACATGTTTAAAAGGTATTTAAGATTTTCAGGTAATACTATCAACCTGACTACTCCTCAGAATTGATTTTGTTTGAAACCTGAATTACCTATACAACTATAAATAATGTTGCAATGAGTGACCAATTCTTGAACACTAAGTAAATAATTATAAACTTCCTAACATTTATAGATACAAAAATACTTGTAAAAATGAGTATTATTTATTATCTGGTTGTTTTGCAGTGTTTGGAGACATGAGGGACAGTAATACTGAGTAAAATTTTGAGTTTGGGGTCAAATGTAGATCAAATATGGATCAGAATCTGACAGAATGATAAGATAAAGAATAAATAAAGAGTGTACAGTCTTTCTTGTATGTTTTTTTTTTTTTTTTTATTATTTATAGATGTGTGTACTGAGAGTCCAGATAATTTAGTTAGAAAATACAAAAAGTATTTAGGGTTTTCTTACTTTGAATTTTTGTTGAGTGCTAAAAGATAAATGTTATTATCATGGCTTGAAAAATGAAAAGGAGATGGAATTTTTATTGATGTACATGTTAATGGCCTGTCCATGTGAACTGCTTGTCTGATAGTGAGAATGTCATATATTTTTGTGTGTAAAGAAAAGAGGGGTTGATTCTCATTAGTTGAGAATGAGTGAATTAATGATAATTGTTATAATTATTCTATTATAATTATTTTTGACACTATAATTAATTTTTATTTATTTTTTCATGGACACAACAGGGTAAAGGAATTGTGTATATAGAAACATCCTTGTTCATACATGTAATGTCTGTGAAGCCCTGTTGAAAATGATGTGAGACTTACATTGAAGAATTTTTTGTGGGTTTGATAGAATTATCAGCTTATGGATACCATGTTCTATACAATATGACATGTGGTTCGCTAGGGATTAAGAAGTCTCCTGGAGGGGAAAGAAGACATGTATTGTCCATGTGGTATCCTGTGGGTAAAGAGAGAAAGAAATTTTGCACACTTTCTTTCATATTGCTTTTTGGCAACTCCCATCTAGTGATATCTAGCAGAAGTCCCTTGCAGACAAGTGGAGTAATCCCACACTGTTTTGAGTTTGTTTTATGGAATTAAAATTTTTGTCTTTACTGTTCTTCAGTTTTATAGAATTTTTAATAATTTTTTTAAATGTTTAATGGAAGTGATGTAAACATAATTGTGATTTTGATTATTTGAATCATATTTTGTTTTTTATGTTGTGGAAATGATTAAATTTTATAAATGCATTTTACTAAATATAGAATGTAAATGTGCAGTAAAGTTTAAAATTGAACAATTAAATTAGCTTGCATATAAAAATTTCATAGGCATGCCAAGAAGACTCAAAAAGGATTAATGTCTATGCATCAAAGCAGCAAGCTTCAGGAAAAGCTACTGGAAATCTAAACTCAGATTAGAAATTTGTGAATATAGTAGAAAATAGACAGTGAAGTATAAAAAGAGAATTTTCAATCAATTGCTATTGAGTAAATTTAAAAAAAAAAGTTTGTATCCATGTAAACACAGATAGATTTGTCTATATTTCTGAGATGAATATTATATTATTCGGACTATTGTCCTCATCTTTGTCACCATATTTATTACAACGTTTCAGCCGTTGTACGCTCCGGCCTTCTTCAGGTGGTTGGAATGTTGAACTGGGGTAGACTGTTCTAGTTCCATGTGCCATGTTTAATGGATGTCAGTTATCCGTTATCTCCTGTTAATTTCCTTCTGAAAGTTCTCCACTGCCTTAACCGGGTATTGAACTCACATTCTTTGGGTCCTGTCAGTGGATCTTTATCCACTGTACCATGTATCCATTCTATTTTTAGAAAATTTAAAATGTTTCACATCAAATTTATAAGTTAATTTTTTATTTACTGTTTGGTTTTCTTTTAATTTTTTTTAAAACACTTCTCTTAAAAGCAAGTTTTATAAACAAACAACAAACCACACTTTTTTATTTAATTTACATTTTTTTTTATAAAATTTTATATTCTCCTCTCAAGAGAAACCTCAGTAAACAAACTTAGTGTATTGCATTATTTTTAATTATTTTATTTTCACCATTTATTTTACATTACTTATAAAAAATTCTTATAAGTGAGCATTAAGGGGAGTACCCTGACAGACAAGGGGAGTAATCCCACTTTTTTAATCCTCTTGGCCATTATTCCTGAAGTAGCTAAAACATAATCATAACAAAAAAGATGACGATACTAGTCCAACTATAAATGAGCTCAAGGTAGTTAAAAAAAAAACCCAAAACCCTGTTTCCTTTAGATATTTTATTCATACGTAAAGCCTTGAGTAATGAGTTTAGCTATCAGAGAAATGACTGGTATTTTGGGGAGTTCTGATTTTTTTTTAACTTGTAGAGGACCGGGGGGGGGGGATGAAAATGAAAAGAAAACATGTGCATTTAAATTTCCTGCTAGAAGAAAAGGTCCAACTACATAAAAATGTTGGATTTGGATTAAGTCCAACTGAAGATAAGGAAGAAAAACAAACAAGACCGATATATATATAAACAAAACAATTACAAAGCACATAGACAGTTAATATTGTGTGTGAATATTTGTGTGTGTGTGAATGTTCGTATTTGGTGAATGTTTGTAATTTTCATAGCGTTTTCCCAGAAATGGGAAACGCTGATCTTCTAAGAGCTTACATCTTGTCGCTGAAATGAAGAAGAAAAAGATTTACCTCACCTCCACACAAGGTGGGATTTGGCACGAGGCCTGAAGGCAAGAAGAGATCGAGGCAAGAGGTCGCCCGGTATTTATAGCATGGGGAGAGAGACCCCTGGTGAAGGATTAGGGAACTAAGGGGGAGGTAACTCCGACAAACTATCTCCAAAGACTTTTTGATTGATTTGTTTTTACAATTTATCAATTCTTTGATGGTTATTTAAAATTGAAACATATTTTGGTTTGTAAGAATAATTCTGTTATTTCTTTTTTGCAAGTGAATATTGTATTAAAAATTTTTCAAGAATAACAATATTTTTTTCAGATAAAAGATCTATTTTTAACCCATATCTGAGGAGGAGGATATGGATTCATACTTTTCCCAAGGATATAAGCACATAAGCGAATTTAATTAACCTGACTGGAATTTAAACTCAGCTTCGATGGCTTATGAAGAAAAATCATTCAGTTCGACATCTGTCCATTACACCACCTGCACATCAATTGCAAAGGGATTTAAATTTAGTTTACATATAAATTAAGTAAACTGTAACTTATCTTCATTAGTTCACTGGAGACAAAAACTGATTTGGTAAAAATACTAAAAAATTATAGGAAAATATGAGGGGAAAATGTCACTCATTTCAAGAGAATTTTGATATTTTCTTAAAATAATTTTTTTAATTCTTGACAAGAAAATATAAATTTGTCTACATTCATGTTAAAAATAATTAAAACCGAGAGAGAGGGAGGGAGTAAGTATATAAATAAATAAAAAAAAAAAAAAAAAAAAAATCATTCAAATGGTAATCTTTTTTAACAGGAAAACACCAACACACCTGAAAGAAAACATGAAACTAAAGTAAACCTATACAAAATTACGTGTAATATTCAATGTGTTTTTATTTTAGTATATTCTGTATTTTAATTTGCCATTATTCGAAAACACGAAAATATAAAGACGAAGAATATAATCTTTTTCTAGTGTCTGTTATCCATTCCTTAGTGAAAAAAAAAAGTCTCTCTGAAGCATATGAAGTGAGATAACGTGTACAAAGAATTCATGTTTCTATGACAAAGAGCGCAGCCGCTTTGTGACGTAGTACGCACCCGCCAGATACAGTCGATTCTATTATTGTCATCCATGATAATTGGAAGATTGCTCCTGGCCGGAGAAAAACACAACTGGAAAAAAGAAACTTGGTGGATCCAACGGACAAAAGCTTTACAAGACGACACATTTAAAAGAAAAAGGCATGCCTCCGAAAATGAAATTTGCTGAAGGTATATGCTTACTTATAAAAATCGTATGTAAAAGCCGCTCTCTGAGATGATGGATAAAAATAAAAATAAAATATATGTTTTAACATTTTTCTTTTTTGTATAAGTAAAATAAATCTCGCCATTTTCATATATCTTTTCTATTCCCTCTAATAATAACTGCATATCAGAAAAGTATATTGATGCCTTTTAGAAATATATTAAATTCGCAGGCAATCTTCGCCATGTCTATTTTTGGTGTATTAATTTTTACGACTAGTCACTAGATAACATGATGAAGCTACTATTTTTTTTTTTTTTTTTTTTAGTCTCACCAATTTCGTTCAGGTAAATCGTTAATAAGTCGAAACGGGAAATCCGTTATCTTAAGTTATTTATTTTGTTTATTTTTTTTATTAAGATTTAAAAATCATCTTTCATGATTAATTCGAAATGAACACATGCACAACAAAGAAAATATCTTAATTTTTTAAGCAGCAGCCTTGTTTGGTTGTAAATGTAACAATAAGAAAAATGCTTAAAACTTTTAATTGTAATTAATTGATATGATGAAACTTATATTTTTTAATTTTATATTAAATGAAATGTAGTTGAATGTTAACAAAAAAAAATACCATTCCTATGTAACGAATTTTGTAGAAAATAATTATTAGTAAATAAATACTCTTTGAAACCTGTTCAGATACCAAAATCGAAGCAATAATATTCGTTCGTTGTGCCTTAATGCTGAATGAACTTGTCTAGCGCAGACCATTACTCTGCGAGTTCAATCCTTACTGTGTGCTTCACAGTCACACTTATGTCCCTCTGCCAGATTAAGCGAAGTAAACACAAAAAAGTGTTCGTTGTGACCTTGTGGGTAATGGCTAGGTAATCTGTTCAAATAGTACGTTCAATCCTTACTGCCTACTAAGCTGTATAATAACAATATAGCAAGTTAGACCTTTACCATTGAAGTGAATATTCATTAATACCTTGGTGCCTCACACTTTTTGTGTCTTTTGCTTTTGTATTGTACTAAGACTTTTAGCTTGCTATCAAGTAGTAATAATTGTTAACGAGTTTGTCTTTCAGATTGACTTGTAGTTTTCAATCATTGCTGGGTACTCAACAGTTGTAGCCGAAAAATATTTACGATGAATGCTGAAAAGTTTTAGACACGACTCTGTCCCCAACTGACAAGACTTCAGAATTTTTTAAATCCTTTCTTCGTTTGTACGAGAATTTTTTCGCTATCCTAAATCAAACCATAAAGATATTCTTCCTTCAATCTCTCCCATGATGATTCAAAAAGTTTTTTCTGTCTTCATGAAAATGTTCACAATAATTTCATTATAGTTGAAAGTAGCAATCAGAATATTAGCTAGTTTCAAAAGTGGGGAAAAACTGATTTAAAAATGAGAGTACTGATTAATAAAAAAAATATTTGCCTCATTTCATTTCTTTTTTTTTTTTTCCATGTCTTTTCTAGAAATGACATCATTACTAAGAAAATTATATAAAATGTTTTTTTTTTTTAAATATTTTTATATTCACTTGTATTTATGTTTCTGGTTTTCTGCAAGAACTTTTAAACAATAACGTGCTGTCAATTGTTTATGAAAGATTACAATAGGAATTAATGGTCAGTTTAAGAGAGATGTAACAAGTTGAAAATCATCAGGGATGATTCATATTGGAACCGAAAGTGCCATCTCTGAATTTGACAAATTTTAGTTAAGTAAATTGAATGAGCTATGTGTGTATATACAATATGTGTAATTTTGTAATGTCTGTCCATTATTGCATGCTGCAAAATTTGGGACTAGTATCTATTATCTTTGAACAGTTTTGATAATTATTATAAAATTTTTGACAATATACACTTTTATGCATTAGTTGCTAATCATAATAAGTTTGATTATAATAGTGACTTAAGAATGCATTTTTGATTAAGAAATATTTATTAAGGCAAAATTGTATTGAAAGTGCACTAATTTCAGAAATTTAATATCCAATCTCATGCAGCATATCTCCTTTCTTTGCAAAACTACTGCTGATAAAATGTGGGATAATTAAAAACAAAAGCAATAATAAGGCTAAGTTAAACATCTACAAATCCAACAGATGTCACAATTTAAATTGAAATCTGATCATCACTATCTTTTAATGTTTTAATGTAAACTAACTGGTGTTTGTTTTATTTCTCCCTCTCTGTTATATGTTAGACTGATTCTTTGAATAAAATTGTTATTAGTCTGAAGAAGTTTTCCTTGGAACAGAACATGTCATTAAGAAGTTTTTTTTTCATCTTGTCATTCACTATTAGTCTGATTTTTATATATTTAAGCATTTGTTAACAGAAACATGAAAGTGTAAAGGAATTTAACAGCAAAACTAGCAATGATTTTATGTTATATTTATTCACCTTAGTTTTTCAACCAGGTTGCTTGAATTTTTAACAGGTGATGGGCTGATTGTTCCAAGGAAAGGTGTTAAATTTTTTTTTCATGTCTTTTACCAGTTTGTGGGGAGTGCTACCAATGCCTGATATAATGGGGTACATCAGAATGCCTACTTTGTGGGTTTTAGGGAGACCATAAAGTTTTGATATAGAAACAAATTTAATAGTGCTTAGACAACTAATTAATAATGAAAACAAATCCAGGCATAAACTTATAGAATATCATTCTAAAATACTGAAACTTACCTAAAACCTACAAATTGGGGATTTCTTTTCATTATTAGTTTTCTAATCATGATTAAATTTCTGTGTTTCCATTATACCCAAACTTTATGGTCTCTCTAAAATGCATAAAGCAGGCATTCTGATGTGCCCTATTATATCAGGTATTGGTAGAACTCTCCACAAACTGGTGAATGCCATAACAAAACTTTTAACACCTCATTGGAACAATCGGTCTATGACATGTTAAAAATTCAGGCAACATAAAAATTTACAGTTAGACAGAAGAATATTTTTGAGTGTTCTTAAATTTAAAATTTTTTTGAAAATCTGATAAGTTTATGTTGACAAATATACATTTATGTGATGATAACTAATAGATAGCAGTCACTAAAGTTTTTTTTCTTTTTAAATTTATGGTTCCCCTGCATAATTTAAAATGGTGGAAATTTGACCAAATTTAGATCTGTTGTCAAATCATTTTTTTTTATATTGTTTGTGTACAAATACTTGGATATTTCCATTCTTGCAAGTGTTCAAGTGTTGGTAGATTGCATCTTTTCTATTTGTTGTCTACATTTGATGAGATTGAGGTGTTTTTTTTTTTTTTTTAAAAACCTTCACAAGAGCAGCAGTTGATTGTTTACGTATGGCACATAATATATTTCCTGAGAGAAAGAAAGTTATTTTTATTTATTTTTAATCATATCATCCCATGCAAGGTAGTAAAGCCACTATGACACAAGAGGTTACTGAATGTGAAAGAATAAGAAAAAAAGAGAAACATTATTAAGGAGTGAGAACAATAGAAGAGTAATTAAGAAGACAGTAAGTAATGATTGACATTGAATTTAAATTTTTGAAAATCAAAATTGGCTGGAAAGCATGAAATTGGAAGAAAGTCCTACAAGCAAGAATTGTGAGAAAATAAACTGTTGGTATAGAACATACGTTTACATCTAACCAATTCAACCGTGAATTGATAAGACTCTGCAAGCAATCTAGTACAGCTCTTAATAAAATCTAGGTATAATAGCAAAGAGTTCATCCAAACAATTACCCTGAAAGTGTTTATTGAAAGGGCACAAGGAAGTTACATTACAGCAGTGAGAAAGTGACTGAAGCTGAAATGCTAGGTCAGGACCAATAATATTGCTGATTTTTCTTTGGATTTTATCAAGAATCTGTAAACATATAGCATGAGTACCGTACCATGTGTGAGCAATATTCAAAGCATGGATGAATGATAGAATTATATGTAAGATAGATTCCAGAGAGAAAAATTGTCTAGCACAACACAGTGAATCAACTTTCTTAGCAGCAGATCTAGCAATAGATTCAATATAGTTTTTCCACTTCATTGTTATTAGCCCGAATTCAGAATGAGTCACTCACATGGAGGTTAGTATCAGCCATTTTGATAGAAAGCAGGAAGGACTCTTTAAGATGATTTATAGTAAGAAGTTTTGTTTTGGAGGCATTAAAATTAACAATCCATCCCTTGTCCTCTTTAACAACAGGCTGTAGTTCATTTTTTTAGATCAGGTGTCAATTTGACTTTATAGAACTAATCAGAATTACTATTGAGAAGGTGTAAATGATTGTGTCCTCAGCATAGATACCAAATTGAGAACTTATCATAAAGGTCATTGATGAAAATTAAGAACAAAGTAGGCCTAAGGATAGATCCCTGAAGGACACCTGCATTAGTACAAAAAGATCAAGAAGAGTGGCTATTCAGGACCACTTTCATTTTGCAAGTTGATAAGAAAGACTGAATCATGTACAACAGATTAGAGATCACATAAATATTTTATTTAATTTCAAAATCAGTCCTATCCTTTTTATATGAAATTGTTATCAATGTTTATTTTTAATTATGTATGATATTGATCATAATTTTACATGCTTAAATTTTTTTCTCTACAGGAGAAAGGGTGTTGTGTTATCATGGTCCTCTTCTGTATGAAGCCAAAGTAAGTTTGTCTTTCCCACTTTATTTTCCTTGCAATTATCACAGGCTTAACATTTATTTTATGTACAAATTTGTAAATTATTAGTGATTATAATATGCTTATGTTTCTAAAATGAGTGTTTCATTTAGGCACATGACTTGCCTATTGTGTTAATAAAGTGCATTTCTGTTACTACAGTCTGAAAGTACCTTGCTTTTATCCATTACTTATTAAGTCATGGTATCCTTAGAACACCAGCACCAAAGATTTCAGTTGCTCACTGCCCCTGGGGAAAAAAAGCATGAATCCACTTTTTCCTGTATTTTATTTTATTGTCAGATAATTGACAAATATCTTGTTACTAACATGTCATGTTAGTTGATATAGAATAGTGTGTATGAGTGAGAATTTGGGCAAACTGTTCTTTCATAACTATTTTTCTTGCTCAAGTAATTTTTTTCTAATTGAATACTGCTGATTTCTAAAATTTCCTATCAAATTGATTGTATAAGTGGATCATAATAACTATTTTAAATTAATATTGGCAATTTAAGTTAATTCTAATAAATGTATATTTCACTGATAGGAATTACATTTTCTTTATCTTATTTTTTATACTTTTCTATTTGAAAGCTATAAAAAAATAAACTGAAGTATTAGTGCCATATATTGTTTTTGATTGGAAAGAAAGTCATTTGTTTTGTCTATGATAACTGTAAAGTTATTTAATTACGTAAGATACTTCATCTAATTTAGTGTTGTGAGCTTTCCACTTTTAGGAATATTTCATGTTGGGCTCAATAATTTTTGAATTGATGTGACTCAACAAAAGTATAGATAAGAGTCATTTGAGACACACTGCATACTTTACAAGTTTGAAAAAAGGTTCATCAGTTTCAGTAGCAGTGTGGAATATTTGCAATATTTATAGAAGAAAAAACACTTATCAGGAAATGGCAGTTTCGGTGAAGGAATCTAACCACCAAAGATTCCATTCATTCTGATTGATGAAATTCAATCAACAGTCAAGCACTCCTAATGATAAGTGAAGAAAATCTCAAGTTGACAGTAATGGTACAACAATTTAGTACAGCCCATATTATAATCATAACCCTCCTCCATGAACTTGGTAAATTGTTTTCATGAGATCTGTCCACTCCTCATCTTAATCAGAAGGTAAATATTTCTTTGTAATTAAGGACAAGATATACTACCAAACCATTTGTGGAAAGGTTTGCTACTAGTGATCAGAAATGGATTCTTTACAATTATATTCAATGAAAGAGAACATGGTTATGATCTATGGAAAAAGCCTTACTTGTTGCAAAACTAGTGAGATAGGGAATAAGTTCTCCTTCATGAAGTGTTGAATTGTATTGAAACAATCAGTTCTGAGAGATATTCTCATCAAATGGAAGCGCAACACCAGTCTTTGTTGAAAAAGTAAGCTTCATTGATTAATTAGAAAAGTTACCCTTACATGATAATGCAAGACCACATATTACAAAATGGAGGAAAAGATTTTGACTCTGGATATAGAAATTTTACTTCACCTATCTTGTCCCTTTATTGGATTATCAGTTTTTAAAGGTCTTTATGACATATAGGATTATAAATAAATTATTTTAAAGATCATATTGGATTATAAATAATTATAGATCTTTATAGCATATAGGATTATCAGTTTAGTTTTAAAATCTTTAGCGCATTTCCTGGATGGAAAGTGGTAAATCAATTATGAAGATGTAAAAAAGAATTGCCTTGAATCTTAAAGAATTCTCTGCTTGAGGTATTGATAATTTGCTTGCTTGATTGAATAACATTATTAAAAAAAAAATAAGGAATTGATTGAATTTGTAATTGATGATAGGTCATTTATATATATTTCAAGAAAAAAACGTGACAGGACTTTCTTTCAATAAAGAAAACTATAAATTAAAATTTTGGAAAAAAATTTAATTAAATATTATGATCTGTGACTTGACTTAAGTCTGTTAACTTTGTATATTGTAAAAATGTAATTAAACTAAATGTTAAGAAAAAATCTCATTAAAATAAAATTTTTAATAAAATCTTTGTTCTGTAGCACATCTTGCAAATATATCAATTGTTTAAACAATTATGTATTGTAATAGTATGAATGGTAGGTTTTAAACGACATGTTAATTGAACAATGAAATTTCTTTTTCCATATTGCATAAAAATAATTCAAACAGTAAATCTACCTTTATATACAAGTTCAAACTAAATATAAGTAACATTTTTCAGTAGCCTATTAGAAAGTTAGCACTGCTAATTCTCTAATTTAAACATAAAAATTAGGAAACTAGTCTTATAAAGTTTTGAAAAATCAAGCCTGACTCCATTTCTAGCTCTGCAGTTGTTTTGCTATTGTGTTCCAGAGACAGCCGTCTACTCTAGTTTATTAGTCATTTAAATCCAAATAATTTGATCAGAGATAAGATGAATATTTAAAAAAAAATAATATCCTGTCTGAAATGATTAAGATAAAATTTTAATTTTTTTTTTTTAGACTGGAAATGTCCTACACCTAATCAGTTAAGATCATGTGGCAAGCCTCTCCCCCACACTAAATGCTGGCATTGAAAATGACAGTTAATAGTATCTTTGGGACAGCTTCTGGATTTTATTTTTAGTTTTGAAGTTAAAAATACAATATGACTGATGGACAGAAATTTGGCTTGTTGCTACATACACATATTTGTTATGTACTTATAAAATTAGATCCATACTTATTTCATTCTATATGAAAGTGATCTTACTCATAGCTTATTTAAACTTTATCCTATATCATTTAGCTTCTTACAATTAATCTATGTTGTTAAACATTTTAATATTTCCTGTTTTTGAACCTTGAATTAAATTTGGATCTTAATCAGATGGAAGCAAAACAGAATCGAATCAAATGGTTTTTATGACATTTTCTAAGCTTTATGAATTTTATTCCAACTTAAATTTCTTTGCAGTGTGTCAAGTCTGACGTTAAAGAAAAAACTGTACGCTACTTCATTCATTACAATGGTTGGAACAAAAAGTAAGTATTTTTGTATGAATTTTGATTTGGTATGAGTAGTTTCACTGGATGTGTGCTAAAAAGTGTGTCATATACAACTCCAGAAATGATGTCCATGTTTGTTACTACTTTTATTGTTCTACTCTGCAGCTTTGATGAATTTATCTATGGGTATTTGTGAAAAATAAATATTTACGTTAAGTTGTTTCTATCCTTTTGTCAAAGGAAATAAACACTGAGAAATATATTATGAATATAAATTAGAATTTCTTGAGATTTACTTATTGACGTTGTGTAAGAAGATAAAAGGCTTCAGTTAAGAATATTCACTGGAGTTTCTACTTTTTTAAGGATGAGTAAAGAGAAAAAATTTTTCATTACAAATGTGACAATTTTAAGTATAAATAATCATAAAAGTTAAATTACTTGTTTTTTTATATAGAGTTTACTGAGAGGAAAAATGACATTCAACTTCAAAAAATATTGAACTTAATGTGGTTTTATATAGTTAACTAATTTTGGTGAACTAAAATTTCATTGAGCCAGGATCTAATTTATGACTCAAATCTCTGTTTCATCTTTTAATGTTTATTCAATCCACATTTAATGTTCCTGTTCAGATCTCTATATATTGAAACAATTAAGCTTTGTAAAAATTATTCTATATCTACATTTTTAGCTTCTTTTTGATTAAAGTTTTAGTCACTGCTAGCATCTCTCTATTTCTCTCTCTCTCTCTCTCTATATATATATATATATATATATATATATATATATATATATATATATATATATATATATATATATATATAATGTGTGTGTGTGTGTGTGCATACATGAATTGGGATAAAATAAGAATCAAATATGCATTAGAAACTGACAGAATTACAGGATAATATTATATTCCAGGTGTAACAGCATAATGGCCATCCCACAAAATGTTTAATATCTAAAAAACCACTAAACTAATTGTTTCTTTTTTCCAGGTTTTCAGATAAGACATTTAGCTTGATACCATTTGTTGTAAGAATCACTGTAAAACACTTGAGTTATTCAGCTAGAAAGAGAACAGATTAAAATTGTTTTGTGCCAGCCCCACTATGTCTTCTCAAATGAGCAATGGTGAGAGGAAAAAAAGATCATTCAGGCATTCAGTAATAGTACTAACATACTCATACTCTGGCTTCTCTCTTCAAAGTCCATTCAAGAACCATCAAGAGAACTGTGAATAAGTTTAAAAAAGGGAGAACAGTAGAGAGAAAAATTGGATCAGGAGATCACAGCAAAAAGAGGGATCATTGTTTCAACTTAGAGCTAAAGAGATCAATTAGAAAAGATCCATCTCAATCCATAATACATTTGGCATGTCGGAGAGGAGTTTCCACTATGACAGTCCAAAGAGCAGTAAAAAAAAAAGCAATGAAATCTTAAATAAGTTGGAAAATGATCCTGGAATATTTTATATATATATTTATTTGAACTTGATATCAATCCTTTATGAGCTTCTGATCCTTAGCTATGATTAATTAATGATGAACATGTCATTTTTATTTATGATTGATTTCATCATGATTCTTCTGTTAAGTTTGGACAGTAATTATACATTCCTATTGCTCAAAGTGGAGTTCAATAGTGTTATAAAAACCTTGGAGCATTCCAGTAATATAATTATATCATCTTTAATCATTTCTAAGATACAGTGGTTCAAAGCTTAATCTAAAAATTACACAATTTTGCTGTTACACCTGGTATAGTAGGCTGATGAAAGAAATTTGAGAGAAAAAAAAATAATAATATTGATAACAGGGCTAATAATAATTATTGTATATTAGTAGGCCTTTTGACTAAATTGAAGTGTGAGGAGAAAAGATATATACTAACCGGTAAATACTCCTATTTTTTTAATATCATCTACTCCACATGTTCAAATTTTTTAATTTGTGTACTGAGCACTTTTTTAAATATCCATTAGCTGGTATAACATCATTCTGATCAACAACTTTTATTATATTATATATATATATATATATATATATATATATATATATATATAATATAAACATTGAAGTCAAAACTCAAATAGTCCAGAAAAACCCAACATGTGGCCTGATGATTGCATCTGAATGTTGACTTTAATGTTCACTTATATATTTGCATACACTCTATCCCTGATATTGAGCACTTTATTCCATAAATATAGCACACCATAAAACTATATTTCTTTATATATATATATACACACACACACACACACACACACACACACACACAAGTGGTGGTGTTTTGATAAGACAACAGATGTGTTGAAACAAAATGGGTATTTTTGTAGTGATTTTATAATATATTTATGTTATAATTTTCAAATAAATTATATTTGCTATACTCTGTATTGAGCACTCTTAAGAATAGTATTTTTTAGTTAGTGGAATTTATTCTGTATACACCAATCCTATACTTGTGTGTGTGCATATATATATATATATATATATAAACGAAACAACAAAATTCCATGGAAAAGTCCCACTTTATTGATTATTTCTCGTCTTGTTGAAAAAAGAAACAGGTGTGTCTGAAAATTCTGATTGTAAAATCTCTCACTTTGTGCATCAATTTAGCCATAAGGCCCACTAATATATAATATCATCAGTCTTAGTAAAAATATTTTTATCATTTTGTTGTTGTTTTATTTCTCAAATTTCATTTACTGACCTATTAAATATATATTTATTATTAGGTTTTTTATTTAATTTTCCCTACAAATAATCCTTTTCATTAACATATTTTAAAATAACTTTATTAACCAACAACTAATAAATTACATTGATAAATATTTATTAAAGTATTAAAATTATAATCTGAAGTATACATATAATTTACTTTGTGATAAATTATTTTGTAAATCATTTTGGTTTAGCAATATTTTACTATGTAACTCTAGGATATCAACTGTTTGTTTATATTTTTATCAGATAAAGTTAATTTCATATTGTTGGCTTTCAATAATATTTGATAATCTGTGTTTAATTTCCATTAATAATTTAATTTTTTTATATATGTAGCATTTTTATAATGTCTGAAGCAAAATCTGATCAGTTAGAAATTTGTAAATTTTCTTCGTTCTCCAAGTTTAGCTTTAAGAGATATAGAAAGAAATGATTTAGTTGAATTTTGTAATCTGCCAACATGTGTAGAGTGTTGAAATGAAACTAAATAGTTCTTTTTATTTTCTTCATTTTTGTTTGAGTTTTTATAGTAATGATTTCCTCCATGCGTTTTGCAAATTTTAGGAGTACAAGAGATTTTAGCTTTTGCTTCAGTCTCTCCTTTCTTTGAATAATTTATGGTAATGTGTGATAATAACTGAGAACTTTGGTTGGAACTTTCAGATATAAGCTATAAATCAATATGATGTCAATAAGAAAAATTTAATAGATATTTTATATTTTGTAGGAATTATCTTTGGATAAATTTACATAAATATTATTGAAATTTTAAATTGAACTATGAAAATGAAAGTAAAATTCTCATTCCCTTCCACACATAATCCTGTAAAAATCTATTTAGTTTATCTTTTGGACATCCTTTCTGGGTTGCACTTTATATATATATATATATATATATATAAAAATGTGTGTGTGATTGAGAATTCATGTTCATGGGGTTGGATGAATCTCGCCCACACAAGGATTCTTATGACTTTTAATCAAAATCTGTCTTAAATTGCCTTTGTGGTCAAGCCCCTTTCAAGTATGGTCACAGGTGCCTCTGCCCCCAAAAGTAATATATATATATTAAATTTTGTATAATTTATTACTGTATGTTATATATCCAGATTTTTTTAAATAAAAGAAAAAAATGATTTTTTTTATAAGACATACTTTTAAAATTCATTAATCAGTTTGGGGTTGAGTCGGATAATGCCTTTAAATATGTTTGCATTATAAACAAAATAAAATTTCTTAAGCCTTTATATATGTGGTACAATTAAGATGTTTATTTTTTGTAAACATTTTTTAAGATGTTTTCTTTTTTATGTACATTTTTAGTTCTTGATAAACCAATAGGAATCTAGAATAAACTTTGCCATAAAAACTTACTTTAATTCTAAACTTAATTTTCAGAGCAAATTAGGATTCTAATTTTTCATTTATTTTGTGCAATCTTAGTTTGAAACTTTTGCTACACTTCAGAATTATTTTACAATATATAAAATTTGAACTCTTTCTCTTATTGGTATTTACTTAATTGGTAAATATTTATTTTGATAAAATATACATATGCTGTAATATTGTGTAGTTTTGTAGGAAACTAAATGAGATTGTATATTGCCTCAAAATAGCGTTTTATCATGAGCACAATGTTAACCTTTGTTGGGTAATTTTATTTGTCATTTTCATTTTCAGTTATAACATGTATAACACATTTAATACTTTTGAATAAAATAATCTTTTATTCAACCATTTTTATTTCTTTGTGGCATTTAGTCTGAATTGTATAGATAGGGTCAGATCTTATGATTCTGTTATTGTACCAGGTGTGGCAGAAATATCTTCTGCATAATGGTAAGACATTCACTAGATGAAGACATTATTGCCACTAATGTCTTACCATTATGTGGGAGGTGTATTTCTGCTGTACGTTGTACAATTATAAATATGTTTAATTCTTTTCTTATATATTTTTGCTAAACGATTCTTCTCTATACAATTAGGCAAGGAAACTCTTACAAATTTAAAAATTGAAATAAATTCTTGTATAAATTTGATTGTCTTTCATTTACACAAGAAGTGTAGTCAATCAAAGACAAAGGATAGCTCTTGAATTCAGTTCTGTAGTAGATATAAATGTGTTGTGTGTGTGTGTATATATATATATATATATTAGTCTGTATGGGTTCATTCAGTCTGATATAGACCATACTTAACAACGTAGATGAAGATTATTTACATTGTTTGAACTGTTGTCCTCATCTTTATTGCCATATTCACAACGTTTCAGATGTTTTACACTCCAGCCTTCTTCAGGTGATTGGAATTCGAACTGAACCTTTTATTTCATCCACCAAATTAGATTGTTCTAGTTACACATGCCATGCCTCTTTGTGAATATGGCAATAAAGATGAGGACAACAGTCCAAACAATGTAAATAATTACAAAACCAGAAATAGAAACAGATATAGATGATATTTTTCTTTTTATAACATCTTTGAGACAAACTTGTTGTTAAGATACTTGATTCATAAAATCATTCTGCTGCTAAACTCAAATATTTTTGCTGCTTTATTTGGAACATCTAATTTTATTATCATTGTGCTCCTGTTATATATTTAGAGATTTTTGATAAAATAAAAAGAATCTGCAATTTCATTGGCCTTGATCTGGCATCTCAGCTTCAGTCACTTTTCCATTGCCATAACGTAGCTTCCCTGTGCCTTTTCTATAAATATTTTCATGGTAATTGTTCTGATGAGCTTTCCTCTATCGTACCTAAATTTTATGAATTCAAGTGCAGTGCTATATTGGCAGCAAGGTCTCATCATTTTACAGTTGAAATGGTTAGATGTAACCGTAAGTTCTATGCTAACAGTTCCTTCTCTTGCACTTCTCACTTGTGGAACTCTCTCCTGGCTTCTTGCTTTTCAGTCAACTTTGATTTTCAAAAATGTAAATGCAATGTCAAGTGTTATCTTCTGTCTTAATTCCTGTTCTTTTATTGTTTTCTCTCCTTAATAATTTTTTTCTTTTCTCATATTTTTTGACACTCTGTAATCTTGCTTCTTAATGGCTTTATTGCCTTGCTTGGGGTGAATAGACTACTAGAAACTAATTGCAAATATAGTTTGTACTTTTTTTTCAAATAAAGTTGCTATAAACATATATTAAAGTCTGTTCCATATTAGGAAAAGACTTTTTTTATCATTAATGATATCTTAATGATAATGATATATTTCAGACAGAACAAAATTAACAATAAAAGATTAAAACTTGTAGAAATAAATTTACATATTTTTTTTAAATTTAAAAGTGCAAATAAACTCTATTTATTAGATAAATCTTAAAATCTTCGCCTGTTTTGGAAGCTTCTACAAATTTCTCTAACTTGTTATTGTTAAACTTTAATATATTGCACTTTGAGATGAATACTATTTTAGAAACCTGTTTAATAGGCCAATTATGTTTCATATAATACAAGTGCTTATATTTATAATTTCTGATTTAATATATTGACAAGTTTTAGTAATCTGATATTTCAAATCAGTGGAATTTACAGATGTTAGTTAAAGTGACTTCAGTGGTTTAAGTTGCATGAACTGAACATTCAGTTTTGATGATCAAATATTGAGCTTGTAGGAGGAAAAGAAAATATCTTTTCTCACATCTTTATGATAGAAGGTACATCAAAAATTTATAAAGTGATTTGTAAGAACTAATGATCTTGGATAATACAAGAAGCTTATGCTAAGAATCTTTTGGAGTAGACACTGCGATGAATTGCTTGCTCAAAAATCTGACAGCATATCTTGTACTAATTGGAAGGTGATATAATTTGAAACCAGTTTAATGGTTTTCAACAGTATTCTTTTTGATGAGATAAAATAAGTTGAATTTTGATTAGCTCATTGGATTTTAGGCAAAATGAATTTAATTAATCAGGTTGGAAAGTGATAAAACTTGAGTACATAAAACTTGGTAATGTCATCCATTTACCATTTAATTCTTATATATATATATATATATATATATATATATATATATATAAAGTATCAATGAAATCTCAATAGTGTACTGCTTCCAAGTTTATAAATTTTATTTGGAAATGGTTTTTTAAAAATCAATTTGTTCTTGTCATTCAGAGAGATTTTTGGACAGTTGAACTCTGTTTTTTGTGTGTGATTTTTATTGAATCAATTTCTGTTTGGATATTTGTGTTTTAATTGTAGAATCAATTTAATTTCTTGTTGATCATATCAATATATTTCTTTTGTATGTAACCTTGAAGTTTTCAAAAGATCAAATTAGTGACTTTGTTTTACTGTGCAGCTTTAAAATTGTTAAAATGCTTCCTAACAACTATATTGATGTTTTTTTAAGTTTAATATTTTGATATTATCCGATTTTTATTTCTATATTTAAATGTGTTTTTATAGTAAATTCCAAAAGTGACTCTCAAGTTGTCTTCATTAGTGGCATAAAGAAATTTTGGAGTTTGATGACCTATTTGCATTCCTATCTCTGAAAGCTGAAGTGAATTGATTGAAAATAAAATTTACCCAGCAAAGTGCATCTACTTCATTTTACTAACTAGTAATGTAGTAATGCTTTATATTTTAATACTAGATAGTTTTTAGTTAAAGATTATCTTTTTGTATATATATATATATATATATATATATATATATATGTGTGTGTGTGTGTGTTGGACTAGTTCTTTGAGATTGGTTGTTTTTCCTATAATAAAGTGTTGAAATCTTTGGGCAAGCTTCCCCACCTCCATTGCAACTGAATTCAGTTGTAATAGCAATTTCTGTTTTTTTGTTTTTTTTTGGTTCTTGTAAATGCATGCAATGCTGAAATTGTAAGCATCTGCTGGTGCGTTCCTTTTTAGTTATATCAAAAAATTTTATTTAAACATTTTCCCATTTTAAAGTATTATTTTCTAACATGTTTTTACTGTCTCCTGAAAAAAATTTAATAGTATTATTCAAGGACAAAAAAAAAAAAATCCAATATTTTTTTTTAAGTTCAGTTTTAAATATTTCTTTAATATAATCAAATATCTATTAACATCTACCAGAATCTACTGGTGAAATGTGCTATGTCTCTCATAAGGACTTTCTATATTGCTCGATTTTGCTCTCTGTTTTTTTTTGTTTGTTTTTTTCTTTTCTTTTTTTAAATAAAAAAAATCAGGGAGTGAATAGTACTTTACTAGAAACCTTGTGATGGTTAGTTTCTGCACATTTTAGTTGTATCTTCTGACAGGTGTGAACATACATTTTTAGTTTGATATCTGTGTATATATATATATATATATATATATATATATATATATATATATTATATATATTTATTTATTTAAACACTTTAGTTGCCAGAGATTTTTTAATATTTTTGTTCTTTAAAAATTGCATTTTATTTCCCAAAATGAAGTTGCTAAACTATCCTTCCTCATCACTTTCTGGTTCTGGAAAGACATTTTCTAAAGAATAACCAAGGTAGTTTGAAATATTTTATGGTATAAATGCAATTTCATTTTAAAGAGAAATAAGCTTTTTCAAGTTTGTGTGATTTTGGCAACTAAAGGGATATATATATATATATATATATATATATATATATATATATATATATATATATATACACAATATATATATATAATCAGTATTAAAAAGAAAAAAAGAGATGTGTGTCTTCTGATTAGCTAAGGCTTACACATGTCCTTTCCGGCCATGATCTCTTTTCAGACTGAAAAAGAAAAAAAAAGGAAACACACTCTCTGGCAACAAACTCTCTGATGAAGAACTCTTTGAAAGGAACTCTTCTGAACTGAACTGTTTTGAATTCTCTGCCTGCTTCCTTCCGTTTGTCAAATGGAGTCACTATGAGAGGGGCTTTAAGAAAGAACCTGCTTTAAGGTATAGTTCCTTGACTGGGCGAGCTCCATCCACTCTGTTTTTTGAACTGGCCTCATTCAAACTTGACCATATCCAAAACATTCAGCTTGTTACTTGAATTTTGGGGAGACTGAGTTGAAAATAATTCTTCAACAGATAATGACATTTTTTTTTCTACAGATCATCATCTTTTTAACTTATTGTTTATACAGAACTAAAAGAAACATACAAAGAAAAGTACATTTTAGGCCCCAAAGCATTAAAAACATTTCATTAAAATATACAGTTATTGCATTTGGTTGAATTATTGAAAAAAAATTGAACTTCAAATATTTTTTTTGTTTTGTAGATGAATCTTATTTTCCTGATATTATTAATTTTTTTCTTTATAAGTTTTAAGCAATACAAGTTTGTGATTGTTTTGGAGAAAAATTGAATTTTTAATATTGACTTAGAATTATTTATTTGTGTCTAGAATAACCATAGTGCTTGTACTTTCAAAATATCAAATATTTATCAACTAACTATATATATATATATATATATATATATATATATATATATATATATATAAAACAAAATAGTGTTCATAATTCATTTTTTACATTCTCCTTTTTTATACTTACTAGTTTAAGAATTATATTTCTTTCATAAATTTAATTCTAATCTGTTCAGGAACTATTTTAATGAACCTGAGTTTTGGTAAATAAAACCTTATTCTGAAAAAAAAATTGTTTTATTTTGTTTAAAAAAAAATTAACTCCATCAGATAATGAGAAAACAGTTTTTAAATTTGGCTTTCTAATTAATTAATAATGATTGTCACACTGTAAATAACAAATTTATTAATTGAAAAGGGAAAAATTTTGCCAAGTGACTGTGCTAATGTCAATTGTATAAAGCTGCTTTTCCAAACTTATTGTATACATCTTGCCACAAATTTCAACGTCTTTCTTAGTCTAAATATTCAAGCATGTTTGATTACCCTTTAAAAGATATTGACTTAACTCTTAAATTATGTGAAGCAATAATAATTTTTTTATAACTGACTCATCAGTGTTGAGTTTCCTGTAAACTTGGACACTGCCAATATAGATTTTATTTTTTGAAATCATTTGCATGCTTTTTGATGTGACACAACAAAAAAATCAGTTTATCACTTATTTATAAAATGGAAATAAGAATTTAGCATAAAAAATGGCTTCTCAGTTTTAACTTTAGAATAAAATGAAGTAAGTAATATTGGTTGGAATTAATTTGGTTTAAAAAAAAAAAAAAAGAACAGCTCATAATTTTCAAAACTTATTCGAATTTTCTTTTTATAATTGTTTTCATTAAATTAAAAATCTGTATAATATTACAATAATTTCTTGAAAATTTTTCTCTTTTTTTATTGTTAATGTAAAATATATTTTCTAATATAATACTGGCCTCCCTAAAATATTGTTTTAATAACATTTTGATTCTTTAATGTTATTTTGAAAACTGGTATGACAACCATCAGTCTCTGGGAATAAAGAAAACTTCACATTGACTTTTAAAATTTAAAATAGAAATTATCTTTTGAGTTTTCTTTGTTTCTTTATTTCTGTAGCTGGTTGGTTATCTGGCTTCTTTCATTTTTTTTTTTTTTTTTTCATTTTTTTTTCTTTTGTTCAATATTTTTTGTCCAGTTCTTTAAATGGAGCTCTTTTTAGCTCAGTCAAGCTACACCTGTCTCATCATGCCTCTTAGACTATGCACTGAAATTGCTTTTATATTTGTTTCATTAAACAATAAATCCCACTCATTCCTCAAGTTCTTAACCTTGTCTTCTTCATGGAAACTTTATATAAATTACATTTTTTTTTTTTTTTTTTTTTTTTTAATCTTCAAAACCAAAAATTGTTTTAATCTCATGGTTAGCTTCATTTTTCACTTCAGGAAGGAAGAACATTTCTTTAATGGCTGAACCAGTCCAAACACACTTTCATACTAACCTTTATAACTTCTTGGCTTTTGGATAGCATTATTTTAACATTCATTGAAACAATTTGCCTGGGGCCATACTCTTTGTTTTGAATTATTAAGGCACAAAAAGGTTGATCAATTTTAAACTTTTTTTGCTCTTTTGAATGGTTATCCTCAATTTTGTTTGAAATTGTTTTCATAATTTATCAATATATTTTTTATCAAAGTGTTGTAGACAATTGACATAATTTTGTACTGCATCCACAACTAGCTTGTTGACCATAAAGGCAAAGATGATATTGAAAACGTTAAAAATATTATTTCTTTGTCAAAATAATTTATGCTTAATGTAATCTTTAATCTTTCTTTTATCATATTTTTATGATTGCCTAAAGATACTGCAAGTGATCTGTTTTTGATACATGCAGTCTATAGACAATTATATTTTTAAAGAACTTCAACTATGAATTCTGAAAAATTAAAGTATGTTTTCTTTAAAAAGGATTGAATAGTCATCAAATCAAGTAAAATGCATCAAACAAATCAATTTTGTGTGTCAATATTAATCATGCTATTTGTCATTGATTATTCTAGTAAAATACAAATGAAAATACATTAGAATTTTTCAATTTACAAATTAACATAAGTATTATGTTTTTGTGATATTTTTGCAATAAAAGAAATATCAAGATATGAGCAGAAAAATTTGGATTTTGAAAAAAATCCAAATAAAAAGAGTATCTATATTTCTTTTAATAAGTAAAAATGACTTTATCAGCTTTCAAAAATTGGTGCAATATTTTATTATGATGTATTGCATGATGAAGTAATGGATAGCAGCTCGTATTGAGGAATTAGAGAGCCAAGTTCGAATTCCAGTCGAATCCATTACATTCACTTATGTGCTAATACCCTTGGGAAAGATATGAATCCTCGTCTCCCCACCCAGATATGGGTAAATAGCAGGGTAGACTGGGTTCTATACTATAGCCTTGGATGGCAAATGGTCTACTGCAGAGAGAAATGGCAACCTACTGCGGGGAAAAATTCTACCTCATCAGTCATGTATCAAAAGATACAGGATCACCTAAGCGTGTATCATGCATGGCATTGAAATAAAATAAAAAAAAATTTTTTAATACATTGTAACTTTTATCAGTTTATGATCTCTGCTAAAAATAATTGAATTAATAAATTAAAAATAAGTTAAATTATTTCAAGATTGCCATGTTGTATAAATTCTGATAACATTAAATTTGTTTACTGTTTTCCAACATTGACCACATAATTTTAATTTTGTTAAGGTAAGCAAGAAATTGCATTGGCAATTACTTGAAAAATTCAAACATCTTTACTCTTGTGTTATCATCTTTGCTTAGTACATTGAAACTAGTATAATACTCTTAAAAAATTATTGGATTATTTATATATGGATTGGTACTTCTGTTGCAGATCAGAATATTTAAATGTCCTGCCTCAGATCAGTGTAGTATCTGTGTGTTCTGTCATGGATCAGTGCAGTATCGGTGTGCTCAAAATGTGTTACACAATAAAATTGCCCTTACAGCTTGATGAGCCAGAAGATAAAAGTTAACTTGTTGATTTGGTCATTTTATTGCAATTGTCCTGTATGCCATTTTTAGCATCTTGGAAATTGCAACCTGATGAAAAACTATTGAAAAAAAAAGCCAAATTGTTACAATTATTTTAACTGTTTTTATATATATATATATATATATATATCCAGATGTAATGATAACGAGAATAATATAAATTCTAATGTTCATAGCTTTAATTCAAAAGAGAGCTCAATACCAAGAGTAGAGCAATAATTATTTATTATAGATTTTTACATATGGATAAAAACAATTACCCACTACAAAGATGCATTCTTGTTTTGATGCTTTATCTACATCTTGACTGGTGGAAACTAAAAGTGGTTATGAACATTTCTTTTCAAAAACAAGTCTCCTATGATACGTTACTTCCTTAAAAACTATAGGGAGATACACCTTAAAAGGAAACAGAGATGGGTGAAGAAGTGGGAGAAGAATGGAAAGAAGTGGAGGTTACGGAATAAGATAATAGTAGTTTTGAGGAGGCACAGTGGAGTAACGGATAGTGTTACAGATTGAGGAATCGGAGAACCGAGTTTGAATTCTAGTTGAATCCATTATATTTATATATGTGCTAATACACTTTGGAAAGTTATGAATGCTCTTCTTCACCCCCCAGCTATGGGTAAATAGCAGGACAGACTGGGTTCTGTAGCCTTGGATAGTAACTGGTCTACTGCAGAAAGAAATGGCAACCTACTGTGGGAAAAAATCTGCCTCATGTCATGTATCGCAAAATATGTGATTGCCTATGTGTGTATCACAGTTTTGATAGTGGAAGTGCACACTAAAGTTTTTGATACTATGCAATGGTTAGATATTTAAGCCCCCACATTAAAACTCCAAGCAAAAGGACAGATAGAGAAGGGTAAGAGGTGAGGAGGAAGTAGAAGTTAGGAAGAAGAAATGTAGAGATAGTTGTAGGGTAAGGTCATAGTAGTAATCGAAAAAGATTCCACTGGTGAAGGGACAATTATTTTAGGTCAGAAACAAGGCTGAGTGACCCCAAGTTTCAGTTGCAGTTTCTGCATCCTGATAAACTTAGTATGTAAATTAATAAAAGTATGTAAAAATACATGTTATTTTTTAAAATAAATTTTTGTTCAGAATTTAAAATATAAGTAAAAAGACATAGAAGGTGTAGACTGCTAATATAAATTTTCTATAAACATTAAGCCCAATATCAAACTATATACCTTGTAAAATAAGTATAGATATAAATCTAATTTTCTGATATTATTGCTAGTATTGTACATGTGCATAAAACATTTTAGAGTTGTAATTTGGGATAGATCAGTAAAGGTGGATAACACCATATAAAATATATAAAGGAGATTAGTCATAAGTTTGAAGTTTTAGCAAGATTGTAATGTTAGATCCTTAATGTGCCTACAAAAAATGGAAGTCTTGGATCTTTGATTTAACAATTGACCATTATTGAAATGCCTAATAATACATATTTTTTCTTGCAGACGTAAGAAACAAGGTTCTTTCAGAGATCTGCAGGTTCTGGCCTATTTGAGAATTTTCCACTTAACCTTGGGTGTTTTGTTTTCTTCCTGCAGTTTCCAGAAATATTTAGAAAGTGAAATCATGTTGTGTTTGCTTGCATTTATAAAAGAGGATATGTGGTTATAATATCTCTTATTAAAATCATTCCTAGTGGACTCAACATGCAGTTTTATATTATTGGGGTTTTCAGTTGATGAGATGGAACACATATATACAATGGATTTTGTTAGGCATTTGTTTGATAATGGGCATTGGTCTGGAATTCTACATTACATAGTTTGGTTGTCTGGGGTATACGAGAATCTGTGTTTGGATTGCATTTATTATCGTTATAAAGTTTTAGTATTCTATTGTTGTGCAATTTAATGTGAGATTATCAATTCGACTAAGTTTGAAGTTGGAGAATCAGCAAAACGATGCTAGAGCGTGTAAACATACAGATTAAGAACTACAATAACCTTACCCTACAATTATCTCTACATTTCTTCTTTTTTTTCCTATCTTCTACTCCCTAACTCACCTCTTACCCCTCTCTATCTGTCATTTTTGCTTGGAGTTTTAACATAGCAGCTTAAATATCTGACCATTGCATAGTATCAAAAACTTTAGCGGACACTTCCGCTATCAAAACTACTATTATCTTATTCCATAACCTCCTCCTCTTTCCATTTTTCTCCTACTTCTTCACTCATCTCTGTTTCCTTTTAAGGTGTATCTCCCTATAGATTTTTAAGGAAGTTATGTACCATAGGTGGCTTGTTTTTGAATGGAGTTGTCCATAACCATTTTTAGTTCCCACCAGTTGAGATGCAAATAAGATATTGAAACAAGAATGCATCTTTTTAGTGGGTAATTGTTTTTGTACACATGTAAAAAATCTATAATATATATATATATATATATATATTTGCATGCACACAGACAAAATTGTATTTTATTTATACAGATTTATTGATAAATATTTAAACAAAACTTATATTAAAAAGTAAAGTTTCTTTAGTGTTATTGTTAAATTTTTATGACTGATAAAGCTAATTAATATTTGTGTTGGGTAATTCAAATATTTATGGGACTGCTCAAAAGAAATGAAATTATATTCATACTTAAACCTGGTTCAAACTTAGTGTAAAAATCATATAATTGCACATATTCAAATATCTGAGTTTTAAGACATGATTGTTAATATTTTCTCTCAATGTAGGATTGGTCCTCTGTATATTTTCATGCAGTTTTCTTGTTGACATTTCTTTAAAAATTCTTAATGCCACACTATATTAATGATTTATTTCTGTAAAATCATCCTTTTCATAATCCCTTGAGAAGTCATCCTTTTTCATTTTAAAGATCTCTTAAAAAAAAAATAACAAGTGATAAAATAACTTTCCTCCAACTTACTGAGGAATTATTTTCATATTGCTTTCAATTTCTTAATCTTATATGCTATTATTTATTGGAAGGCTACTTTTTAAAAATTTATCTCCAATACAAAATTCTTTCTCATTTTGTTGTCTTGCATTACAGGGTCGATTACTGACCAGATTGTTATTTATGCTAAGTTTTTTAAGAAACTTTTCTTGTATAGTATTATCATTTTTAGATGATAATAATAACCAAGAATTATATTTCTTCTTTTTACAATTTCTTGTTCACAAAATAATTTTTAAATAATTCCAGAATAACAAATTTGTTTATTTTTACAGATAAATAATAACCTTGTCTTTGCTGATATTTTTTTCTTTTCTCCCTGTAATCATTTTCATATTGTTCTTATTTGCTCACCTTTCACATTACTGTTTTGTTACAAACAGAAACATGTGGAAATTTGAACATAATCAATATTGATGATCTCCTCCATTCTTATACAAATCTTTATCAAAGCTTAACTACAATAATATTCTTACAGGTTGACTCTCTTTTTTTTTTTTTTTTAAACATATTTGCCTCTTATATTTTTGGAATAAAGTTTCAGATTTATTTCTAAAAGTTGGGGAGAAATTTGGCAAAATGCATATGAACAGATACACTTTGTTTTTTTGTAATAATTGTCAGGACGTGCAATGGTAGAAAGCATTTAAATATATTTGTACTTCGCAGAACTTTTTTTCATTTTTTTCTCTCTCTATTTTAAAACAATTTCATGGACTCCTAATTTAAATTAACCTGTCTTTTCTATAATGATTATTTACTTTTCTTTTTATTAGTTGGGATGAGTGGGTTCCAGAAACCCGAGTCCTCAAATACAACGATGCCAGCTTACAAAGACAGAAAGAACTACAGAAGGCTCATGCGTATGTACAACAGTTTTCTTTACATATTTATTTTCTTTCATCTCATTTTTTGGTTTTGCTATCAAACTTTTTTTTTCTTTTAGAAACAATACTCAAATGTACAAGATGCTTTGGTTGTTAAATATAATTTTTGAATTTATTCTTTTCATTTTTGTCATAGTTTTGTTGCTATACAACATACATAAATAGAGATGTTTCAGAATTAAAAATAAACTACAATTATTTTCACTGTTTTCTTAAGATAATCTGTATATAAAAAAATGGTTAAATTTTAAAGACGCATTAATCAAGCCCAAAAAGGAGTGTCATTTAGCATGATTATAAAATGAAAAATTGAATTACTAAATATATTAAGAGATAAATTTTTTTTGAGTAGAAGATTTAGATTCTTTATATGATCACTAGTTTTAAACTTTTCTTGTTTGTTTTAGTTTTTATCTCTAAATTCTCCTTATATTAATTTCTCTTATTATTGATGGATTTGCCATTCATTTATAAGAATATACACAAGTCCTCTTTGAAAATCTGTAATGATTTTTTTTTTGTTTTAAACAGAAAAACACTTTGCTTCAATTCATGCCTCTGTTTTTTGTTTTTTCTTTTAATGTAAAACATTTTGTCTCACAAAAATTGTCATATGCCTTATTGCTGACTCACTGTTCAAACATATCCAAATACAACATTAGAGTCTTTGATCTAAGAGTGTGCTGAAAAGTTCTTGGCTTGATCCACTTTTCCAAATCAGTATTTCAATGATGAAACATCAGAATATTGATTTTTGGAAAGTGGGTCAAACTAAGAACTTTATAGCCTCCTCCTCATAAATAAAAATTATATCATATATTGTAAGTATAGATAGGACTTAAATTTGTATTCATTACTTCTAATCAATTGGGAATAATCAATTGTTCCTGTAAAAGAGATCCAAACATTTTATTTTGTGAATAACTTCAAAAAAAGTTTTGGATTTGCAATCATTTTTCAAAATAAGTTTTTTTAAAAAACTTGCCTTTATTGTTTATTTTTCTTTCTCATCAAGCATTAATTTATTTCCTTAATCCATATGTAAAATAGGCCTATTTTTGTAGACAGTTTTAAAACACTTAAGTTTTGAGAAAGCAGATTAAATGTACTTATTTAGTTTCTTGTCAGGTATTTTCTTATAATATAAATGTTCATGAACAAATGTAATAAACATGTCAACCTAACTTATTCTGCACAATTTCACTTTTTTTACTTGTACTTTCATCTCTTTTTGCTGCTTTTTATCACTATTATTTGGGCTTCAAATTTAAGAATTCAGAAGAAAGGAATTAACTTTAGACAAGACTTGAACTCATTTCCTGTACCAATGCCAATACCATTTTGATCACAGAAACTACTGCAGCCAGATTCTAATCCTGCTGCTGGTATTACTTTTGATTTGACCTATTTTTCTTTTTCTCATGTCCCTGTGTCGATTATCTGGTTGTTGTTGTAGAAGCATTTTGAAATGTCTAAAATTCTTAGATTAAATATTAACATTTTTGTACACTTTTTCTTTTATGCTAAAATAAATGTATAGAATAATGAAAATATGTAAGTTCAGAAAAGTCAGTATTACATACAAACATGATGATGATGAAAATATATTAATCTGCAGTGAACATCATATTGCAGAAAGCCTGTTGATATCAAACTTGGGATATTGTAAATCTGTTGATATAAAATAGGTCTTGGATTATAAGAGATATGTGACTTGATGTTTTGCATGTAGATATTCATCTATAGTGCAACATATATGGATTTGTTCTTATAAAGAGCAAAATAATAAAAACATTCATTATTCACTGTAAAAACAACATTTTCAACATTAGATTTTTATGGAAATTTCAATCAATTGTAAAATAACAATATTTAGTTTGATATACTTAGGGTAGCTGATCAATATGCTAGTTGCATTTAAATGTAATTGTATGAAGATTTCTTGATTAGTTGATGACTATTTCTTTTTTTGCATTGTGTTAATATATACAAAATTTAACATTCTTGTTAACTAGCAATATCAGAATATTTGTTTATTCTGATGTCATGGTCTAGTGATTAGTTTGATATGTTTATGTACCTGATTGATAAGGTTTTTGCTTCTGAATATGATTACCTTTATGAAAACTTCTTGACTTATTTTATTTAAGTCTCTTCAAAATGTTTCCAATTATAATAATTTATATTTTCTCCCATTAATATTTGTCAAAGCTAAATGATTATTTGACAATTCTCTTTGAATCAAGCTGATGCCTATTTATAGGTATCACCTTGATTTGAACACATTTATTAGTTTATATAGATTTTTGGTCTATTTTATTAGTTTATATAGATTTTTGGTCTATTTTATTTGTTGTCATAAATATTACTACCAGTATCTTCTGGTTCTGATTTATTCTAATTGGAATTTGAGTTGCATCTTTCTCTGACAGGCAATATATTATTGGCATTAGAAAGGAACATACATGCTATTGATTTGATCATAAAGTTGAAATTATAGTTTGTATTTTTAAGAAAATGATTGCACCTCTCTCTCTCTCATATATATATTCTACTTCAACAGAAATAGGAAAATAGATACTTGGTTTTGTAAAGGTATTTTTGATAGACAAGCAGCATCTTCAGCTATGCATGTTATTAACATCAGTTGAATATCTTTTAAAACTTGAAGTTAATTCTTTTTAAACTGATATACTAAATCTTATTCACGTATGAAACATTCTCTAACTTGTAAATAAAAAAAAGTTTAAGGCTTATGGACCACATTCTTATGGCATTGTCTCATTAACTAACCAGTAAAAACTTCATAAATTTATTGAATCACATGATCAAATAGATTTTTTTTTTTTTTTTGCATGTATTGTTATGCTTAGTTTTACAAAATTTATATTATCTTCATGGTAGCTTTCATCTTTCAAAAAGGTCTTTACCAGAATAAAATAATTTTCTTATTGTTGGAATTAAATATGTAAGGAAGGGGTTGAAAATAGAAACAAAAACATCAGTTATAATTAAACATTGAGAGGAAATGCTAAAGATATAAGGAGGCTAAACTTTAAATTTTATAGCTATTCTCATAGTTTCTGTTTATTTTTTTTTTTAACTTCAGCTTTCATCATGAACTTTTTAGAGAATATATATTCACTATTGGATGTCCACAGACCAAACATTGATTAGCCAATATGCCATATTTTGCAGGGATTTTTATTTTTTTCTAATACTTATTTTAACTCATCCTTACTACCTGGCTGTACAAATTCAGCATCTGATGTTTGACCTCTTACCCATAATACCAGTGCATTTAATGCAGTATAATATTTGAATATCTTTAAGTGTGCCTTATAGACACATGTTTTTTTTAGCGTTGATCTGATGGAGCTGTTTATTTTTATTGAGGAAGATTTTTCTTTTAAAGTTATTATGATGATATTTTATAGAAATAATTCTATTGGAATGAAAGTAACTCTGAAAAATATGCAGGTATCGGTATTTGATTTACAGACAAGAAGTGTGATTGATTTTCATATTTATTTGATTTACCTTTAAAATCATCACCATCATTAATGAAATTTTGATAACATTTTATCTTGTGTTACCTTTTTATTATGTTTTTTGATAAAAAAATTTCATTGTTAAACAAGAAAAAAGATTTTACATCGTAATCAAGACTCTTTTATCACAGCAACTCTGATTCTTCTAATTTTGTAGCATTATTAAAAAATTAATTAGCTTCTATTGACTCTCCTGTAGATCGGTGTGAAAATTCTTTGTTATCTTTTGTACAATCTTGTAAGATTAAAGTTTCTCATCTCTTTATTGTTTTTGCAGTCACTCAGAGGTAATCTGTCGTTTACAAAACTTAAATTGCTTAGTGAGAAAACTGGATACATGTGAACCTATAGAACGGAACATGAATGAGTGTTGAAACACTTGTCTTCTTGATCATGAGAAGAAACTTGTGGTTATGTATGAGTGAGCCTTTAAAATTTTCTGTATGGAATCTGTTCTCTGTGTTTATCTGACCTCAAATAGCATTCTTCATTACCAATTGCTGGATCCTTGACAAACTGTCATTGCTCAACTAACTTGTTTGAATGAAGCATTGCAAGAGGAAAGATGTTTTTATTCTCTATGAAGTTGACCCGTGATATTGCTTGTCTCCATGGGATGGGAAGTTCTTCAATATATGGTATATTCACTAGACATTTTTCAGGCCATTCACTTGTTTTGAGCCATGAAATGCTGCTTGTCTGGTCAATCAATCAACCCAAAATCAGAATCATTATTTTAAGATTGAATACATAATTTAAAATGTAGCATAAGGTTATATAAAGCCAAGCAGAATACTTTGGATGCTTAAATTTTATGAATTTATACAAATAAAGTAGTTTATCAAAAAATACTGTAAACTAATGTATCATCAACTTAAAAGTTGTGTGAGCAATAATCTGTCATGCCTTTGCTTAGGTTGATGCTTCTAAAACTTTCTTAGGTGAAGATTTACATACAGATACATTTTATGTCTTAATCATTTTTATTTTTTTTTATTCCAATTTGTGTT
The DNA here is from genome assembly GCA_903632075.3 of Acanthosepion pharaonis. Taxonomy (NCBI): domain Eukaryota; kingdom Metazoa; phylum Mollusca; class Cephalopoda; order Sepiida; family Sepiidae; genus Acanthosepion; species Acanthosepion pharaonis. The sequence goes on along the minus strand of CAHIKZ030001668.1, from coordinate 4,834,028 downwards.
CACGTAGAAACAACAAAAAAAAAAAAAAACTTGAATTACTTTGAAGGTAATTCAAAGTACCGATATTTATTATCTCCCTTTGTTTTACCGATTTCTCCTTACATTTTATATTTAGCGTTTTTATTTATTTTTTAATGTGAAATATTTTTAGAACATTTTTAAAGAACAAAGAAAAAGAAATGATTTCATTAATTGTTCACATTTTACTCCTCAAAGATTTCTATTCTTCTACTCTTGATATAGATATCAAACTTTATATAGTAATTGTTTCAATTAACTTAGGTACCTCCATGAGAATCAATAAAAAGTGCATAGCATGACAAGAACGGCCTTAAATTTGATGAAAAAATTTTTTATCTGCTTAAGTATATATATCATTATTAAGAAAAAATACCAAAGTATTTTTTGATTATTTTTTTAAATTTTTTACTCATTCTTAGCATGTCCAAAATTTTAGTTATAAATCTTGTTTTTTTTTGTCAGTGAAATTACTAAAAAAAAACTCGATATCAGCCATTTTTTTTAAATTTTGTAAACTAAGTTAAAATCCTAGTTTAAAATTCTTCCAAAAATCAATTATACGTTCTTCAAAATTTATTTGATGGAAATTAGCAAATTTAAAGATTATTTAATATATTTTGAAAAAAACTTTTGCTTACTTTCTTCGAAGAAAAATATTGTTTAAAATAAAAAGGAGGCGATCTTAACATCATTAGCTATTGACAAGTGATAAATGATTGCTGTCATCACATATCGACAGCTAATTCGAGTTATCATACGGAAGGATATAATTGATGTAACGTTTTTTTTTACATGAACCAGCTTATGTAGTACCTCGTAATTATTAAAGTAAAAAAAAAAAAACCTTTCAGCATTCCAGTTTCTTTTATTTTGTTTTTTTTTTTATTACTGTAGCTTACACCATAAGTTTGTTGATACTATCTGTAGAAATTATAAATACTATAAATAAATTAAAATACAAGTGCTGTACAGCTTTTTGAGGGCAACTATAGCCCCTTAAAATCAATACAGATCTGCTATGATAAAACATTTCTATCCCAAGTAAAAATCATCACAAACATATCAAAAGTTATTTTGTTACACTACAGTCAATTTGAAACTAGGTATTTCCTGAAAGCAAAAATGCTCTTTCATTTCTAAGTGAAATTGGTTGGTGTAAATGAGTATAAAATTTTTTTCTGGGGATAAAATATGAAAAAATAGTTAAAACTGCTATTCCTGAACACTGGCAACCAGGATTTTTTTTAATGTTTTTTTTATTTTTATTTTTATTTTTTTTTAAATCAGTGATAAGGAAAACAGTGTTGAAATTAAACCAAAATTGACTTTGACATTGCTGGGTTAAAGGCCAGCCAGCCATCACCTTGTAAAAAATCACCTTGTAAAAAATCACATTTTTTTTTTTTTTTTAATCTATGTTTGAACAATGGCTTGATGTATTTTTGTTTTTTAACACCCTTTGAGCAGGGTGATGACAACAACCCGAAAACAGTTTGTTTGAAATAAGAAATTCACATAAAATTGAAATAAAGACGACTAACTGAAAACTGTAAAACAACTTCAAAAAATTGAAATTGCGATGAAATATGTAAATGAAATAAATGGTACTTTTAAAAATGTAGTAATGTTGATGGTGAAAATGGCTTAGGATGATGTTCAAATTTTTTTAATGAGTAAAAAACACTAATTCAAAATGCTCAGCATGTGTTTCACATGAAGAATTTGCAATAATGTAATCGATGTTTAGCGGAGAACGCTTACACTCAAGCCATGTGACATTTTATTGCTTGTGACCTTCTGTACTTTTTAATTACAGCCATTTTAACGATTTTTATGAACACAATTACATTTCTTAATTACTGCGGATCTTCTGATTGGTCAAAATGATACAATTTACAAAGTGCTAAAAAAAAATGATCTATCTCATAAGGACACTTAGGAAACTAATTTTATAATATTTTAACAACTTAATGTAAAAATCTATTATAATTAAAGAAATAAATAATTGTATTAAAAATTCAATTTTCATTGAAAAATTTTTTGCTTTCAGAAAATATTGTCCATATTCATATGAACAAATAAAAGCATTTGAAATTAAATAATATCTTTGTTCTATTGAGTTTTGTATGTTACAATTCAGAACTGATTTTCAGGTATGTAGGGTCCAATTAAAAAAAAAAAAACATGATTTGCATTCTTCAAAGCCTTGTGCTTTTAACTATTGTAATCACTAAACCTGATGCGATCGAATTTCTAGCATTTTCATAAAATTAGTCGGGGGGGGGGTAATAAATATATAAAAAAAAAACATATAATAATTTCGATCACCTGTGAATAGTTTCTGAAAGTTTCATTAACATCCGACAATTACTTTTATTTTTGCAAGATTTTCCAAATTAATGTGTGTAATACAAAAAAAAACGTGCTAAAAATTGTATCTGTTATTTACTAGTTCTGCTTGGTACAAAGAGAAACAAGGTTTTTTTAATCAAAATTTAGAATGTTCTTAAAAGAAGGAAAAATTTAAAAAAATAATTTAAAAAAAACTTTGGTCTTTTCTCTTCATAATAGCATAAGCATTTATACGATAAAATTTTGTTTTCGTAAAGTTTGGCATCTTTTTCATCAGACTATGCTCTTTTCTTTTAGCGATTTTGTAGAGGTACCTAAATTAACTCTTACATACTTCAAAGATTTCTTTTTTTTATGATGTTGAAGGGAATAACTGTTTCTTTCATGAAAGATTGTTCAAAGCATTTATTCATTTCTACTATAAATAAATTCTTAATCTTTTTTTTTTTTTTTTTTTAATCAAAAGCCTTTTCTACAATGTAAAAGGATCTTCTGTTTTATTGTTATTTATAATTTATTTTCTTAGCAATTGCTGAGTCTCCAATGCATCATCTGACAATCATTTTTACTGCCTTAATTTCCAAATATCAAAACTTCATTCTAAAGAGAAATTCTGGCATATGTTTGACTGTAACAAAATTGTAAAAGCATATTTAATTAACTTTTTTAGGCTTTTGTCAGTAAATATTTAAATAATTTCTTAACATTACAAAACTTAAATATCACATGAAAAAAATGGAGACATGTTCTCAAAATTAAAAAAAAAGATAAAATTCTCAGTTTCACCTTGAATTTTAGCATTATTTTGGATTTTATTTGTTTCTTTGAGATGTCAAAAACCTTAAAGGGAATTAAAAAGATATCTTGGAGAGTTTGGTAAAATTTGAACATTAAACAATGGCATAAAAACTACATTGTATGTATACACACACACACACACAACTCATGCTGGCACTGCCACCTCTGCTCTCAATTGGTATTTAACTCCAATTTCTTGTTGTAGTGATATATTTTCTTTATCACTGCAGCTGCCGTAACACATGGAAGGAATTAAAGCTGTAAGTCTTTCCAAACCAAACTTACTTTCATATTGTGCTTTTTCATTATTGTTTAATTCTATTTTCTCATTTTGTTTCTATTTGTTTTGATGATATTCTTCATTTTTTCTTTTGTCATTGTGTATAATTTCTGTGGTGTGTTTTACTTATTTTTGTTGTTTCCTTATTTTTGTAGTTTCATCTTTTTGTTGTTTTTTTTTTTTTTAATTTTTTACTTTTTCTGTTTCTGTTTTTTGTTTTTTGACTGCAGTTTACTGTTCTGCCAGAGAAATGCTCAGGAGAGCTGTATCTCTACACATTTTTATGGCTTCATAGTTGGAGAAGTTTTCAATTTGAATACTGTACATAATCACTTATGATGGAGTTATGATCTACAGGAGTTTCTCAGGTCTATGTTCCTGCTGCAGCGTGTCAAATTATACAGGGAGTTTATTTCTTCATATAGTAATTCATGTAACAGTATTTATTTTCAATTAAGATCTACTTTTTTGAATTCTTTCAGTAATGCCTTTCTTAAGTTTCATATTTAATTTATGGATATTTAGGACATTTAAATGTTTTAAAATGATTAGTTAAATATTGATCTGGACACATACAAATTTAATGTGTCTGAGTTAGTGAATGTCATTATTTATGTAAATGATAAGCTGAGTCATTTGGCCAATTTGGTTCCTGGTTCTGAACCTCATGCAAGTGCAATGTCATTTTACTATTTAAGCTTAAAACCAATCATCTTAAAGTTATAATATTCTAAATTCTCTACATAATAACTACAATTTATTCCCTTTACTAATCTGTATTGCTTAAACATAGCAAAAATGCATCTTTTTTTTTTTTTTGCTTCCATAAGATTAACATGATATTATTTATGGAAAAAAATTGATAAAAAAGAAAAACATTATTTGGATTTGTACTTAAAATGTTTGATTTCATCTCTTGATACTCAATTTACTTTTAGTAATTCATTTCTATTTGTTCCAAAAAATTATGACAAAAAAGCTTGATGATAATAAGAAAATAGACTGATTCCAATATTAACACTTTCACTGCTTCATTTTTATCGCATTGCTGTCTGGTTGTGTTTACTTGTTTTGTGGTAACTAGGAAATTACTATAAAGACAGTGAGGGAGATTTCACATGGGCACTGCCAGTTTGATTTCAATCAGATACTCTGCAGTAGAGACAAAGCCAAACCATACCCTCAATATGCAATATTATAAAAATATGCTATAAAATAGGTTGTATCATATACTCTGGCTACATAGATTTGAAAATGGCATGAAAAACTAGTTAATTTATAACACATATGCTAAGATCCGGCATTTCAAAATGACTTGAATATGTATATATACATTGATTGCAAGTTGTGTAAATTTTGTAAATGCACATATGTATGTCCAAAGCTGCAGAATTATTAAAAGAAAAAAAAATATGTGAATGAAAAAATAAAAAAAAATTTTGAAAATAAGGAAAATTTGGCTATCAGAAGATACTCTTCTTTGAGATTATATATATTTGTTAATGCTAAAAATCAGTGATGTTTACCTTTTGGCAGTTACTATTTATATTCTCATCTTTAATAATTTCAATCGTTGAACATATTTTGATTTAGTTCAGTGGCTTAAAATTACCATATTTTCCTGGTGTCAATGATGGTCCCAATTTTGACTTGTAGAATTTTGGTAAAAAGACAATAAACATAAAATTAAGTGAAATAAAAAAGAAAAGAAACATAACCTCTTGCTTGTATTATGCAAGATAACGTTTTGAGTTTTATTTGATGTGAGATGAATAGCATTTTCAATACTGAGAAATATTATAAATAACTATACAGAGTTATGAAATTTTAATTTATTCATATTATTGTCATTATCTATATTGAATCAGGAGGAATTAAAATCTAATAAAATTGCTTTGTATTGAATGCATAGGAATATAATAAATAGTAATACAGAAAAACGTGGTAACTGTGGAAAAAGTTGAAAGAAATAATAAGCATGATCTGATGCTTGGCAGGTAGGTGGTCAAGGCGATGTTCTACATACAAGAACAAATTGGCAGCTTGATGCAAGCTGTCATCAGGAACCTACCTGTCAAACGCTGGTTTTTCAGAGCAGATGGTGTCAGCTGAAGTATGGGTGTGCCATGGAGTGGCAACCCATGGATCACCTCAAACAATTTGCAGCCAAGACTTTAATGCTCAAAGATCCTTGTTGAGCACAGAAATTGATCTGGTCAGTTGGGAGATGGAAGCTTCAGAAAGAACCAACTGGAGGAGAAGAGCAGTCCATGAAAATACAGCAGAAGACAAATAGAAGAGAGGAAAAAAGCCCAAAGAAAAGTCAGAATTCACTGTATCCTGAACCCTCATACCCTACCATATGATGCCTGCAGATGTCTCTTTAGATCCAACATAGGACTCATTTTACACAGAAGGAAATGTCAATGAACACCCCCAACATAAAATAATATTTTTTAAAACAAGTAAACAAAAATTCAGTTAGGGTAGAAGCTAGTCAAAGAATGCATATCAGATGCAAATGGAATGCAGATTTGTTAGCGCATATGAAGGAATTGGGATTGAAGACTTTTTGGCCCACCCAAGAAGTGTTTCCGAACTAAATTTTGACATTTGGTTATTTGGTTAAATTTTTGGTAAGTTGGTGAGACTGATAAATTTTTTCAGTACCCCTGTCCTCACCTCATGTAGACAATGACATAAAAATCAAAAATAAGTAACTCACAGTCCCCAAACCTTGATTAAACTTCTCTAATAGAAATTTACTTACGCCAGTACAGAGTTACAAAAACAGAGCATCCCATGAGGATTAAACTTGCTACACTGATAAAATGGTCAAGTAAGACTGACTTATTAACCATTGTCTCAGACTTGAATAAATACTAAACATATCTGATATGGACGTATTTATTAAAATTCATCTTCACTGTTTTTTATAACAGAATCTATTTATAAATGACTTGGGTGGTTTTTGTTTAAGATTTTTGTAACCATTAAGAATAGCTTTCAAAAATTCAAATCTAGAGTGACATCTTAGATATTGTCATGCCAGTTCTCTCCCATCTTACCATCTGAAAGGAAATAGTATTCCATTTAATTGTGTGTGTGTGTGTGTGTAAATATAAACACATTTTTTATCTATTTTATTCTAATGCTTGAGTTTACTGTGATATAAAGTGATTTAGCTTATTAAGATCAATGTCAAGCATTCATACTGTATTTTAGAATATCTCTTTATTATACATTAATATTACTGAAAAATTACAAATAATAACAAGGCTTTACCTAAGAAATAGTGTGAGTGTAAATTAATGATCAAAGTAACAGCATAGTCAGGGAAGACAGAAGTAGAACTAGATAGCTAATTTGAACAGCATATGTTCATGAAAGTATATGTGGCCAAATTGGTAATGGTACTGTCATAGCCAGTCTATAAGGAATTCAAAGACATGTTTATTTAATACTTACAGAATAATGACCAGAGAATTGTGATAAAAAGCAACAGAAATATATTGAAAGACTAACCAAAACTTAATGATGACTGCTTCATCTAAGAAATTAATAGATGATTACTTAATTATACTCTGCATCTCATATTAGCCACTTTTAATTTTTCTTTTAGAAAAGTAATGAAGAGATTCATGGAAATATTTGTGCACTGTTAATGTTCACAATATTTCATCTATGTATACAAAGTTATAAATACACTATCACTGGCAAAAGAAGGCCTAGTGATTGGTCTCACTTGATTTAGGACCCAGCATCTTGTGCATTTTGACACTTCCTTGCTGCCATAACAGTTCATAGCTTAACTTCCCTTGGTGCAAGACACATAGGTAGGAAAAGTCTTCACTTTTTGACCTGCTTTGGTGTTGTCTAGGATCATCAATGGGCAATATACAGGGCGGTCCAAAAGTTGTCATCCCTTACGTCTGTTCCAAACTGTAGGAGCTTGTGTCAGCCATCTGAAATAGAAAATTATATTATGTAGGGATGACAAGACTTTCAGACCACCTTCTAGATTCTTTTAATACAAATCTCTACACTTATCACTTCTTTGTAGGCCATTGTAACTTTGTTTATTTTCTTCTGTTTAGACATTAGTACTGGTTTTCATTTATCTTTTTTGTATGTAAATTTTATTTCATTCAGCTGATTTCATACAGTTCTGACATAAATATTAAATCATGTTTCCACTTTTCATTTGTTTTATGGTACTTTTTCTATTTTCAAGGCATAATACTTTTTTTTTTTTCTTGATATCATCCATAGACCTCCTATAATTTTCGTTTTCACAAATTTCCACTTTTGTTTGTATTTGTCTGAAATTTTAGACACACCTGACTGGGAACAACAAACATCTTTTGCCACATTTTGTATTTTATTTCCTTCTTGAAGGAAATATAATGCTTTACATTTTTTTCAATTTTCATCTCTCTTCTTGGAGCCACATTTCCTTTCAATTATCTAAGTGCAACAACTTGTTACATGCAAATGTGTTCTTTTAACTGCAGACTAATTTGTGTACTTAGATGTATGGTGATATTTGTTTCAGAAATGTAAATTCCAAGATGCTTTCTTAATTTTCTCATTTTACTTGATCTGTAATAATATACCATTAATTTAGATAATTTATTTAAAGCCAAAATGCTCAGTTATTAAACAAAATATTGTTTTTGTGTTATATTAGTGATATTTTTATTTGTTGCAAAGTAAAAAGCTGGGTGAATATGCTTTAAGTGTAGTGATTCTGTCACTTTCACTGCAATGGGTTTATATATATATATATATATATATATATATATATATATATATATATATATATATGTATATACATATAAAAGTTTAAATTTTAGTCAGAAGGTTTTACATTTATTAATTATAAATAAAATGACTGCTTATTTCTGTTCAGAGGTTCACAAATCTTGAATTCCTTTTATCAGGAGGAAAAAATATTTTCGATTTATTTTCACATACATTAGCATCTTTTAAGAAAAATGTATGAATGTCAAAATACATAATAATCATTTTATTTTTCTCTCTCTCACATATGTGCATGTGCACACACATATATAAAATATAATATCTTTAAAAAGACAAGAAAAAAAAAATATATAAAATAAAAATATCCGTAAAAATCCAAAAGGAATATATAAAAACACACAAATAAAGAGAAAGAACAGACAGATTAAGAATCCACTGTTCTCAACATTTACTTTTTTTTTTTTTTTAAAAAGTGCTCAGTACAATGTACAGCAAAATATTATATTTTTATTATAAAATATTTTACATCACTAAACAAAAATGTCATCTGTGGTGGTGGTCCTAAAAGCATCAATTTATCTAGACATGAATTAATAACCCACCTATCCATAATTTCTGACCTTATTTTCATTTTTTAATTTAGCTTTGTCTTTTGATTGGTTAATCAAGACATACACACAAATGTGTTTTTTAATTTTGAAATCTTTGTTTCCCTGCTCTTTTTTAACTCTTAAATGAGCTACAAAATTGTTTTCTGATTTCACAAGTAAATCATTTTCATCCAAGTTATCCAACATTGCCTGATGAGGAGCAATTTTTAAGTTCAGAAACATAGAAATTTTTGTTTAGTGATGTAAAATTTTTTAAGATAAAATATATATATATATATATATATATATATATATATACACACAGAAATTCCCAATAGAATAGAATCCAGGTAGAACTCAATGTCCAGAACAGAGAAAGAATATAATATAAAGGCTCAAACACTAATATTCCATGGTTATAATTTATTACATTGGAACCGTAATCATGTTCTAATTCATCATACCTACAAAATTTGTAGGTCTGATGAATTCGATCATGATTATGATTCCAATGTAATAAATTTAGCCTTTTATTTTATATTATATATATATATATATATATATATATATAAAATAAAAATATCTGTAAAAAGCCGAAATATATATATATATATATATGTATATATAAAATAAAATATCTGTAAAAAAAGCGAAATATATATATATATATATATATATATATATATATATATATATATATATGTAAAAAGACGAAATATATATAATAAAAGCACAAATAAAATATGAAAATTATTTTTAAATTTAAAAAAAAAAAAGAACATGCTGATGATGCTTTAATAAAAATGAAACATGTTAGATTGATATTTCCTACTTGTTCTTTTATTTTAACATCCTATTGGATTCCAATCCATATTTGATCTTTAACTCATATATGGAAGTGGGGTGAAAAATGTTTATCTCAACTAAAAATTCTTCCCCAAAAACCCATTGTGCTCTAAGTATGGTGTTACTGTTATTTTTGCCAAGGATTGCAGTTAAGAAAAAATTATGAAGGTTTGTGTACTTATCTTTATAATTTTTTTTTCAGTAATTTGTTTTTGTAAAAGTATTTTATGTAAGTTCCAATCCCAGAGAAAACATAAGAAAACAAATTTATTCATCAGAATGATTGTATTCTGTATTATTTCCATATAATCATGCTACATCTTCAAATTATCTAATTTTCTGATAAATACTTGATAATTATTTATTATAATTGGTTCACTGTATTAAAAGATGTTAAAACCTGTTCCCTCTATATCTTCATCTATAAAAGCAGCTGAAGAAGAGAGAGTAGCAGTTTATATTTTTGCAATGGTCATTAAAGTATCGCTCATGATTTTCTTATATACACACACACACACACACACACACACTACAATTCAAAAGTTTCAGGACAACCCTGGTAATTTTTTAAATTGGCTTCAAAAGCAGTTGTTTTGTATTTTAAATAAGAGAAAATTATTATATTAATCAAAAAGTGAGTCATGATATTTAATAGAAATTTTATTATGACAAACAGGAAAAAGCATTTTATGATTAAATTTTGCTCATATCAAAATATCCTCTGTTAGCCTTGATTACTGCAGTAAAAAATTTTGGCATTTGTTGCAAAGATTTCTCAAAGTATTAGTTTGATTCTTTTTTCAATGACTCTAACAGCTCTTTTTCATTGTCCTCCACCCACTTCTTCTATCAAGTTCATCCCATGCTAATTCTGTGAGTAGCTTCAAACTTTTGAACTGTAGTACACACACACACACACATATATATATATATATATATATATATATATATATATATATATATTCCTTGGGTTTTCAATTTATTATTTTGTCAAAAAATAAATTTGCTTAATTTCTGATCACCTGAATGAACATTTGTTTTTTTGACTGCCCAAACCATTTCATTGATAACATTTGTTTAATTTAACATAGAAAAACACTTTCATTCAGATGTGTGTTATTGAAAGAATTACTCTTCAGTTCTTTATTTTTTCTTTTCTTTCTTTTTCAGTGGGTTCAAGAAAACCAAAACTAAAAAAGACAAAGAAAAAGGTGTTTTATTAGGAACAGAAAAAACAAAGCATAAAAGTTGTAAGTCTCTTTCGTTGTCACTTATACGTACATTTGCAAAGAAACTTTGTTTTTTTACTCTAATCTGCTCTCATACCACTATTTCTGCACACTATAAAAAAAATGTTACAAGTATGATTTACTAAATAAGAGTCAAAACTTTCATTCGCTGTACAGATTGCATATATAGCAATGGAGGAGACTAAAATTATATGTTAGAATTAAATAGATACTAAACTTTCCTTAGTACATTTAACATATGAGCAGATATAGTCATTATATTCTGAATTTGAAAAATTTATCATGGAGTCCATAGCTATTTTAGTTTTAGATGCATGTCTGGAGGATGTACATAACTCTTCCTTATATCAAGAATTTATAATAGCTAATTCTTGGTGAGTGTGGGGTCTGGGGAAAATGTTGAATGAAAATCACTACAGTAACATCAGAATTTAACAGTAAAAATTGATCATTTATTTGGTAAATATTGCAAGTTTTTTTTTTTTTTGTCTAAAATTTTTTTAAGGATGTTTTATTATATAGCCTCATTGTTGTGTATTGTAATTAAGGAAGCAATACATCTTCAGTGGTTGAATTAATATAAGTGTTACTGACAGATTAAGATTATTATTTGGGAAAGAAATATGCTTTATATTGAGTTGGCCAAAATGTTCACTTTGTTTTTGTTATTAGATAATATTAGGAACATTTACTGGTGGAGTTATATAATAGACACTGCAACTTGAAATATTCCTTTTTGTTTTCATCTTATTATAGATTAAGTACTTTAGATTACGAATATTAAAAAAAGATATATTAAATTTTATAAAAGTTAATGGGTGGGTGGTTGGGTGAGTGAATTTGTCTAATTTGCTATGTAAATTCACTATAGATTGATCCCCCCTCCCCACTGCAGAAACCAAAACAGATACACTTGTGATTACTTAAAATGTAAAAAAAAGAAGAAAAAAAAAATCTTTGAAATTAATAATCTGGAGTTCTTAATCAATAATAATATATGAAGAAAGAGCTCTAGATTATGAATTTCAAAATTAAAAAAAAAATTTTTTTTTGTATTTCAAGAAATCATATCATAGCATATTTGTTTTTGTTAAGAGGGAGTAATTTACAATAAATTTACATAGTAAACTGATAAACTGACCTCCTATTAACTTTTATAATATTTAATAAAAAAAATGATTTTTGTTATTTGTGACCTGAAGTCCTTAATCTGTAGTAATATGGAAAAAAACAAAAATTATTATTTCTGCCTCTTGTACAACACCAACAATTTTGTGTCAAGCAACTTGATTAAAAAAACAATTTTGATTCTGTTGTGACAGAATCAGTCAATCAGTAGACATTAAAAAAACTGCCACTCCATACTTTCCATGACTGATTAAAAGGTTTAAAAAAAAAAGTTACTTTATTTAAATTGTCCTTAATGCAGCTTGCATTTGGAGTGATGTTTAAATGAGCTCTGTATCTGTTTACACTTGTGCAGTAAGGTCACCTCTGAGTGGTTGCCAAGTTAATCAAAACTGTGCAAGTGATTCTCAAGATATTCAACATGGTTGAATCTTTTTTGCACAAACCACATATTTACATTGCCATAAATAATTTCAATTGATGGTTAAAAAATGTCTTTATATTTTACAAGATTTTACCTCCTAAAAAGAAATTCCTACTTTAATTTTGTACAGGAACAGCATCAATATTTCTTACCACTTGACAAAAGTAGCAGAAGGGCTTATAAATAAACATGACTTATTTACAAATCACCCACACATAACATGATCTTTATTTTTTACTCACTGCACTTTATCAATTTTTTAAGTTTTTGATCTAATTTCACTTCCATTTAACCATAGCCTTGAAATTTATGACATTTGACAAACATAAACGTCAGCATTTATTAATTCAAGAGAAGGTTGAACTGTTTGAATATCTTTTAACCATTATGATAAAATACAATGTTGAAATAGTTGGTCTGTGATGCATATAAAATTTCTTAGAATTTCTACTCTCCACAAACTCATTCTTCTGTTTGAATTTGAATCCATTCTTTATTTTATACCTTACTGAATATAAGCTTGTATTGTGTAATAAATACTCTATTGCTTGGATTGTAGCTTTAGTGACAGGCCCAGGTGGTGGCAGTAGTGGCAACACAACTGGTGATGGCGGCAGTACAAGCAGTGTCAGCTCCACGCCAGCATCTTCCACAGTTGGAGGATCTACAACTTCTACAACAACTGAACCAAAACGAAAAAGGGCAAAGATTGATCCAACTGTAGAATCAGTAAGAGGCCATTTTCATTTTATTCTACAAACACTTCCTATCACTTTATCACTATATTTATTCAATAAATTAACAAAAGTTAAATTGACTTATCTGAGTGACCAACTTAAGTGTTTAGCATCAAAATACTCATTGGGGCCAGATGTTTGATAAATCTATTAGAATTATTAGATCTTGTATTTATATCCTTTGGAACAAATGCTAATCATTAATGTCAGATTTCAAATTTGAAATTAAGTTTCATAGAAATGTAACATTTAAATTTAGAACCATTTAAATTTTTAATTTTTTTTTATTTAATATTACCATTCTTACATGTACACATGATTATTTTTTTTTTTCATTCAACTGAAATGATAAAGGCTAAGGTTTTTTTTTTTTTTTTTTTTTTTTGTTTTGTTTTAATACAGTGTTCAGTGTCTATTTAGACAGAGGCACAGTGTAAATAATACGTTTTGAATTTTATTAAGAATGCACCAAGCATGTGCATGGCTAAAAGTTTCACAATAATAACTGATCATCACACATAGGTGGCAGCTACTGGGGGCCACTCCTCTTACCATCCATATTTAGCGATCAGTTTATTAATGTTAGAACTTTTAGTTATGTACCTGCTCAATACATTTAGATATTTACTCTGTGTGTTTCTTTCTATCTATATCTATCTATCTATATATATATATATATATAAACATTATTATAATGTATTAAAATGTATACTCGTATTTGAAATAGATGCTTCATTTTTACTTTAAACAAATTATATCTATTGTATTATATCTATTGACTATCGGCCTGCACACTTGATTTCATAGGACTATTTGGGGAATTGTTATACATCAGATCATTAAAGTGATAAATATGTATGCCATTGCTGGAGCTCATTATTCAGAATACCTTTCAGTAATGTAGACACATGTGACTGAATGTCAGGGAATTCAGCAAAGCTTTGTTCTTTCAGAGTATTTTTCAATTTTGGAAATAATCAAAAATCACAGTGTTGGGGTTGTCTAAGTCTGGTGAATAATGTGGGTGGCCCAATTTTGCAATGGATTTCTTAATCAGGAACTCATAAACTCCTAATGCATCATGTGCAGAAGAATTGTCAGATCAGATTTTTAGTCTTTTTGTCCTGATAGATTTTTGTCACCTTTTCAGCATTTCCAAGTAAATTTGTGCTTGTGCTAAGAACTTGTACTAAACTGTCCCTTTATGATCAAAGAAAAACCCAAGCATGGTCTTGAATTATGAGCAAGATATGTGTTCTTTCTTTTCACTGTATGCTCTGGTGTTGTGTTTCTAGATGATATTGAAAACACCATGTTTCATTATAGGTAATGACCCTCTCAGAAATCTGTTATATTCACAAGATCAGATGACATATAAAGGCTAATGTTGTTTCTGCATGTCAGTCAAGATTGGAGACACCATCTTGAAGAACTTTTTCCAGCACTGTTTCCTTATTCATATTCAATTCTTCTGCTGATGTGATACTATTAAGAAGGTGCTGGTAAATTGGGAAAAAAAATGGCTTTAAGGAATAAACTGGAAAACAAGAAAAGAAATGCTGTTTTTTGATAGAATGAAAGTCTACTGATAACAAAACAAGAAAAACACTATGTTTTCAGTAGACTGAAAATATACTGATAACAACACAAGAAAAATAAAAGGAAGGATATTTGTTTTCTTTTCTCTCCCCATCATGGAGTTGAGATGACAACAATGGCTAGCATAGAAGCCATCAGTTTTTGGTCAAATTAATACTAAGTGCTGGTATTTTCTTAAGTGTTCAATCGACCTCATGTGGAAGAATAGATTATATTTTAATGACCTCAAGTGTTGATGAGGGTATGAGATAAAGCATCAGTGGGCCACTTGTTGAACAAAAGTCGGTAATGAGAAGGCCATCCATAAAGGCTAACAGCAAGTCTCTAGCCAAAAATTTGGTCAGTTGATAAGACTTGGATTTTAAGACTGATATGTTTCCAAAGGAAAACAAATCGAATTGTAGTTATATTTCTTTTTTGTCTGCTTAAGATGTGATAAAATTTATTAAAACAAAGGAATTGTTTTTTTGTCCCTTGTTGACCAAAGAGCTGGTGAGGGGAAGTGACAGTTGACAAATCCCAGATGCAACCGACCCCACAAGGTCGCAATAAGAATTCCCTGCTGATGGAAAATTTGGATAATAATTGAATTTAGCAATTTGGGCTAGACCATGCCTAGAATCTGGGAACAGGTTTGATCAGGAGATAGAGGTGTATTGCCTGCATCCTTCAGGCAGTGAGAGGCACCCACGTGAAATGGAAGGAGTTGGGTGGATTGATATTTTGCCACGACTACTCTATGGGGGAGGGATCTCTCCAAATTTGGTCAGGCAATCAATTTTCCAACTACCTCATGCCCTGTGCCAATGTTTAAGAAGGCTCCAAATACAGTTTTGAGGTAGAAATAATGAAGAAGAAACCAAATAGTATTGAGGTGCTGTTTTCAAAGAACTGATCATTATTTTCATTTGGTTCAAGACCTGTTTTGCAAAACCCCATGCAGCTTCTGCAGAAAGAAAGACTCTGGCCTTGTTCCAGGCAACCAGATACAACTTTAATGGTAACCTATTAAGAAATACATAAGAAACAAAAATCAGATTTAATCAAAAGTACCCACACTCAAGCTATATAAAGAATAAACGTCACATTTCACCAATTGACCAGTTCTTTAAAATTCTTTCTGTTGTTAATTTAGTAATCCAGTGAAACATTCATTGTATGAACCTTTGATATGGAGTTGTTGTGTTACACAGCTGTCTCTTTGTTTCTTGTGGTGTCATCTCGCCAAAGCTACCAGATCAGTGATGTTGAATATACAACTCGGCTTTTGTCCACCTTGTGATCTTAAACAAACACAATGTGGGCAGGGTAGGATTAAGGAGTAGGGCAACCAATTCCAAGGCTGGCCATGAGGATTGACCACAAACTCTTTTCCATTCTTTTCTATCTTAAAACTTTATTAGTTTTCAGTGAATTGATACAATATTCACAGGTACATTATAAGTGTTGCTTTTTTTTGTCTCAATAAGTTCCCCTTTCCTATGAAGTTAATCAGTAAAGGATTTTTTAATTGCTGCCTTTTAATCAAAAATAATTGTTAAGCATAAATTTCACTTTTATCTTTTGAAGAGATTATCCATTTCTCTTGTATCTAATTTGTTGAATTGAGTTTTTAAAAAATTTATATTTTCAGATTCAATTTCACTTGATTATTTTGTTTCCGCAATTATCAGTACTTAATAGTAATTCCATTATTATGATTTCTTTAGTTTTCATTTCATAACAAATTTAAATAGAACTGTTCATAACTCTTGCATATAATTTGTTTTAATTGAAAAACTAAAACAAATCTCCCACAGGAAGAAACATTCCAGGCCAAAATTGAAGTTAGAGTTAAAGTTCCAGATGATCTCAAACTATGGTTGGTTGATGATTGGGATTTAGTTACCAAGCAGAAAAAGGTAAACTTGTTTGGTTTATTAAGTAAAAATACATTTTTTTATTTTTGACATTAACTTTATCAAACACCACATTAACATTTTGTTCCAATATCTTTTTCCAGAAGTTTTTTCAACAAAGAACTTCTCTGGCAGCTTTTTCCAAGGAACTGAATTTTTTTCTCTAAATTCTGTTAAATATTAATCTTAAATATTAATGGATATTATCAATATCCATTAAATGTGAAAAATCCGTTAAGCTGTAACCATTTTTGTCTGATCCCCAAAGAAACATGTGGCCTAACATTGTCTTGATGGAATATTACACACTTTCTCATGATTAATTCCAGACAGGTTTCATCAATTATTACTTTTAATTAGTCTAATTGGTAATGTGAAATAATCATTTGCTCCTTTTAGAAGGAAACACTGATCTTATCTAAAAAAGTTGATATTGGAGATATGAGAAGGTGGAAAGAGTTCTTTATCAATCTAATAAAGGACGCTTTTTCTAGCATCTCATATTTTCAACATCAGCTTCTTTAGCTAAGATTAAACTTTGGTACAGTTAGTGATGTTTAATTTTGTTTACTCTCTAATTTCTTGTGTTTCACATTGGGCTAAAATGTCTACATTGCGAGTCACAATTTGTTTAAAAAATGGAATGTTTTTTTATTATTTACACTATTTACAATGTTTGGACTCTTATCATCATCTTTGTTGCCATATTCACAATGTTTTGGCTGTTGTATGCTCCAGCATTCTTCAGGTGAATTTCAAAATGAACCCTTTATTTCGTCCACCTGGGTAGATTGTTCTAGTTCCACCCCAGTGGATGAAATAAAAAGGTTCAGTTTGAAATTTCAACCACCTGAAGAAGGCCATTATTTAATAGCCAAAATGTTGTTAATTATAAACAAAGATGAGGATTTCAGTCTGAACATTGTAAATTTAGTGTAAAATTTTTCAAGTGTACGAATATTTATTCCCCCACAGATATTTTGTTATATTCATATATAAATAATACAAATATAATTCAGTAGATTTGTTTTGCTTATTTGGAACCCACACTTCAAAGCAACCAACATAACCAAGTTAGTAATTGAATATTTTCCAATATTTTGATTATGTTGGCTATCTCCTGCATCATATTGATTATTCTTTAGTAATGTTAGGTACCTCCACGAGATCGCTAAAAAAAGAGCATAGCATGATGAAAAAGACGCCAAACTTGACGAAAACAAAATTTTATCTTCTAAATGTTTGTTATTATTAAGAGGAAAGGTCAAAGTATTTTGGGGGTATTTTTTTTCATTTTTTAATCGTTCCTCGCACGTCCAAAATTTTCGTTAAAAATCTAGTTTTTTTGAGTCAGCAAAATTGAGCATTTTTTTCCATTTTAAAAAAAACTGGAAATCTGACTTTGGAATTTTTTTAAATATCAATTATCATTTTTTCAAAACTTATTTTAAGAAAATCAGAAATTATAATGTTTATTTAAAATATTTTGAACCAAACTTAACTTAGCTTTTGTGCCAAAAAGATGTAATTTGAAAATAAAACAAAGCAGGTCATAAACTTTCGCGTCTCTTGACATGTGATGAATGATATATTTACGAATTCCATGAGGCTAATTTGTTCTACGGAAGGAGAAAAGTGAAATAATTTATATTTACGTGAACAAATTATTTACCCCGTTATTTTTAACGAAAACTTTCAGCGGTCTAATTTTTGTTTTTTGTACTTAGCTTTCACCTTTACGTTTATGATGCTTTATGGGAAATATATTGTAAAGAAATTAAAATAAAACTGTTAAGAGTGACATTAAATTTCATATTTCTTAAGAAAGGTATCTAATTAATTTATAGGTACCATTCTTATGAAATTTTATCAGAATTGTACATAAAATACTATAATTTTATGTACATTTATTACATTCTACAGTTATTTGTATTTGCATTCATTTTATTATTAATTTTGATATTTCATTTATGGAAAAATGTCGTAACTGAGATTAATATAAAAATAAGATCATATAAATTTCATAAGATGATACTGATACTTGTAGGTACCCTCTCAGTTGAAATTGAAAATCAAATTAACTTCTCCACACGTGTTTCGCAAAAGTAAAGGCCTTAACAGCGGAGAACAATGCTTAACTCAAATAACGCAACTTAATTATATTCTGGTTGGTCTTCCGTATTTTATAATTACAGCTCGATTATAAGCACAAAATTACATTTCTTAATTACTGGGGATCTTCTGATTAGTCAAAATGATACAATTTACAACGTGCTAAAAAAAAAAGATCTATCTCATAAGGACACTTATGAAAGCTGATGCGGCTTTTAACTAATTTTATAATATTTTAACAACTTAAATGTAAAATCTATTATAATTAATGAAATAAATAAATAATTAAAAATTCATTTTTCATCGAAAAAATTTTTTTGCTTTCAGAAAATATTGTCCATATTCATAAAAACAACTAAAAGCAAATAAAAGCATTTGAAATTAAATAATATCTTTGTTTTATTGAGTTTTGTATGTTACAATTCAGAGCTGATTTTCAGGTACTGCGTATCCAATTAAAAAGAAAAAAAAAACATGATTTGCATTCCTCAAAGCCCTGTGCTTTTAATTATTGTAATCACTAAAACCGATGCGATCGAATTTCTAGCGTTTTCATAAAATTAGTTATGGGAGGGTAATAAATATTTAAAAAAAAAAATTTCTACCATGACTTTCATAAAAAAAACATATTTATAATAATTTCGATCATCTGTGAATAGTTCCTGAAAGTTTCATTAACATCCGATAATTATTTCTATTTTTGCACGATTTTTCAAATTAATGTGTGTCATACCAAAAAAACGTGCTAAAAATTGTCTATGTTATTTACTAGTTCCGCTGATACAAATAGAAAAAAGGTTTTTTTAATCAAAATTTAGAATGTTCTAAAAAGAAGGAAAATTTTTTAAAAATAATTAAGAAAAAACTTTGTTCTTTCCTCTTAATAATAACATAAGCATTTAGACAATAAAATTTTGTTTTCGGCAAGGTTGGCGTCTTTTTCATCAAGCTATGCTCCTTTTTTAGCGATTTCGTGGAGGTACCTAAGTAATGTCCTCATTTGACCGTTTTCACTATCAGCTCATCTGCACGATCATGGAGTGTCATGCAGCAAGTAATCTTCTGTATAAAATTACACAAAACACTTTTAATTTGTTTGTGTCTTTAAAGTACCTTCTTCATAAACAGCACAAATCTTTTTGTTTTATATCCAAATTGTATTTTTACTTTTTTTTTTTAATTTTATTTTTATAATTATAAAAATATATAATATGCTAAAATATTTTTTCATCTTAAATATTTGAATCAACAAAAACATGCAAAATTTGAACAAATTAAAAAAAAAATCACCCTGATATGACAGCTGTCAGAATATAATCAAAAGCAATCTATTTGAATGAAATTAAAACTAAACACTTTTTAATGCTATTTAACAGCAAAAACAGAAAAGAAAAACATTTTTAACAACCCAATGTGTAAATGTGTTTATTTTGTGTATGGAATTTTAATTTCATAGTTAAATTCTTATAATTTTGATGTTTTTTTTTTCTCTAAATGTTTACTTTTAATGTTTTTATTGTTGACTTGTTTTTGTAGTTATTGAGGTTACCTTCAAAGAAAAACATTGAGAGCATTTTAGATGATTATATAAAATTCAAAACTACCAAATCGAATAATAACAAGTAAGTATTCTATATAAGTTTGCCATTTCTGCATGGAAAGGATTTTAAAATGAATTATTCCAACCAAAAAAAAAATGAAAATAAATACATGCCTTTCTGTGGAAAGGCAAGCATGGAAATGCCTTTCTTTGAAAAGGTGAGCTCAGAAATGTCTTTCAGTATTTATGAAGAGATTGTAAAAATTATCATGTTAATGTATTTTTTGTTTCTTAACATTAAATCTTTTGAAATAATAATCAGTCATGTGTGACTGATAATAAATTTAATTATTCTGTTAAACTGTTTTATTTATTTTCCAATATCTCCTTAAATTTGAATTAAATTCAATATTAGATGGATGTCTGTTGCTGCATATGCCATACAGATATACATGTACCAAATGTATGGCTTTGCTATGATTTCAGAGAAATAGTTATTTTCATTATAAATATGGACATTTGATATTAAGTACTTCTTTTTCCTAAGGAAAATGAGATTAAATCTTTCTGTCTACTAAAATGCACATTGATGTATATTATGATTGAATCTGTGGTGAAATATTATATTTGCTTCCTAAAGTGTTCTATTGCTCTAGGTTCCCCTTCCTGCTTTCTGTTTTCACAGGGATGCTGTCAAATTGGTCATTCAAGGCCTTAGGGAATACTTCAATATGACAATTGGCACTCAATTGTTATACAAATTTGAACGTCCACAATACACAGAGGTAAGTTCATTTACTTTTATGTTTTAGCTTCTGAATTAAACCACTGGGATTGTTTATAAAAGAATTGTTTTGATTCTCTTTTACTTGATTTGAATATAAATAAAATGATGAAGTAAATTACTTGTTAGTGTTTAGCTGTTGAATTTCACAAATATCACATCTAATAATAGCAAATATAGCAAATTCATTGCTGCAAATTAAAAATGAGCCTTTTGGCAAGATTTCATAATGAACAGCCAATATTTGAAAGTAAAAAAAGATTATAGAAACTGGAAACCTTTTTATATCTACTTGAATAATATTTGCATTTAATAATTGAATGTCTATTTGCTATATTTTCTAGAGACATGAATATAGAAAATAGTCCAAAATCTTTTTCCATGTAGAAAAATCATCTGCCAAAAATTTATAAACATTTAATAAGTAATTATGAGTTCAATCCTTGGGCTGGGCAGTACGTAGGTTGAACTCTGTGGAAACAGGGTGAACAGTAACTGAGCACTATTAAAAATAAGAACTAGACAAGATATCTCTAGACATGGGCAGTGTAATGAGAATAGTCTAGATTAAATCAAGGGTTCCGTTTGGAATTCCTTGTAGGTTACTTAGCTTGACATACACCTGATGAAAGCTGGACAACACAATGGCCAAAAGGTTTTAACAACAACAAAGATGAGGAAAATAGTCTACATGTAAATATTGTAAATAATCTAATAAACATTTTAATATTTTTCTCCAAAAATACATCAAGAGTCATCAAAGTTTAATGAGAAATATATTACTCTCCAGCAAAACATTTTAAGCATTTTGAAATTAACATAGTTGTTCAATTTACTATATTATCCAACAACAACAAATGTTTATTTAGGCTAGCTAAAGTCTTGTTTAAACAAGAAAATAACTACAAATTCTTTCTTTTTTTGTTTTATTTACCAAGCAGTAGCATAGAAATATAAATATCAGTTGAAATTGCTTTAAAGAAGAACTTGAAATATTTAATTATTTTTTTGTTTTTCTTTGAATAAATGAACATAAAAGTTTGATTTTTCAGTGTAAACTTTTTGATATTTACATCAAATGTAAAGTAACCTGTTTATTTTATTCTTAGTATATAGATTGTCAAAGTGATTATTAAACCTGTTACTTTTTAACTGATTTTTCAATTTCTCTTCATGTTAAAGTTTGAGGCCAGTTTTATTTCAGTGTTTCCTCACATTCAACTTTGTTATATTCACATTTGTTTTTGTTTTTTGTAATGCTTCTGTAAAAATTTTAAAAAATATCTTATTTTTAGGTTAATTTGATTTTCAGGCTATTATTGGAAGCACATTTTATTTTGTGACCTTGAAGATGATTTACATAATTTCAAGAAGTCTCTCATAACAGTGACTGTCATTTACCTGAAAATTGGCTTCATCAAAAGCTTTAAATCGAATTTTCACTTTATCGGAAAATCAAGTTAGAAAACTAAAGGGAGATAACTTTATATATAAATAGTGTTTTTTAAATTATGTATGATGTTAAAATTGGACTCAATAATTCAATAATAAATACCCTTTCCTTCATAAATTTATCTAAAATTTTCATTCACATAATAATAATGTTGCTTAATATTTTGGTTTTATTGTAGAAATATTTAAAAACGACTATATAATGATAAAAAACAATCATATTTGTCCTATCCAAAATACATGTGTACATAAATAGTTCAAAAGGTTTTCTGTATCTTTTTATTTATTTTAATATTTGTATTTTAATCGTTTTTTATTTTATTTTTGTTGTCTAATAAAAAGACAGTCAATTTTGTGGTTTTTAACTGATTTCAACATTAAATAATCAAATAATCCTCTTAAACAAACTTACTACAATCATTCATTATTGTAAACAACAATCAAATAAATGGGTGTAATTTTTAAGAAAAGTACCACCCATATATAAAAGTTATCTCCCTTTGATTTTTTTTTTTGTGTGTGTGTGAAGTGAATGACTCCACAAAGTGAAGATGTGATATAATGCTCTTTCAATGAATCCAGTTTTCAGACAATGGCATATGCTGTTATGAACCAGACCAATAATTTCAGTAGTGTTATTTGAAGAGCTGTTCTTTTAAAATATCTCATACTGTTTATTATCACTAACTCACCCCCCTCAAGTCCTGCAGACTCCCTGAGGAGTATGGAGGGGGGCTACTCAGCATTCTAGACGTTGCTGCTATGTTTTCATAGCAAGTAGTAGGTTCTTACAGGATGGGGTTGCTAGTCTTTATGCCAAACCGATTTTGAATTGAGAGTTATCCTTATCCTCGACTGCTTACCGACTGCAGATAAAGAGTCCAGTCTGCCCTACTATTAAACCCATAGTTGCAAGGAGAAAACAAGGATTCATACCTTTCACAGGCATATTTACGTGTTCAAACTAATGCAATAAACTCAACTGGAGTTCAAACTCCATTTTCCGATTTCTCATTTCAAGTCACTATACATTACACAACCTGCACATCCCTGTTAATTATTATTAATTATTATATAAATTCAGGAAGCTATTAGTAGTAGTAATCATTTTTTTTCTTCACCTTCACCTTTGTTGATTCTTTGATATTTAAATATTTTGTTGTTTATTCAAAGATACTGGAGAAAATTTATCACAGGAAAATTATTTTATGAAATAGTCATTTTATTAGTGATTGGTGTTTCATAGTAGATTAGATTGCTGTTAAAAAGGAAAAAAAGAAATTTTTTTTAAAAATATTGTTTACCATGAAGTCCTATAAAATTAAAGAAATTATTAATCTGTAAAGTAGGGTTTTTGTCAAAGTATTTTTCCAAACAAATCCACTTATTCAAATTTCATTGATTGGTTTGTGAAATTGAATGAAATGTAGAGTTTGTAAATTTCAACAAAAAATGCTAGCGATAACTTTAACAATACTAAATATTGTGAGGATTTCAACACACATCAGCATGTTGCAAAACAATTCTAGTAAAAAAAAAAAAAAAACAACAGCAAATCAACAAACTATTAAAGTAAGTCTGTTGTCTTCATATTTTTTGTTGCTATCACATTGTTTCAGCTGTTGTGCTCTTTGGTTTTCATCTGGTGTATGTCAATCTAGGTAGCCTACATGGAGTCCTGAACTAAACTCTTTATTTAATCTATGGGATTAGATTGTTTTTGTTCTGCTGCTCATGTCAAATGGATATCTAGTCTAGTTCTTATTTTTCAGGACTGCTCAGTTATTGGCAGTGGAACGAAAACAATCTACCATCATAGATTAAATAATGGGTTCAGTTCAGAATTTCTTGTAGGTTACCACAAAATTTGGATTAGTATAATCTTATTAATCTCAAATTTGATGATTTCACAAATCCAAGTTATTGAATCCTTGGATAAGTTCTTTTGCGTATCATTTTCTTATTAAAGCTTCTTATTTTAAAAAATGTTTTTTTTTTCATATAAAATATTTTTCACTTTTATTTTGTAGCTTCTTGAGGAAAATCCAGATTCACCGCTGTCATCTATTTATGGAGCTGCCCACCTTTTGCGGTTATTTGGTAAGCTGTATAATCCTAATATTAGTCTTTTATGTACCAAAATTATCTTTGTATTTATCTGGGATTTTTCTGTTATATTTACTAATAAGGAAGAATGAAGTTAGACTTTTGAATAAATTCCTATGATGTTGTTTTAGTTATTTCTGTAATTTGGCTAGTATTTGTTTGAATTTTAGTGCATGATGTAAATAAGGTGGGGGTGTTTGCAAGTTTTGCATTTGAAACTAAGGAAATGTTTAAGTTATGCATTGAATACTATTACAAATTTTAATTATTTATAATTTCATAAGATTTCTTTCATGTAAGTTGTTTATTCATGGAATATGATTCATTTTTAACTGTATATCTGTTAGATTGGAAAAACTCAAAAGCTCTTGTTAAATTTTATGAGATTTGTGATGTTTATAAAGTCAGATTTGGGAATATCTTTTAACAAGTGGGTGCTGTAAAGTTCTCGATACTGCTTACTTCAGATTTTAAAAATCATTTTTTTGTTGGGCTGAGAACTCTTCAGCATGCCACACTCCTAAATATTAACTTTTGTTTAGTTAAAAAAAAAAACTTTTGAAGAATAAGTCATTTGTTTTGAAATAATCATGAACTTTTTCAAATAAACAACAGAGAAATTTTGTCTAATTATAAAGTACATGATTAAGGCAAATGAGATTAAAAAGTATTAATGTTGAAGATCATAAGATTTATTCTTCCAAATCTGAATGAGAAATTCAAAAGCATGTGGATTTCACAAATGTTCAATATGCGCACCGCCTGAGACACAGCATTTTTATACCTGTAAAGAAAAAGATTAAAGAACATAAAAATACAAATAAGAAAAACACAAAAACATAAAGACAACATTAAACATAAAGATGCTATTAAAATTTGAAGTCATTTGAAGGAGATCTAACAAAGTTATTAGATTGCGAAGTGATATCAAATTTTTTGAAACACCCTGTATAACTATAAGGTGTTTATTTTTCTCTCTTAACAAAATAGAGTGTATTGACTTTTTTGTTGTTTTTTTTTATTATAATAATTTTTATTTCCTTTTCCAGTGAAAATTGGTGGGATGCTTGCATACACATCACTTGATGAAAAAAGTATTCAACTGTTGCTTACACATTTTCATGATTTCCTTAGGTGAGTTTTTTATATTTCATTTGAACTTTGTTACTGCCTAGGAATCCCTTGGATTTGGTTCATTTATTAA
The DNA here is from genome assembly GCA_903632075.3 of Acanthosepion pharaonis. Lineage (NCBI taxonomy): Eukaryota > Metazoa > Mollusca > Cephalopoda > Sepiida > Sepiidae > Acanthosepion > Acanthosepion pharaonis. Next base: position 4,808,143 of record CAHIKZ030001668.1, on the reverse strand, counting down.
AGTGTTAATTAAGTAATTTGCACCCTCTATGATTTATTAGAAATGAAAACTTTCCTTGTTTTTCCTTATGTGTTTTCCAAATAATCATTTATTTTTCTACTAGATTTGACTTTTCATTTAAAATCATTTTTAAAAATATAACTTTATTCATTTTTATGTCTGGCTGGTATAATGGATAGAGACTTAGAATAAGAAATCAAAGAGTTGAGTTGGAATTCCAGTTGAATTCATTACATTCACTTGTGCACAATTACTCTTGAGAGAGGTATAAATTCATCTCTTCTCTCGCCACTGACCTCTGAGTTATAAGCTAAGTAGCAGGGGAGACTGATTTCTAGCCATTGTTGGCAATCAGTCTAAGTGAAGAACAATTCAGAACCATATGTGATCATGAGACCAAATCACTGGTTGCCCTTTGACAAAGCATAGCACTTAATAGTTGATCAAAGACCCAGAACACTCAGGATGTCTTAATATTTACTAAGGCCAAATGGAAGTTAGAACATTGTATTGTATTCTTGAAGGTTTGCTTGCTTTAAAAAGCAGTATTTGAAATCCTGTGCTTTCACCTGGGTTTGAGTACTGAAGGGAAAAGTGTAATTATCTCGATCATAAGGCAAGTTACATAATGTCTTAGATTTGATGAATACATTCAAATTAACAAAAACAAAATGGTAGAAGGAGTCAGAAGCAGACAATCTTGTTATTTTTCAGGGAACATTTTCTCAGTTTTTATCATATGTTTATTTTAGCTACAAGCTATTTCAGTGGACAGAATTGTGAATTATCGCAATCTTTACTTTTTCCTTTTGTTTACATTGAATGAAACCTATGACACAGGAGTAAATATATGTTTGTGCAAGTGGTAATGAACGGAATCCTTTCTTTTATACATACAGTAGTTTAAAGCAAAACATGATATTTTTCAAGTTGAATTGTTAATATATCTTTCAACAAACAAATGTTTTTGTGTTCATGGTGAAAAGCTGATGGATGAAGGAATCTTGTCTGACTTAATCTTATTGTAGAATTGAAGCTTAGAGTTAAATATAAATTGAAAGTCTGTTGTACTTCACAAACAAAAACATTAAAAAAAGTTAATCATATTTATTTGTGTATTAATTGTTGTCATATTTTCTAAATCACTTAAGCCAAGCCTTTACACTTCCTTTTTGTATCTGAAGTGCAAATGTTTTATAGCATCCTGTTTAGCTGGTTTTAAAGATTAACAAAATAAATATTTTTTTTAGAAAAGGGGAGTTCCAAATTAATAAAGAATAGATATTGTTTTTATTTCCAAACAATTCAAAAAAATTCAAAAACACAACATCCTATATATATTTCATAAGTAGTCATTTTATTTCTTTGTGGGACTTAAAAATTCAAAGATTAAAGTTAAAAACAAAATTGTTTACATTTCCTTCACTAATATCACTATCTCAGTTAATAATCACTTTGTTGTAAAGACCAACAAATGACTACAATAATAAAAACCTAATCTAATCTGAAATTCAAATACTTTCAATACAATTTGTTTCTCAAAATTTTAAGCAAAATAATTTTATATTCTCTTATCTGAATACTTTTTTTGAAATATTTTTGATTATAAATTGATGAATTTTATACTTTTCACTAATAATGTTTGTTCTATTTACAGATATTTACAAAAGAATGCATTGAGTTTACTCAGTGTTAATGACTACATGTCAGTTACTCCAGAATACCTTCGAAAAGTGGGTTGAAATGCTACACGCGTCCTGAGCTTTATTCATTTTTATCATTCTTCATCAAGCACACATGCATGCACACATAGACACACAAACATCTTAAAATAATTAAATAGCTGCTTTCAGTAACAGAGAGAATAAGTACAGCTGCTTTAGGAACAACCAATGTGCAATTTGTTACTATAAACAATACAGTTGACTTATGCTCTACTGTTTAAATCCTCTGAAAGATTATGGACCATCCTTTCATCAAATCTAGAGGTTTGGTTGGGTTCAGTTCTTGACATGATTTCTTCCCTCTTATTAAGACGGACGACAGAAAGCTGTTTTATCAAACCAGTGCTGTTGCAGTTTTTTAAATCGATATTTTTTTTTTAATTCTTCCATACATCTTTGAAGATTGTATGTATTATTAAAATGTATATTCTTAGGTAGTATTTTATTTTTTTTTAATTAATAATAAAATATGGAATTTTTGTATTTTTTGTCCTGATTCTTTATTTTTCAATCTGTTTGTTTCTGAAACTTAATGAAATAATGACGTACTGAGAAGACAAATGCATGAACATTTTGCTTAGAAATATTGTCTTCTCAGCCCAATTCACTTTAATGAATTCTTGGATGAAAGCATCCACAACAGAAATCAAATAGTTGTATACTGGAAGCATTTTCTACTGTAAAGAAAGATTTTGATAAAATGATAAATGATTTACAATGGAAATGTTTGAATTTGTTGGTTCCAATCTTAATAGGGAATGGTTATTTACCCCAACCTTTCCACTGAGACAAGATGTGACACAAGGTTGGGTTTAATGTGGAGAACTCGAGTGTGTACACTTGGGTTACGGAAAAAAATTACCCAGTCCCTGAAACAGTCAGTTGTGTTGGTATTGGCATGACTACCAATTCCCCCTCTCTAGTGCAATTATTGTGAGGGGGTGCAGCTTTGAGCAGCTGTTCCCCAAGACTAGCCACCTAACAGTTTTTATTTTCCTCAGCTGCATCTCTGTCTGCAGGCAGAACCACAACTGTTTCACACTTTGCCTGAAGTCAGATATGCAACTAAAAGATAATAATCCTCTTCGGCATGGGCCATGGAGTGCTTTATAGTGATTTACTTTTATGCATTTCCCTTTTATGCATTAATGCCATTCCTCTTTTGAGAACTTTTTACCTTATTACTATTACTTTGCCTACTTTTGACTTGCATACATTGTTTCTTTGATATTACTGTTACTCTATTCTTTCTTGTCATTGTTTATTGGAAACTTTCTCAATTTCTGCTTGTTGGTTATTTCTGACAATTATATTTAACCATGGCCAGTTACTCTACAGGAATTGATAAGAAAATTCATGGAGTAAATGAGAAACGTCAAGAATTAAAACTTAGATTAGTTATTAAAATCTTACAATTTTCTCCCAGGTAATAAAAAAAAACTTTTTTTTTTTTTTTTTTTTATGAATTTTCTACTAAACATTTGACTTTTTTTAAGGTAAAGGAAAAATTAAAAAAAAAAATCTCAAAATTGCTGAGTTGACTGACTAAAAGGGTGAGTGATGCATAGACACTGTAGAAAATCAAAATGACTTCTCAACTTCCAAGCAGTATATCAATGAAAAATGACTGACTATTCATTGTTTGTCAGTTTTATTATCTTCTATCACATGAGCAATAACTTTATGAACTCCACTTGCCCTGGGTTTTACGTTTCATCTATCTTGCCTCAGTGGTTCAGTGGTATATGTTAATCTCAAATGAAGGGGAAAATTTGAAGATTAAACATTTAACTGATTGTGCTATAGAGAAAATATTAAAAAACATGTGAATGGTAGTAAATTAATCACAGGCCACAACAGTAAATTTTTAGTGTAAATTACTGCGTTTGACAGAGAAACAAATATGTGGGGAGAAAGGAATGGTGAGAAAATTATTTCTTTTCTATGAAGAGTCAAGAGAAATCAGTACAAAGCAAAATATTGGTTGAATGAAGTTATGCTTCCACAAAACTGAGTTTTTTGTATGTGATCAACTGATGAATACAAAAAATTGACTTTTGAAAACCTCTTGCGGGCCACACTGAACTGTATTTTGTGTAGGCTTGGTATAATCAATACTTGATAAGACATTCTGCTTTGCATATTAAAATATGAAACTTAAATGAATTCAATATTTGAAACTCAATCAGTTCAAGGTAACAGTGGAAATATCCAAGAAAATATTGTTTCAAAGACTAAAATGATCAAGAGCAAATATCATAGATTTAAACCCAAAATAATAGCAAGTTCATAAGTAAATCAGTCAGTTATGTACTACATGTTGATACATGCTTAGGAGATCATGTATCGTTCAATACATGACTGACAAGGCAGATTTTTTCCTGCAGTAGGTTGCCATTTCTTTCTGTGGTAGACCAGTTGCCATCCAAAGCTAGAGAACCTGGTCTGTCCCGCTACTTACCCATAACTGGGTGGGGGAAGAAGAGGAGGATTCATACCTTTCCCAAGGATATTAGCACATATGTGAATGTAATGGATTCAAACTCGGCTCTCTGATTCCTCAATCCGAGCCGCTATCCATTACTCCACTGCATCTCCTAGATAAGTAAATATATAAGTATTTAGAGGAATTCTTCCAGGAAGTTCCTTGTATTGAGATATAATTTGTGTTTGCAAAGAAAATTGTTTTACAGAATTATACTAAAATTAGAAAAAATGAAATTTGTAAGCAAACATGCTCCCTCAGAATAAAGACAAGCTGACTAAATGTCATAAGAGTTCCAGAATCATGCAAAATTTGTTTAAACCTTTGGCATTCAATACACTCAAACTTGCCTGTAAATATCAGCTCTCAAATCTCATTGTTTCTCATCTAAGTCTCACTGCATGACTTCCTGTGTTATTTGTGATGATGATGTCACGTGTTATGGCAGAATATGAACAAGATGGGTTACGGTGGGTTGTACATTGAGATCCGTTATTTACAGGGTAGGTTGAATGCTAAAGGGTTAAACTTGACCGAGAAAATTAAAATTTGCCTTGACCAGTCAGTTGCATATTTCCTTGTTCATTCTAATGCCCAGTGGTACAGCATTCCTGAGATAGGTGAAGTGCTTAACCATTTCTAGAATGTAAAATCATTTCATATAATTTTATAAAAGAAATACATTAAAAATAGTAAAGAAAGGGATTGTCACTGGTTAGGAATTACACTGTGTTTAGCTGATAGACTTGATACATATATCTAAAGAATTAATGGATTTAAAAAAAATTTGATCCAACATATTTTTATTATTTTAAACGTCATTTTTAGTGGCTATCCGTATTTGAGTAGATGCTCTGTTTATGTATTTGCGTGTACATGTGTATATATATATATGCGTGTGTGTGTGTGTGTATATATATATGTCGGTGTATGTGTGTTTGCGGGTATGTATGTATATATGAATATATTTGTACTTGTAGTTATGTTTGTGCATGTATATATGTGCTTGTTTATATATTTATGCGCTTGTATATGTATTGGATTGGAGTGTATGCGTATGTAGATATGTGTGTGTGTATTGGCCTTTCAATTAAAACAAAATAAATAATAAAATATATAATTTTCAATTTTATAATAAAATTTAATATTAATTGGAATGATTTCTATTTTAGTCTAACCCTAACATTAAGGCATTAATTATTATATCCAATGTTCGTTGTCAAGTTATTTGAATTCTCATATACTTCTATTTTGATTGGTCATTACAGCTTATGTAACAGCGTTTTCCCTATCGAGGGGTGTTTGGTCGATTTGAACCTTTTAAAACTCCTTATTCTACATTCAACACTATCACTTGATAAGACACCAGAAGTGTTGAAAAAATGGCAATTATTGTAGTGATTTTGTAAACATATTTATGCTATAATTTTCGAATATATATATATAAAGAATTAAAGTATTCATTTTTAATCTGACATTTTTTAAAACTTAAATTGACGGAGAGCACATTTTCTTTATTAAGTTTTCACCAGTGAACAGACCGATAGACTAATACACTAATTGAAATAAAAACAACGGGCCTTTATTTTAAACAGGGGTATAAAAGCTTTGAAATTATATGATAAAAATAGGTACGCTATATTTATGAGTTAAAGTGTTCAATATCAGGGATAGAGCCTATGGGTGCTGACTTTAATGTTCACTTATATATATATATATATGTATCTATATATATGGAAACTGAGATTAACATAGAGCGGTGACAGTCTGTTTCATTTTTGAACGCAAATTGCCTGAAGATTACGTTCAAGCATAAAACAGACTGTCGCCGCTTAATGTTGATCTCAGTGTTTACTTTTATATTTATATGCGCTGTATCCCTGATATTGAGCATGGTTACCCATAAATATAGAATACCTTAAAACTATGTTTTTTATATATATTCAAACTGAAATTTTCATTTTTGTTATTTTATTATGTTATTTATAGAATAATAATGTTTTTATCTGAGAAATGTCAACATTTCTCAACTAGCCAAGATTTTGAATAAAGATCCTTTATTTTAAGAATTTATATAAATTGATGTTGAGAAATGAGAAAAGTCATTAGGAAGCAGTCTTTAAAAATAATGCTTTTTATCATGGTTCAGTATTTAAAAAAAAAAATTTACAGGTCACCTTCAACCTTGATTTTGTTCTATATCCAGCACTTCATCTGCATTGAATGTTTGGGCAATTGCTCAATTCGAAGAAATAGCACAATAAAGGGGTTACAGAGAGTGAGAGCAAGAGTAAAGAGGGATGTTTGAGGAAAGCATATAGAGAAAGACGGGGATCAGGATCAAAGCATCAGAAGTTGTCGAGTGACATTATACTTGAATATTTGAAGATTAAAACCATCAAGGAAACAAGTAAGATGAAGGAAGTTGCACTGTCGGGAAGTGCGAAATAAGAAGCTGTTGGAGTAGAAGAGGCGGTTACATTTAACCGTTTCGACAATGAAAGGGTTGCACCGAGATGCCAACCTAGTAGCACGCTTAAATTTATGCAGTTAGGGTACCAGTGAAAGTAGCTCGTCAGAGCAGTTGCCATGAAAATATTTATAGAAAAGATAGGGAAGCCACATGACATCTGTGAGAAAGTAACTGTAGACGAGATCTTTTAGTAAGTCTCTGTCACGAGTGGCTCTTGGGCCTTGTATAGGGTGAACATTAGTAAAAAAAAATATATAAAATGAGTAAATTCTCAGTGTGATATCAATTTTACCAAAACTTTCAATGTTACATTTCAAGAATCTTAAATCATTGTATAATGCTTCCTTTGGCCACTCTAAAACCGTATTTCCCTTAATTTGAGATTAGAATAAAAAAAACTTGTGGTTTTCTTTGATAAGAAAAAAGAGCAAAGTAATATGAATGGAATAAGTATTTTCGAATTCAATGTTTGAGGTAAGAACCTAGGATTTCGTATGCCAATTTTCTAGGCAGGCTGTCTGTCCCTACTTGGAAGATTGGTGTAACACAATCTTCCTTCCCACGTCTCTTCTATTTAGCCTTGTGTTATACTTTAAGTTGGCTTAAAATTGTGTATCTGTTAAATGCTTTTTTATTCACTGTTGTTCTAATGTCTGTTAATATCCAATCAAGAGTAAACCCTTATAAACAAGGACAATTACGACCTGGGAAATCGTCTAACATTTGAAATGTCGTCCGAACATTATGGAGACCAGAAAGTCAGGCAGCGATTAAGAAAGTTAAATGTTGCAAAGCACGAAAATATGTGCAATTTTATCCACCCCTCAGAAAGACGAGTCATTTCAATATGGATGACATCGTCCCGCTTCTAACCAGGACTTAGTAAATAATTATTTTTATTCCGCACAAAATATCAGTTTGCAGCGTTTAAAGAATGGAAGTGGTGACATCGCCATTTGTGCGAAAATTTTCACCAGAGAATGTGAATAATTAAAATTCAAAAACAGATAGGGGATAAAAATAAGTTTGATAAGTTTTTCTTTTGGGGTTTTCAGTCAACAAAAGATACTGCTTTTCGTACAGGGAGAATGTCAAAATGAGCAACATCAAAAAATACGTTTGCAGTAAGTGTCTGAGGAATTACATGGCTTATTAACTTTGAAGCAGGATATAGTTGAACTTTTTTTAAAGGTACACTCCTTCCTCCACAGGTTAGCAAATGGCATTTTGTAAAGTTATGTTCGTTTGTTCGTCTTGTCTGTTAGAAGTCATAAATGAATTCACTGTTAAAACATAGGAAAATGAATTTCCAAAAAATTCAGAAAAATCTTTATTCGATAAACATGAAAACGACCAGGAGATACTTAGTCAGGAAGAAATTGTGTTAGCATGATTATTTATTAATGCTAGCAAAACTTTAAACGAACGCGCAGATCTTTATAATAATTAGCTTAAAAATCTTCCAAGAACGGAACTAAAAACTACAAGTGGTGATAGAGAAATAAATAAATAAAAATAAATAAGAAGACCAAAATTTCACCATCTCTAAAAATAAATGAATAATAAAAATCGCTTGGCAAATAAAGCCATAGTTCGACTAACGAATCAGAAAGCTTTCAAAACCGGAATATAAAAAAGAAATGAACAAATAACAATTGGACCAATATTTTAATTTGACCAACCAATCTGAGCGCTTTCATAACCAGGATATAAGGTCGCGAACCAATGAGAAACTGTAGAAATTATTAGGGCCTGACGTATTTATATTAACGCAAAATACCACAAGATATGAATCAATAAGAAGAAACATTCAACAAGAAAAGCATTTATATTGCAACAGTATACAAAATTGTATGATGAAATGACTTAGGAAATTTATACTGAGTTGCAGAATTTAAAGTTGATGTTTCATAGTTTCATTCACAAAAATGTTTTTTATGACAGGTAAAAGCGTATTTGTCTAGTGTGTTCAAAGTGTATGCCAATAATATAGGATTTGTAATGAATAAATTAGTTCTGTGTCAAACAAACTGATTTTTAAAAAAATCTTTTAAGAATTTTTATATTAAGAACGCGGTAGGAGTTGTCTACCTTTATCTGTTAAATTGTTTTGCTTAAGGCTTTCAAAGAAACTTATTGAGTGAGACAAAATTATAGTCTTCGCTTGAAAATCGAGAAGTAGTATTAACACCTCCAAGTTGAAAATGGGCATAAATATATTGAAGTATCTTGCCGCTCAAATTCGTTCACCGAAGAAGGATGAAATCGGTTGAGATGAATTGAGTGAGTGTGTTGAAAATTATATGTGCTCTGGCGGCGTGCTGTTTGCTGATGAAAGTCTCACTGTTAGAAGTTTATAAGTTTCTGTGTCCTTGTAGTTGAAGGAGTGAATATTCGTAGATGTACGTAAATGTGCGATGTTCGTACGTACGTGTGTGCATTGTGTGTGTGTATCATAGCGTTTTCCGCTAAGGAACAAAATGTGATTTCTCCACAGAGCTTACATCTTGTATATGAGAGAAGGCAAGAGAAAAGAGGAAGAGTGAAGATGTGTCCAAGTATTTATAAGTAATATGAATCACTTGATAGGCTCGAGAACACATAACCAGATTTTGGCGGTAAAGTGACTTTGAACACAACTGCGTAGGAGTAGAAATGTTTTTCACATATATTAGCCAATCAGAAGTCAGAGAATTATTCAAAGTTTCTTTGATCCACTTTGGTGCTTAGTTTGTATAAAAATTGCCGTCGAAAGAAACTATTACATAGAAAATGCATTGAAATTTTTTTCGACCAATAGTATTCGCTGAAACGAAAATAATAATAACATTATACAATCAAGCGGTAGAAGAATGCTAAAAAAGCATGCGGTAGCAGAATGCTAAAAAAGAAAGCGGTCTTTTCAAAGCGGATCTATAGATGTGTATATTAACAGATGAAAAATCAACCAAAATCAGTGTCGATAAATTTTGTCCATTCTTCGATGCTGTTGAAACAAAAGACGGCATTTGCACGACTAGCCGCCGGTATTATACAGCTAATCTGTCCTTGCTACATTAAAAACAAATATATCTTTGTTCGTCACGTGGTCAAGCGGTGGCTACTACATTTGGGTACATACGTATTGATATGTCCCGGAAAGGGATATATTTGATCGAAGTAGATAAGTCGTTTTTGCTACTGTAACCAAGTAGTACACGGTAGCAGTAATCGACTGGTACTCGTCATAGTCGCAGGTAATAGGTGTAGACCAATAGGATAGCCAATGGTGTAGTCCAATGGGCGTCGTCATAGACTTAAACTCTGTCGTACCTACACGTCCGTCTGTATTTATGACGGGCAACAACCAATCATATTCTAATGAGGGGGAATACAGGTGTATGCATATTCACGTATATTTACTTTCTCCCGGGCTCTTTCTCTTTTTCTCGTATGCGCCAGTACTTTTATACTTTTATCTTGAAATTTCATCTTTCCCTTTATTATTCTGTATTATTATATCGTGGTACACGAAGATTTATTTGGTATTTATCAACTCAGGGCGAACAATAACTGAGTAGTACTAAAATCAGAACCAGACGAGTTATCTCCCCTAGACATGACTAGTGGAACGAGAACAATTTACATCCGTAGAGTTCACTTCGAAACTCCATGTGGGTTACTCAGATCGTCATACACCTGATGAAGGCTGGGGAACACAACCGCCGAAAATTTGTGATAAGATCGACAAAGATGAAGACAATAGTTCACTTATAAATAGTATAGATAATAAGGATCTAATAATTGTGTTTTGACTAGTTTGAAAAAATGGTTCGATGGAATTTTTTTCAAGCATATCACCCCAGGAAAGGCGGGAGTATCACTAGCACGCAAGGGGTGACAGGAAGTGAGAGCAGGAGTAAAGAGGGTGTTTGAGGAAAGGACATGGAGAAGGACGGGGATCAGGATCAAAGCATCAGAAGAGGGTGATTGATATTACATTTGAAAATTTGATAATTATAGCTATCTTGGAAGCAAGAAGGGAGTTCCACTGACGGGAAGTGCGAAAATAAGAAACTGTTGGAGTAGAAGAGGCGGTTATATTGAACTATTTCGACAGTGAAAGGATGGGACCGAGATGCCAACCTAGTAGCACGCTTAAAGTCATGCAGTCTGGGAACCAGTGAAAGTAGCTCGTCAGAGTAGTTGCCATGAAAATACTTGTAGAAAAGACAGAGGGAAACCACAGCACGTCTGTGAGAAAGTGACTGTAGACGAGATGCCAGATTAGGACCTATCACATTGTATATCTGTCTCTGGATTTTGTCGGGGACCTCGAGATGAACAGCGGGGTCACCAAACCATATATGGCAGCAGTATTCAATGCAAGGGCGAATGGTTGATTTGTAGATTTGAAAGTTGGACTCAGGCGAGAAAAACCTTCTGGCGCTACACAGAGAACCAACTTTCCTTGCGGTAGATGAAGTTATGGATTCAATGTACTTGTTCCACCTCAGGTCAGTGGAAAGCTTAAGGCAAAGCAGGCGCAGGGAGGCGCCCTCGTGGAGTTGGGCATCAACCATTCTGATGGGAGGCAGGGAGGGTTCTCTATGGTGGGTAAATGAGAGCAGTTTCGTTTTGGAAGCATTGAAGTTTAGAAGACATTTTCTGTCCCAGGCAACTGTACATTGGACGTCCTTACCGAGACCAACGGCCAGGTTAGTTTTGACAGCGATGTTGGATTTACTATTGAGGCAGGAGTAAAGTGTAGTGTGTTGTCTACGGAGATGCCTATCTGGGAACTGATGAAGGAAGATTATTGATGAAGATCAGAAACAGTGTAGGACCAAGGATAGAGTCTTGGGGAGCACCAGCGTTCGTATGAAAGGAACTGGAGGAGAACCCGTTTAGGACGACTTTCATTTCACGGTTTGACAGGAATGATTCAAATAATCATTCTGCTGTAACGCCGATCCTCTCTCACGGTGTCAGTTGTAACGCGATCTCTAGTCAAGGCGTCCATGTGACACAGTATCCTAACCCCACTGGGCCGACGTCATCTACAAGACCGGCCGTTGGTCCTGTATGGTGCAGTATTACAAGTTAGACCTGAGTCTCCGTTCAAATGTCGATTCGATTCCACTCATCAGCCACGTCATGATTTTTGAACCTGGCGAGTAATTATCGGGTCGTAGAATTCGGAAAGCTATCCGTTGGTCTACCTGCAAGCTTTTTGGGTGAGAATCGGGTTAACAGCAAATAAATATGGCCAAGTCGATCCGATTGTGGAGGGACAAAAGTTTATATATATATATATATATATATATATATGCATGTATAACATCAACAATACATATAATAATACAATTCTCGTGGCAAAAAGTTGAATGTCTCTTGCATATGAACGATGATCTACAAAACAAAAGAAAATACTTCGTGTAATTTCGTTAAATGAGAGAAGTGGTTTCGTTTTAATCCTTTTTTGTATGTTCTTAGCGCAACTACTACAACCGTCGATGTTCCCGTCAGTAGTAATAGTAGTAGTAATATTAGTGGTAGTAGGAGCAGCCCTACTTATATCAACAGCACATGTTAGCGGGCATTTTGTTCCAATCTCTGACGTCACTTCCTCCCTGTCTCTGAACCCAACTCTGCTCTACTCTCAACCCAACTCTGCTCTGGTGACGTATTTGTTTTTCTAGAGCGAATTAGGAATGGTATTGACCCATTTCCCGACACATGTCTAAATTAAAACACTCGTTTCATCTTTCAGTACCCTGACCGTATAGCCATTGTTCTAAGTTTATTTATTAATAGCTCTGAGAAATTTTGGTAAACTTCATGCTGTCTTGTTATCGATAAAATTAATCTTTAGATCAAGACATTATTAGAGTTTGTCTATATTTCTGAGATGAGGTATTATGTACAGTATTTACATTAGTCGGACTATTGTCCTCATCTTTGTCGCCATATTTGTCACAACGTTTCGGCCTTCAGGTGGTTGGAATTTCGAACTGAACCCTTTATTTCGATCACTGGGGTAGACTGTTCTAATTCCACGTGCCATGTTTGATGGATGTCAGTTATCAGTTATCTCCTGCGAATTTTCCCTCTGAAAGTTCTCCACTGCCTTAACCAGGAATTGAACTCACCTTCTTTGGGTCTGTCACTGGATCTAACCAACGCCTTTATCCACTGTGCCATGTGTCTTGAGGACATCTGGGTATGAACTTCTGAGTATTATAAACCTAATGTTTTCAGCATCATTTTTACCAGTGCTCATATTGCAATTTTTGCTGTTATCATTGCATGTCTTTACCAGAGTTCATATTGCAACTTTGTTATCATTGCTTTTCTCTGGCACTCCTTATTACTGGTTCCCATATTGTATTTATTTCTATGCTTCCAAGACATTATTAATTCTATCTTCTATTAATAATCTGATATCTTTTGTATGCTTAAAAAAAGAATGTATTTCGTTTTCTAAATAAAATCTGTAATATTTCAAAGTTTTTACGGCATATCAATATCTTGGTTTTTCGAAAGTGCCTCTCTTCACTTGGTGTTTTCTGTTTCACAGAATTCTTTTTTTTATTAATATTATTTCGAGGTGATATTTCCCCCTGCCGCACTGCAATGCCGTATACCTGAAGTCTACGAAGAAGGCCGGCATGCCAAACCCTATCGAACACTTTAGATATATCAAGAGCCACAGCTCGAGCTTCTCTATTATTGTCAAGTGCTTTGTATACAAATTCAGTAATGGCCGTGAGCACGTCAGCGATAGACCGGGCACAGCGGAAACCATATTGCTTGTCAGATAGCAGGTCATAGGTGCTTAATTACTTCGGCGTTGATTAAAGCATCGAAAATTTTACCAAAGAGTGGTAATAGACTGATAGGACGGTAGTTAGATGAGTCAGAAGGGTCTCCAGGGTTCTTGAAAACAAGCACAACAGATGGGGACTTTCAACAGGCTGGAAATCAGAGTCAGTGAGGCAATAGCTATATGGTTTGAAGTGGACTGGGGCCAGTTCAAGAGCTCATTTCTTCAGGACTACCTCTAGTATCCCATCCCCGCCACTACCATTAGGGAGTCTAATTTAGATACGATGCCCAATACCATCGATGGGGTTATGTTCATCTCACTCAATAAAGCCTCAGTTCTAGGGGTAAAATCAGGAGTAGCTACTCCGGATGAGTCGAGCGTTGAACTGGATGAGAATTTCCGAGCAAAGCATTCAGCCTATTCATCTGAGGAAGTCAGTACCTCAAATTGATTGAATAGAGGAGGTATTGAGGATTTGCTATTGTTCAGCACGCTCTTGCAGAGTCGCCAATAATCTTTAAACTTGCGAGATGGAATACATTGTTTCATTGTTTCAGCAAATAGTAGCTTTGCTTCATTGAGGACACGCTTGCACTCATTACGGGCAGAGACAAAGAGACGTCTATTGAAATCATGTTGTTTCGGTACAGATGGAAGAAGTGATTCCTATGGGCAATAGCAGATTAGCAAGCAGCTGAAAACAAGGGAGATGAGCACGATTTAATTTTATATTTTCTTGCGGGGATGAAAGATTCGATGCCAGCTTTTACCCAGAAGGAGATCTCAGATGCACATTTTTGAACGGGATGCTTAAAAACTACGTTCCAGGGGACATTGCGAAGGAAATCACGGAACCAGTCCCAGTCTGCTCGTTGATGACAGAAAGATATTTTATTGGTAGGAGGTTTTTTACTGGGTGAGGAGTAGAATGAGGTTAACCGACACTACGGAATTGTTCCGTGTTGCCAAGAGGGCAGAGCTGCGCGTCACAAGAGTCGGGATGGAGGTAAAACATAGATCGAAAAGGGAAGCATTACCGTCAGAGTTACTGGAGAAACGTGTAGGAAAGTCAACCACTTGTGTGAGGGACTGAGCGATTGAAGAGTTAAGGGTTTGTATACCAACGAGGTCAGTTCCAGAGTGTTTAAGACATATGGTATGGTGGGCGTTAAAGTCACCGAACACGATTATGTGTGCAAACCGATGTAGAGAGATAGCCTTGTCTATATTGTAGGAAATGCTATCGAGAATTTCACAGTCTTGGTAGGAAGGAGAACGGTAGAGTAAGAAGAGATAACTGACAGAATTGAGGAGAGATACACGGAGACACATGTATGAATTGTCCAGAGATTAAAGAGAGAGTTTCCTAAGCCGTGGAAGATGGTCCTAGGCATAAACTCCCAGGCCATGCTTGTGGATTTTAGAGTCCTTTCTAAGGAGAGGAAGGTAACCGGGAATCGAGAAATCAGAGGAGGGGATTGACGAGTTAATGTCCGTTTTGCAGTGAGCTAGTATATCAGAAGACTTTTCAACGAAGAACGATTCCACACAACAGAAGTCGGTTTGAATGCCAGGGATGTTGAAAAAGGAAACGTTAAACGGTTTATAGGTTGATAATAGAAAGATATTCTCCTAGTAGGAGTTTCTTTGCTGAGGGAGAATTACAAAGATATGTTAACATTCACCACGGAACGATTAGTTGCCAAGAGGGCGTGGAACGACAAGAGTCAGGGATGGAGGTAAAACAGAAATAGAGAAGGGAAGACCTTACTGTCAGGGTTACTGTGGAAACGGGTAGGAAAGTCAACCACTTGTGTTAGGGATTGAGTTATTGAAAAATTAAGGGTTTTTAAGCCATGTGGTATGTTGGGTGTTAAAGTCACCGAACACGAATATGTGTGCAAACGGATGTAGAGAGAGAATGGCTTTGTCTATATTGTCGGAAATGCTATTGATAATTCCACAGTTTTGGGAGGAAGGAGAACAGTAGAGAAAGAAGAGATAGCTTACAGAAGTGAGGAGATTATTCTATTAATTTAATTTTGAATTCAGCAAAATTTCTTTATTTTTGGATCTAAACTCATTTTGAATAACATGACTTTATTATACACGAAAGAAATACAAGGATAATTTGGTGTTTTTCGAACACTTAGGGCTTATGCACTAATGTGAAAGCTTGTCTATATATAGAATCTGAGATAAAATATTTTTTACTTTTAAGAAAGCGGCGCTGTTAGCAATAACTCGGGGTGTGGACGGTGAACTCGACCGTTTGGCGAAATTAGATATAATTTGGCCCGTTAATATTTCTTATCGAGTCGTTCCAATGAAGTTTAACTAAAGGAAAAGTAATAAAGCATTATGTATATACAGAGATTCCTCTATGGAAAAAAGGTTCACATGTACATATTTAAAGAAGAAGCTTTACTAACAATAAATACACCGAAGTGAAAGGAGTAAATATCAATTATATGAAGATAGAGTGTATAGTCCTTAGCAAAAGAGAGGACCCAGGATACCAGTTGCACAAGATTGGAGACATCAAAAGAAATTTAACTATTTGGGAAGTGTTATAACAAACACTGTAAAATATAACAGAAATCTGAAAGCACGTTGAAATTCCGAAAATAAATTCTATTCAGTTATATATTAATCATTATTTGCAATGAATTGTTGACACTTATCAGGTCTTTGTATTTGATAATCTTTGAGTAAAATTCTGCAGATTTTGATATGAAAATTGTTTTGACGAACTCTTGAATCTGGTTTCCACTCAAGAATGTTTTCCCCATCAAAGTATTTTACAATGATGAAAAAGGTAATAATCGGTTGATGCAAGATCAAGTGAATATAGAGGGTGTGATAAAACAGACTAACCGAGTTTTAAAAACTTTTCATAAATTATTCTTGCGATGTGATGGAGGAGAACAACATCTTTCCTTTAATCCATTGTATACGATGCCACTACCGGGAAAAAGCTAAGGCCTGTTAAGGCATGTACTCCAAATTAATTTTTAATTGCCACATATGACATATGGTTAGTAGTTAGCATAATACATTCATTATTACCATTGGTTGGTCAAAATGGAATTATAACTCAACCTTATATATATATATATATATATATATATATATATATATAACGGATATTTGCAGGTAAGATAGTTGTATATTCTCCACCGAAACAAACTTTATTTACGAATGTTCTATGTCTTGTCTATCTTAGCTTCAATATATTTCGTTCTAATTCTCTTGGACAAACATTTTCCTGTCCCACGCACTCTTACTCCTCTTACTCCAATATGTAGAACAACGTGGTAATTACGTTCCCGGTGGGGCACGTTAGTTTTCCCTGTCCACTGACGACTGAACTCTCTTTTCATTTTTCTAACGCATGCCACTCACATGTCTTCCCCAAACCTCCACTTATGAAGTAAGTAAGTAAGTCAAGTTTTGTCTTTGGTCGTTCCAACTCAGCGCAAGGCTGGTTTGAGCTGAGTTGGAAAGGGCCAAAGTGTAACAATGTTTATACTGACTTACCCTAAATTCTGGACCAAGAAAAGGGAAGCGGACATCCCATAACCATGTTTAAACCTTCCAACGATAAAGTACAAACTTTGCTTTGGTTTTTCTAACTCTGCGCAAGACTGACTTGAGCTCGACCATTTATACGATGCTTATGCTCACTTACCCTAACTTCTGAACCAAAAAGAAAATGGACATACCCAAGAGACATTAAGAATTTTATTTCATTACTGTTTATATAAAAAAGTAAGTATAAACAATATGAATAGAAGAAAAAGTGGTAGGAAGTGAAGTTTATGAGGATAAGCAGGATACTTAATGATTGGCTCTAGTCTTGAGAGGTTGTGGGAAAATACATTTTTCCTATGATGCTAAGAGTAACTGAAAATATGATTACTCCACTTGTCATTTGCACGTGGCTTCGAAAACCTCCCTATGAAGTAAGTCAAGCTTTTTCTTTGGTTGTTTCAACACAGTGCAAGGCTGACTTGAACGCAACCATTATAATGATACTTATCTTTACTTACTCTAACTTTTAGACCCCCACCCCAAACGAAATGAACATACCATAATCATGTTTAAAGCTTCCAATAATAAAATAAGTACAGACTTTTCTTTGGTGGTTCCAAATCTTGTCAAAGATGACTTGAGGTTGACCATTCATACAATACTTATACTTACTTTCCTTAACTTCTGGATCAAAAGAAAATGAACATACCCAAGAGACATTGAGAACTTTGTTTCCCTACAGTCACCATAAAAAGAATAAACGGTCCCTAGTAGAAACCCAAGTTTCTGTATGCTTCTTCTTTGTTTATCCCATGTGAACACGTAAAATACACACAAACACGCAACCTTTTAAATTCCATACGCCTTTCTTTCACTTGCCTTTAGAAAAATCTCAACGTAATTTTTTATTTTTAGTTTCTCGTCTTTGAGGTTCTGATCTAAAAAATTTTCCTATTTACAGTCTGGAAGAAAGAGCCATTGTTCGTTTTTATTAGCAATGGCCATTTCATTCTAAAAATTCCTTGAAATATCCTTTATCTACATAAATTATCTTTTAAACCTATTGAAGCATGATAATTTCAAAGATTAGCAACTGTCCAGTTCAATAAATATGTAAAGATCAAAAGAAAATAAAAATATAACATTCGTCTGCTGCAGTTTATTTTTCAAATCAATTTCTCTCTATTAATTTACACCTTGTAGTGGGATAACAATTTTATTGTAGTATTATTAATTGTTAAAAGGCGGGGCCGGCGCGTCTTAACACCGAAACTCTCGACCGGGGGCGAGGATCGATTTTTTAGCCCCGTTGTGGCTTCTACCATTTTTTCAGCACTGTTTTATGTCCATCCGCCATTTTAAAAAAATATTTTTAAACTGACGTTACATTGTCAGTCATCAACTAATAATATACATCGTGTATCTGCATAGCCGATGCGGTGCATACTACACAGGAACCTCCGATGAGATTGGAACCCCAGAAGGGTTAGTTTCAGCAGCATTTTTTATTTTTTGTACTTTTTACTTTTTTTTTCTACCTAAGTTATATTATCAGACATCAACAGAGTCGGTATTAACTACCCTGAATCTCTCAACCGCGTGGGAGCCTCATGACTACAGGGGAGTTGTGGGGCAGAATTTCTAATTATTAGAAATTCTTTAAATTGTAATTTTCTTTCTGAACAATTCTTTTAAATCATTTAAGAGGTTAATATATCTCGGTAAAATCATTTTTTTATTCCGAGATCCTCCACTAAGGAGGATCTTTGGTTTTTTTTTTTACTAATAGTAATATTAAACAGCAGACGACGGCTAGTAATTAAAATAAAATTTCTAGTCCCTATTTTTTTCATTTCTAGAAAGATAAAACCGAGAAAATGATCGCTTAAAAATGTTTAAAGATTTCAACATGAAAAAATTTCCTGAAAACTGAAATACTGTTTTTAAAACAATTTTTTTAAGACAATCCCGTTTGTTTTGTGTTGGAATCTTTGTAAAACATTGTTTTTCAGCGGAAATGCGTCGGCGATTAATCTTTATGGAAATGTAAAAATTTGCTACTTAAATTTTTTTTGAGTAAAATTTAGTGATGGAAATATTGGTGATTATTATAAAAAGAATAACATTTTTTCAGTTTTTTTAAAATAATAAAAAAAACTATTCATGATAAAAATTAAATAATGAATATGTACTGAAATTTTCATTTAAATTGTATGATACCCTGATTTTTGGTAATTTAAAAATTCTCTGCCCTTCTCCATCAATTTTCCTTTGAGGGTTTGTAGCCCCAAGACTGACTTGACTGAGATATTTGACTAAGACTGAGATATTCAGACTGAGATATTTGACTGTGATATTGACATTTGACTGAGACATTTGACTGAAACTGAGATGTTCAGACTGAGATATTTGACCGTGACATTGACATTTGACTGAGACATTGACTGAGTCATTTGATTGAGACATTCACAGCAGTTGAAATCAGAATACTCTTGTGTACCAAATACAAATACCGGCACGATGAAATTATTTCCTTCAAATTTCCCCAAGTCAAGGTACTTTTTTGGTACGGCATGCTTAATATTTTTTTACATATTTTTCTCCGTGTCACGTTTTGTCCCAGTCTGTTAAGCTTATGTAAATATTCCACAATAACGAATTTTTATTGAACCAAATAGATGGAAGTCTGAGGGTGGTAAGTCAGGTGGTGACGAAGAAGTGAAAACTGCTGTAAGGAATTGGATACATCAGCAGAGTTTTATGAAGCTGGGATACATGACCTCAGGCGTATGTGGAATACTGCCATTGAAAGAAGTGGTGACTATGTTCAGAAGTAGGGATGTGGACCTGTGGTGTATGCACGATATGATTGTGTTCTTTATTTCTTATAAAACAAATTCCATTAAGTTTTGACTCAGCCTCGTATTATAACTTAAAATAAAGAAACCAACATTACTGATCACCATGAATGGTTGTATTCTCAACGAGGCTCCATGATTAAAATGCCTGCTGCGTCTCAAGTTCACTCTAGACCTCAAGTTGAATTCATATATACGACCCATTGCTAAAGGTTCTAGAAAAATGGTCGGTTCATTCTATTGCTCCAGGTTCTTGCTATAGTTTATCTTTACAAGACTAAAGCCAGAAATGAAGTTTTGCTGCAATATCTGGCAATAACGAAGTATTGCTACCATATCTGACAAAAACGGAATATTGCAGCCATATCTGGCAATAACGGTGTATTGGTGCCATATCTGGCAAAAACGGAATATTGCTGCTATATCTGGCAAAAATGGAGTATTGCTGCTATATCTGGCAAAAATGGAGTATTGCTGGAGCTGCCCAATTGTTTATGCGGTATTGTGGGGAAAGTCACAAATCGTAGAATTATCTTTGTCGAAAGGTGAGCAATTGATTAACAATTTCTGTAAGAAATGCATAGAAAATTGAAGCTCAAATGGAGGTTACAACTTAATAAAGAATTTGAATTAAACAAAAAAGTTGTTAGTAGGAGCGTAACCGTATGGTTAAAGAGTTAAGGTTCCGACCATGAAACACGGGTTCGAATCTCACCATCAGACTAGATTAATCAAAGATGTGACTTCTTGATAATATCGTCGTGGGGAGACAACTCAATCGAACGGCACCGTTGGAAGTACATGAAAACCATACCACTGGTTTACCCAAGCCTTGTGAATGAAATCGTGTCGATGTTACTGTTCGTAAGTCATCGACGGACGTATTAGTATGCTTGTCGTATCCTGTCAGAACCCTAAAAAAGAAGCTTAACCAGCGAATTTTGTAAAACAGATTCGGAATATAAAAAGGCATCAACGTTCGAAAATAAAAAAAAAACATCTTTCCAAGGTCCAGATGACTAGGATCTAAATGTAGTATCTGTTCCATCAAGCTCCAGTCGAGTCACGGCTCCTGCCACCAGCAGCAGCAGCAGGTTCAGCCAACCAGCCATCATTATCAGCCGCAGCTCCAGCAAGTCTCCAGCTCCAGTCATCCTTCACGGCAGCACCAATATGCACATAAACAAAATCTCCATGAAGTGTTTCAAAGATTTCTCATTTTTTTGTCTTCGAATCAGTTTTTTAGACAAATGTGTCTTTGGCTCGCCAAGCATCAACTTCCTTGGACATAGCATTAACGCCGATTATATCTCGCCCCTATCAGAGAAGATTAAAATCATCCCACGCCCGCTTCCATCAAACAACTATATTTAATTGAAATACTCAATTTCTACCGAAGTGCCGAATTGTTTCGAAATACTTCACCCGTTGACAAATCTTCTACAGAAGAGGAACGAAAACATCAATTTGGAGGGCGTTGCCATGCATGCATTCAATACTGCAAAAAACGCACTCGCCGAATTCACAAAACTGTCATTCATCGACAACGATCCACAGAAACAATATTACTGTCTGCAGACGCGTCTGATGCAGGGAAACACGCAACACGTAAATGACAGAGCTAGGTGACGCTGTTCCCAAGGTTCAGTCTATCCTGTTAAACAACATGAAACATAACATCGTATGTTGTAAAAACAGTGTGCACATTAAGGATTATTTTTTATAAACATTGTAACATGCACGCACAGAGAGGACATTATTCGTAGTTTTCAGTGATTAAAGGTTCTATTTGTATTATTGTGTATACAATAAAGTTGAAATAATAATGAATGTTTGTTTCTGTATGGGAAAACAGCGTACGCGCGTGTGTGTGTGTTTGAGTGTGTGTGGGCGAGTGAGTTAGAGAAACCGTTCGTAGAATAGATATTGAAGAGAGGTTAGCAGCATAATCGTCTTAAATAAGATGAAGATAAACAGTTGGTCACATTGCTAAAAACGAAACTGAATCCGAACTATTTATAAAAAAAACACATCTAAACAAAAAGCGATGAACTGCTGATAAGGCAGCAATATTTCATTCTTCCGATTGTGTAGAAAAAATTATTTAACTTCTGATTTGTTGAAGAGATAAATTCTTATAAACTTTGGTACTATTTTTGTACAGAATTTATGTTTGAATGAGAAATAACGTAATGCTATTTATAACAGCTATAACTGTCTTATATATAAAGCAAAGCTGAATGTTCGGCGGGGACCATTTGAAGTTAGATTTTTCCCCTGTGAAAAAAGTATAGTAAAAACTGCAAAACGTGTTTACTATTGTTTTTTGTTTGTGTGTATGACTAGATAATTCGTTTTCGTCTATTTTTATAACCACCTCTTTCATGCACATCTGGGCGGTAAAAAATGGAATAATTCTTGCATAATTTATGAAGATGTTATTAGCACATTCTTTGCAAAAAAAAAAAAAAAAAAAATCTCCTAACTGTAACGCCTGCTCGCCTTCACTTCCAATTTTTCTCTGCTCTTTACCATCGTTGTATGCCGCCTTTTACAGTGTATGTTCGTCCTCGTATGCAAATGACCGACATTCATAAAAAGGTTCAACGTCACACATGCGCTTTGGATCTCAGTGCGGCAGGCCAGACACCTCAGGCGCTTTGGATCAGGTAAGTGCAAATATCTATCGTCGCAGAAAAAAAAAAACGGAAATGGTTAAAGATTTAAAACGATTCACTCCATTTTGAGTTGGTAAAAAGAAATCAAGGGATAGAGTACTCTGAAACCTCACCAGACTTACTTGAGTTCTTCAGACTTAGAATTAACCAAAATATAACTTTTCAAAAGCAAACATGCGTGATATTTCATCTTTACACCGCACGCTTTGCCATTTAAAGTGTTTGCAAAAAGTAATAATCTTTGACTAAATGACTAGGATATTAGCCAAGAAATGTTTTCAATAAAATAGATAATTAAATTTAAAGTTTTTAGTTTCTGTTTTTGAAACATGGTAAATCCTGTGTAGCGATGGAACCATATTTTTAAATTAATAAATTTATAATGTTTATTCTTTGTAGAATTGTATTGACCACTGTTTTTTAAAAATAAAAATAATCAATAAAATCACCATATTATAAATCTTACTCTTCTTTCTCTTTATTTTAACATATATACAATAAAATAGTTATAGATTTTTAGAGCAGAACTTTTTTTACAACGATTACTTACACTTTTTATACAAGAAAATGTAGCTGTTAGCTGTTAGTGAAAATATATGCTGATGTCCAAATCAAATGATATAGTCTCTTAGTTTGATAAAGTTTCTGGATATATGATATTAATACTTCTAAACTGTACCAGAATGAAAAAGTGAAGGATTCAATCCTTGAATAACCAACTCAACCATAAGGAAAATATACAGAAGATGAGTTCATGCCAACAATTGTCTTTTGTCTTGATCGTCATGACAAAGCTGGACCTCACTGGTAACTGAAGTCGCTTGAATTCAAAGGATCAATCTATTGGGATTAAGAGCATTCTGGGGATTAAATCCATTCTCTTTTGGCTTATCCCAATTAAGATAATTGCTTTGATGAAATGTGGGAGAAGCTGCCTGACATCTTAGTTAGTCCCATTTCATAACTTTCATGTCCTGAGATTTCTGAAAAGCATGGCGGTTAGGGAAGCGTTTATTTGAAGCCTGTCTGGAGGAACACGAAACAGCTCAAAAGATTTGAGAAACTCAATTAGATTAAATCTAGAGGAGATGCGAAATGAGCGAAAAGATTGTTGCATGTTCAAATAAAATGGTTGACTCGTGTCTCTTTACTGTTGTCAGTCCTTCTGCCGAGTTGAATGAATGTTTGGTTTTTCATGGCCTTATGGAGACCCTAGAAGCCTGTGTTTATTTATTAGCGGGAGCTGATTTTATTGGCTAATTATTCTTATTAAATTCAAAATTTGAAGTATGTTTGAAATCCGGAAGGCTGCACGGAGCCCTTGCGCGACGTGTTTATTTTTGTCATTTGCTCCTTTGATTTGATATTGTTCATTTCCGCTTACTCTACATGTGCCTCAGAAGATCCCGTGACAAATATCATGTTGATGATTTTTGACTTTCAAACATGGTGAAGAATTTACATTAGCTTGAGGTGCCAAGTGGTTTTCATGACAAATAAAATATGAAAAAAGCTGCAAAATATATGGATACTTTGCATTGTGGATTATCTCCCACTTCCCGGAAACATGGAATTTAAGGGTTGAATTATTATTATTCATTATTATTATTATATAAAAACAGAGAATAAACGGTCCGCAGTAGAAACCAAAGTTTTTGTATGCTTCTTCTTTAATTGTTTACATATGAACACAGACGCACTTAAAATACACTTTTCTTTGGTCGTTTCAACTCAGCGCAAGGCTGACCAGCTCGACCATTATAACCATACCGACACTCGACTAATGAAGCAAGACAAGTTTTCTTTGGTCGTTTCAACTCTGTGCAAGTCTGACTTTAGCTCGACCATTATAACGATCCTTATCCTTACTTACCCTAAATTCTGGACCAGAAAACGAAAATGGACGTACCCAAGAGACATTGTGAACTACAGTTCGTATATAAAACAAAAAATAAATGGTCTGTGGTAGAAACCCAAGTTTTTGTATGCTTCTTCTTTAAACGTTTGCATATAAGCACGCACCAAAATTAAATTTTTATTTTATTCCATAGAGTATATTTTATTTCTTCTTTCACTTTTATCCAGGTAATGACGTTATATTGAAGCTAACCCCCACACAGTATTAATCTCGATAGACTATCCGCATGTCCCATTTCTTTAGATGGCAAATATTCAATAGTAAAATCATATCCTAGGAATATCGTACGCCATCATTGTAGGCGGTTTGCCGAATGTATGGTGTTATTGTCCAAGTTCCTTGTACCACGGTGATGGTCCAAGGTTAGAACCAATGAAAGAATAACACGAACACAGGTATGGAATACAAAGATATATTACAACAGAAATATAATACAAAGAAGTAGAAGTATTATTAATGACTATCAGATTTGGTTAGAGTGAACTATGTTGTCTCGACAAGTATCACTATTCTAATGTCCTTACAATATGCTCTCAATTATCTCTCCTCGTCTTACAATATCCCCATACCTCTTGAGAGGCGCAGTATTTATAATGTCAGGAATAGTCCATTATTATTATGGGTAAGTTCCCATAACATATGGGAATACCTTTTTTTCCGAGCCGAATATTTCCAAAAGTGGCTTATGATTGGTTTGTAGTAAAATACTTTCTACCGTGTAACATTCTGTGGAATTTTTTTATTGCAAAAATTATTGCCAATGCTTCTTTTTCAATTTGGCTATAATTTCTTTCTGCCTACAACGTAACAACTACCTTGGGTACATGGCAACAGCCCCCAAAAACTGGGATAGGCGGGTACAAGAGTAGAGCAACAACACTCAGAAAACAATCTGCCTGTCTTATGTGAAGGGGTTATCAGAGAAAATACTGCGGTCTATATAACATCAGGACAACCTTCAAAACCTTGACGACACTTCACAGATATCTCTCCCGGGTAAGACCCCACTCCCCACATAGAGGAGAAAATGACTAAAGACTGTGTGTACGCTATCCCGTGCAGCTGCGGAAAGAAATATAAAGGGGAGACAGGCCGCCCGCTTACGGTAAGACTTCAAGAACACCAGAAAGCTCTAACACGAGGGGAAGTGGCAAAAATCAGGCGTGGCTGACCACATATGGAGAGAAAAGGGAGATCACTGCCCTCTGTGGGATCAGGTTGAGATCATAGACAAAGAACATCATTGGAAAATTCGTAAACTTAAGGAATCGGCACATATGCCGGTATTTTATTAAACCGAAAAAACCTTTATGCGTATTAAGAGTAAGAAATTATTTCTTACTTCTTCCATTTCAATTTGAAGGTACGCATCCGACAAATCTATTTTGGAGACTATAGTTCCCCCGTTTTAATTTTGTAAATACTTCTTCGGCCGTTGGTAACGGATAATTATGGACTTGTAGGGCGTAGTTCAATCCCATTGAAAAATCTGCACACACTCGTAATTTACCAGTCTTTTTTTTTTTTTTTGACAATTCCAATGGCGCTGCCCAACTTGAAGAGTCGACGAGTAGAATAACTCTCATATTTTGTAGTCTGCCCAGTTCCTTGTTCACTGTCTCAATGTCAGGGGACGGGTCATTTTGGTTTAATAGTCTGTCTCACATTTTCTTTTACCTGTAAGTGTAAAGATACTGAGACCCAATTCCTTTGTAAACAAGTCTTTATACTCTTTTATAAAATTTTCTTTAAACCGTTAGTATTCAAATTTGAGCATGTAACGGACTCACAAATAGAATTGATAGGTTCATTCCATAAATTGAACAAGTGTAGCCAATCTGCATCTAATAAATTTAATTGTTTTCATTTTGTCACGTATGCCACTGCATTAACTTTTTTTGTTTCGGAACAAGACTTTGCGATTCAATTCACCTACTATTTTTTTTAAGTTTTAACGTTTTTCCATTTTCAGTGGGCCTATTTTTTTTCTAAGTCTCTTCTGAAATTATAGTCAGAGCCCGTATCCAATTGTAGGGTCACTGGTTTGTTCGTCATGCAGAGGCTAATAAATTTTCAAGTATTTTTTCTTTCTTTTTTTTTTTTTTTGGGGGTAGCGAAACTTACTTTTACAAAATCTGTTCCTTTAGCACGGTTTATTCTTTTATTTTTTATTTCTCCGTCCTTCGCACAATAAAAGAAAAAACAATTTTTATGTTTTAAACAGACAATTTTACCGGAAATGCATCTCCCCAAACCATAGAAGGGTTTTGGTGCTGTATTATTTTTGCTATATTTTCGATTGCTTCGACCTTCATTTTTATTTCTTTCGGTTCTTGTCATGTCTTAAATTTATTAACCTTTGACACTCATCAATCACTGACTATAAATTTATCCCTCGGTTCTGTTCATACTTCGCTAACATTCTTGTCCTTATTGCGTTATCTTTGTGTGTCTTCAGATCCAATAACACGAAAATTAAACATTTGAATTGGTTTTCTATTAAATCTTCTAATATTTATATCCTGTTCACTATTTTCGTATATGTGGAAAAATCGTCTCTTTCTTTTTTCTTTAAGTTGAAAACTTGATATCGGGTATGGAAATCAGACTTTTTCACTAAATATTGTCAACAAAACTTAAACTGTTTTTAAAATCCACGTTTTTTTTTTTTTTTTTTTTTTTTTTGTATAAAATTACAGTACCTTTCGTACACTATTTACATTATTTGGACTACTGTCCTCATCTTTGTCGTCATATTTGTTGCAACGTTTCGGCCGTTGTACGCTTCGGCCTTCTTCAGGTAGTTGGAATGTCGAACTGAACCTCTTATCCACGTGCCATGTTTAATGGATGCCAGTTATCAGTTATCTCCTGTTTATTCCCCTCTCCAAGTTCTCCACTACCTTAACCACATTGAGCGAAATAAAGGGTTCAGTTCGACATTCCAACCACCTGAAGAAGGCTGGATCGTACAACGGGCGAAAAGTTGTAATAAATATGGCGACAAAGATGAGGACAATAGTCCGAATAATGTAAATAATGTACATAATACATAATCTCAGAAATATAGATAGATACTGAAGGATCGGGACGAAACGTTGTAATAAATATAGAGACAAAGATGAGGACAACAGTCCGAATAATGTAAATAATGTACATACTACCTCACATACACCTTTCGCGTTCTTTTGTTTCCAGTCTTCTCAGTAGTAGTCGCACTTTTTTATCGTCAGTTCACTCTGCACATTCTTTTTCAAAGAAATCCCCAAAACGTCGAAAAATATACCTCAAACATCAGGTTATCTCCCGGGGGGGGGTATTTAAATTCTGGAATTAAATTTGAAACGGGATTCGTTGGACTGGAAATTTGTTCTCTTTCGCTTGAGAACGCATCCAAAACCTCTGTCTGGCACTGGAAAAGTAGCTGTAACTTTGGTAGAAGAACGAAAAAAATGTTTTTTCTCCTATTTCCACAATCTTGTCTCGTCATCATTGTTGTAATGTGCTTGTTACTTAGGTGAGTTCATTCACTCTTAGAGTAAATCCAGCTGCAGATTACTACTGCATTTTCTCAGACAACCGCTAAATACAGCTTTTCCTCTCTCGGTATTTTTAGCTAAGACCTGCTTACTTTACTCGGGCAAATTTTTTTCTCCTATTTCCACAATTTCATCTCGTCGCCACTGTTGTAATGTGTTTGCTACTTATTTGAGTTCAGTCACTTTTAGAGTAAGTCCAGCTGCAGATTACTACTGCATTTTCTCAGACGACCGTTAAATACAGCTTTCCCATCTCGGTATTTACCCAAGACCTCCCCACAAGGTGGAATATGGCACAAGGCCGTTTTTTAACGTGTGACGATTCCGAGCCTGTAGGCTCGGGGAGAAATTTCCCGTAGACCCCCTATACACGGAGTAGGGTAGCTGTCTACCTCCCCAGCATAGCCTCGACTGGTTTCCTCTCTGACAGAAGGCAGAGAGGTCGATAAGCAGAGCACAAGCAAGTACAGGGGTTTTGCTGTCTCCCCTAGTCCCAGGTACCTTTCTGCAATTTATACACGTGCGGGTGAGTCCACCTCGTCGATCGGGGTATAACAGTATCTCAAAGGCCTTTGATAAGGTGTAGCTTGCTGCATAAACTCTCCCGCTAAGGGATTTTGGGAAGTGTCTCGATTATCAAGCCCTTTCTATAGAATAGGCCAATGAAGGTCATCATTAATGGCCAATCCTCTGACGCCCATGAAATCAATGTAAGCGTCCTCTAATGCTCTCTCTTCGGTCCTACCCACTTTCTGGTTTATATTAACGATCTGCTTAAGAATACCCTCAACCCATTCTCTGATGATATCACAGTTTATGGGTGTACCTCTAAAAGTCTAGATGACCCGAGCAACTAATCTCTTCTCTGACCTAGCGCTCATTGAGGCAAAAACTGGCTTGTATCACTCAATACCCTTAAAAGCATCCACGTAACGTTTCATCATCACCGAGAAGATCCTAAATTTTCTATAGTCCTGATGAACGGTTGTACCCTCAATAAAGCTCTTTGCCTTGAATGTCTTTCTGGATTCAAGCTCACTCCATACCCCAAGCTGAACTCTTATCCGACCCATTTTTAAAGATGCTGGAAAATTCTCGGTTCCTTGTACGGCTCCAGAAAGTACCTGGTTGTTCCTGCCATTTTTCCAAAAGACAGATCAAACTGAGAATGGTGTATAGCTGCCATATCTGGGCTGGAGTTGTGGGTGACGGATTATTTTCTACCCTACAGCCCCTTTTCTCGCAGAAGAAACGATGCTAGCCTCTCGTAACTTCATCATTATTTCCATATCAGATCTTCAGACGGGCCACATTCTTTAGTTTCACCATTTCAGACCATCACGGTTAGGATCCTCCATGTCACGTACACGGGTCCAACCCATCCTCACCCTCTTCATATTCCATTGATTAGGAGGAAATTTCACTAAAGCATCTTCTTCCTCAGAAACTTTATTTTGTGGAACAGACTCCCGAGGGAATTCTTCTTGTTATGGTCCAGGTTAGGACCAAGGAAGAACAACACGAACACAAGAGTAGAAATAACGAAGGTATATTACACGAAATAATAATACAAGATGTGGAAGGTGTAATTATGACTGTCAATCTGGTTTGGAGTGAACTACTATCGGCTGGACTCGATTCGACCCTCTCTATTGAGAGGCGTAGTATACATAGTGTTAGGAAAGGTTAATTCTGTAGTTATAGGTAAGGACCCATGACACCCCCCTCCCAAGCTTTTACCTCGCAGGGGTCTTTAATATTTTCTCTTCTTCGGATTAATCATCAAAGACTCTGTAAATTTCCTTTTTCTACTTGATTTCCACGGTTCTGAAGTTGCTTGAGGCCTTTGCATATTGAATGTGTCAAATATTGTGTCCATTACTTCCTCCTCTTCCTGAGGTAGACCGTTAGAATCCTCTAACAGCCTCTTTCTGATCTGATTTAAGTGCCTTTTATGCGAGAACTTCGAACCCTGAATTATGTAAATCACGTTCTCGATTCGTTTCTCTATTGTACCTGGCTCCCAATAGGATGTGTTGTTTTTGAACATTTTAAAAAAACTTTCTCCCCTGGGCTAAATTTTCTTTTTGGTACAAACGACGTTGGTGATTGCTTTGTCTGTTTTGGCAGTAATTTGTCGAATACCGATGTAATTTTTCGGGCGAATATTACTTCCGCCGGCGATAATACCGATAGCGTAGTACTGATCAGTGTAATTCTATACACTTGCAAGAATTGTTGTAAAGCCTTTATTTCCTGTTGGTACTTCATAAGCTTTCCTTAGTGCTCTTTTTAATGTGTCTACAAACCTCTCCGCTTGCCCGTTTGACCTTGGGTGATATGGCGGAGATTTGATGTGTTTCACCTGAAAGGTTTCACAAAAAACTTGAAAATCCGCAGATGTAAGTTGTGTCCCATTATCAGTGACTAAGCAATCAACCACTCAGAAACGAGCAAACAGCTCGTGAAGGCAATTTATTGTTGTTTTCTACAACGAAATACTTCTGGCCATTTGCTGTAACTGTCTACTACAATCAAGTAGTAGAAACCCTCTAATGGACCTGCGAAATCTACATGGATTCTCGACCACGGTCGATCTGTCTTAGGCCATGGCTTATGAGTGATCGGAGGTGCCTTGGCTGCTAAGGAACAGCCCTTGCATTTGTCCACCATATGTATAATATCTTGATCCATGTTTGGCCAGTACACGTAACTTCGCATTAAGGATTTCATCCTGTTCTTTCCTGGATGGCCCATGTGAAAATCCTTGAGGATTCGCCTTTGTAGCGTTTTCGGGGTTACTACTCTTTCATTATATAGCAGAACATTATCACATAAAGAAAAACTGTCTGATATATGCTTATCTTTTCCTGCAATTTTTGTTTTCGTTTCCTTTATAAATTCGTCATTCACTGCTTCGTTTCTTATTTCCTATAATGTGACGGGGAGATTTCGAATTGTACTACATAATGATGTTCTAATATCTTCCTCATATCGTATAGCTGCAATTACGGAATTTTCTAATGGCTCCGTTTTCTTTGGTATTAGTCTCGAAAGACCGTCTGCATGCCCGATTTTGTTTGATGGAAGATACTCC
This sequence comes from Acanthosepion pharaonis, assembly GCA_903632075.3. Taxonomy (NCBI): domain Eukaryota; kingdom Metazoa; phylum Mollusca; class Cephalopoda; order Sepiida; family Sepiidae; genus Acanthosepion; species Acanthosepion pharaonis. Next base: position 4,777,029 of record CAHIKZ030001668.1, on the reverse strand, counting down.
AATTTGAAATTATAAATTAATAAAATCGTCCCGCATCTTATTAATCTATTAACAGTATAGACAGGTAGACCGTTCTTTGATCCAAATATTGTTAGTAACGGCTTTTGGTCCGTCTGCAAGGTGAAAAATCTACCGTAAATATATCTGTGGAATTTTGTAATCGCAAAAATAATCCCCAGCGTTTCTTTTTCGATTTGCGAGTAATTTTGTTCGGCTGGTAGTAACGTTCTTGACGCATGCGCGATGGTTTTTAGTGTCCCATCCGGCATTTTATGAAGTATACATGCCTTAACACCATAGGCACTCGCGTCACTCGCGACTATCATTTCCAATTTTGGATCATAATGCACTAAAAATAAATCTGCTGTTAGAGTCTTAATGATTTTGTCGAAAGTTTTCTGACATTCATATGACCATTCCCAAACTTTCTCCTTCTTCAACAGTTCGTTTAGGGGTGCACGTAATTTGAGCATGTTAGGAATAAATTCTTGATAATAATTTACTAAGCCCAAGAAACTTTGTAACTCGGCTAATTTTTTGGAGCCGGCATTTTTTTTTTTATTGTCGTGGCTCTTTCTGAGTCTGATCTTCTTCCTTCTTCGTTAATAATATGGCACAAAATATTTTATCTCCTTCATAAAGAAATCACATTTATTTTCCTTTACCTTAAAACCGTAATTTTATATCTGCCTGAAAACCTCTTGAACGTGTTCCCAGTGTTGTTCAATATTTTTGCTATTTATCAGGATGTCATCAAGGTACTCGATCGTAAAATCCAGTCCGCCTAGCATAGTGTCCATTATTTGCTGAAATATCGCCGACGCGACATTGATCCCGAATGGTAATCTCTGGAACTTATATAATCCTTTATGTGTGTTTATGCACAACAACCTCGAGCTTTCCTCATCTACTGGTACTTGTAGGAATGCTTCGCTCAAGTCTATTTTTGAGAAAATTTTTCCTCTGTTCAACTTTGTGAAAACTTCCTCTGGACTAGGGAGAGGATAGTGATAATCCTTAATCGCTGTATTCAATCCCGTCGAGAAATCAGCGCATACTCGTATCTCACCCGATTTTTTTTTTCACGTAAACCCATGTAGCCCATTGACTATATTTCACCTTTGTCAATATACCGGTTTTCACGAGTCTATCCAACTCTTCGTCTATCTTTTCTAATGATGCGAAAGGTACATTTCTTTTCTTCTTGAAAATGGGTTGTACATTTTCTTTTAGTTCGATTTTGGCCGTCATTTTTTTACACCTCCCGAGGCCAACTGAAAATACATCGGGGAAACTCTCATTTAATTTCTCTTTCAATTTCTTCAATGCCTCAGTCGATAACCTTTCCACTTTTTGGCAGAACGTATTTATCGGCAAATCCCAGAGGTCAAATTTTTGCATCCAGTCAGTTCCAAATAAATTTTCCGTATTTTTTAGAACATACATCTTTAATTTTTTGGTCATCCCGTTGAACGTCACATTTGTGATAATCTCCCCCTCAAATTTGATTTTTCTTTCTCTTACCGACCGGGCTATTTTACCTGTTCTCAAAATGGTCGGTTTGTTTAATTTCTTCCACGTCTGTAAATTAATAATGGTTAAATCTGATCCGGAATCTAATTGTAATCTGATTTTTTTGTTTAACATTTCTACTTGTACGTATTTTCGTATATTTATCCCGTCCGCTTGGTCAGTTCTAGTGACTCTTACTCGGCTTTCGTTTTCTTTCTTGGTTCTACAGTGCGAACTTTTATGTCCCACTTTATTGCACGACAGACAAGTCTTATAGCGGTAAGGACAATATTTGTACCAATGTAAAGTCCCACAGCGATAGCATGGACTGGGTGGTGGTTTCTTCTGAGGTTTCATTTGACTTTTTGTAGTAAAATAATTGGTTTGGTTTGTTTTTGAGGAGGGAGAAAAACGTGTTTGTCGTTGTACTTTTCGTATGTGAGCGTTGACCGTCTCTTCGATAACTTTCGAGTCCTTTTTTACGCTTATACATCTCTGACAGTCCTCAGCCAATTTTTGTAGCGTCAGTTTTGGTTCACTCTCCAGTTTTGTTAGAATTCTCCGTCTGATCTCCGCATCTTTAGTCGAAACCAGGCCTTGGACGAAGATCAAACTTTTAAAATTGTCAGGGCTAAGTTCAGATAACTTAAAGTCATCGCAGTGTTTGTTTACTACGGAAGCGAATGTTATATAGTCTTCGCTATCCTTTTTTGTTAAATTTAAACATTTCCACCTTTTGTGTTCGGACTAAATAATTCCGTTAAAAGTTTCACGGCTTCCCTGAAAGTCAACTCATTCGTTTTCCTCGGTATGTAGTCTACGAATTTAGTGTATTCGCTTGACCCTAGTTTCCTCAGTAGTAAATGTACTTTTTTCGCGTCTGACCAATTCCCGCAATCAAACTCATATGAATCTTCATATCTTCTGAAGTAAGCCGCGAAGGTTTTGTTTTCGTCCGTTACATAAGTGAAGTCTTTGATTGAGCTACATATAGCATTTTGCGAGAATGCCGCTTCATTTTCAGAATATTGTCCTTTATTTGTTACTGCTCGTAGTAGCAATTCTTGTAGTTCGAGTTGCTTTTCTTCGTTTTTCTGTTGAATTTCTAATTGTTTTTCTTCGAGCCTAGTCTGTCTTTCCTCATTTTTTTTTTTTGCTGCTCGAATTGCATTTTCATTAGTTCCAATATAGTTGCCTTAAAGTCTTCCATGTTTACACCGTAATTTAATAATAACACAGGCTATCTGTGGTCACGAGAAGAGGAGGAAAAAAACTCACTTTTTCCCCTTACTTTTTCTTTTCGTAATATGTGCTTTGTAGCTAGAGTTGTATATTTGTGTAACGATTTTTCCTTCTTTCTCAGTGTAGACTTCAGGTCTTTGTCGTCTGTTGTTCTGGAACCTTGGTACGAAAAAATTTTCCTGCGTAGAATTCGATTCTATTCTGGCTGACAGGTAAAATTCGTGTCTTCGTTAACACTGTTATGGTTGGTGTCCAAAAGTTTTTTTTTTATCTTTTATCTTCGCGTAGAACTTGTGTTTTTTTTTTATATCTCCGTCGCCTCTGTTATGGACGACCTATAGCAAAAAAGGTGTTTTTTTTTTTTTATATATATATCCTCCGCGTAGAATTCATTTCTTCAATATCCTCGTCGCCACTGTTATGGTCCACGTTAGGACCAAGGAAGAACAACACGAACACAAGAGTAGAAATAACGAAAGTATATTACACGAAATGATAATACAAGATATGGAAAGTGTTAGTATGACTGTCAGTCTGGTTTGGAGTGAACTACTATCGTCTCGACTCGATTCGTCCCTCTCTCTTGAGAGGCGTAGTATACATAGTGTTAGAAAGAGTTCATTCTGTAGTTATAGGTAAGGACCCATGACACTTCTCCGATTTCTACAATCTTAATTTCTTCAAGTCTAGGATCAACTCCGTTATCTGTCGTACATATCAACATAAAATACACTTCTTATTCCTCCCTTTACGTCATTACAAAAACTTTATTCAATAACACTCTATCTTGAGATACTCTTGGGTCTTGATTTAGATGAAGAACAGTATAAAAACCAACAGTAAAAAACCGATCTTTGCCAGTATTTATAGTCATTTTTACGCAGCTTATATCTAACGAATTTTACACATAAAACAACTGATCGCTGAAGTCTAGGTCCCTTTATTGTCGTTCTGTTCTTTACACACATTTTACTTTTAACCACTAAAGACTGAGATATTTTTAAACTCTTTTACGTGATCCAGTACTACCTGATTAATCAAACCAAACACGCAAACAATTTTGCTTGATTAATCAAACCAAACACGCAAACAAACAAGAAATAACTAAAACCAAGCCGCCTTCCATTTTTGCTATTCATTGCTGCTAACTTGATTCGTGGTAGCCGGTTGGTTCTGCTGTTGTGAACAAAGTTGATAAACGTGGGTATAAGAAGTAGGAGGGGGTAATTAGCGTTGTCTGACGACTGACGTCATATATTACCTGGCAGTCAGTCACGTTCCTAAAGGATCAAGTGGTAAGCAACTGGGTGCGGTTTCTCGTTCGTCGATACAAACAAAGCCAGATTATCTCTTGTTCGGTTACCGACTTAAGCACAGAATCTCAGGTAATGATTAAAATACACAGTAGTTGTATTCATTGCATTGGTTTGTTAGGAAAATACCAGTTAGTACTTTTAGCATTAAAATACCAGTTAGAGTACTTTTAGCGTTAAAATAGTATATTAGAATATTTAAGTACAGTACATTGGGCCATTGGCTTTAAAAATGACAGTCTAGTACAGATATAAAAAGTGAATAACTTATAATTCACATGACATGAGACAAGAAGAGTGTTTCCCATGATCCATTATATCGTCTGAGTGCTGTACTAAGAAATTCTTTCATTGTATCTCCAAGTGAAATAGTGGTAACTTGGCGATACCCATCTCTTCCATATGTGACAGGTTGTAATAGATTACATGGTATCAGCAGCAAGGAATGATCCATGGTCTGAACTATTATCGAATACCCAACTTAACCGTTAGGCCATTCTCATCATACTCACGTGCCATTTACAAGAAGTAAAAAAAAAATATTTATTTTCAGGGAATTTATTTACATTTTGTTCAAAGATATAAAAAAAATGTTATGAAAAGTTAGCCAGACTAAACACTGCTCTACAAAGGGCACCTCCTTTTTTTGAGGACACATGTACTTTACTTCTCATGCAATCATTAATTTGTACACAAGACTGATGTAAAAAGAATATTCAGTTCAAATCCAAATTTAAACATCTTATAGCGACGCAGGCAACTAATTATAATAGTAATTAGTATAATAAACCTCAATTAAATGTGCTAAAATTAAAAACTGCAATTTATTTACATTTATATAGCTACCTCACAAACAAAAGCGATATCTAAGATTTAAAAGGGATTTTAAAAATGAAAAATCTTTCTTGAAGTTTTTATTTTAGTTTTAATTCCAAGCTGATAAATTTAATATATCCAATAAACTTTTACTCTATTTTAAACAGAATTTAAATTGATTGGAATGTTTTTTTTAAATTCCTAAAATTGGCCATATTGACATATAAGAGAATGATGTTGTGTTGACAGAGTGTCAACACAACATAATTCTCTTTATTAAAAATCTTTCAAAAATATAATATACTTTTCTGAAACTTCACCTGAGAAAGATTAACTTATTTAAAGTTTAATTAATCTGAATTAAAACAAATATGACTTGCTTTTAATTTAAATATTACAGAAAAGAATTTTTTAACACGGAGGTGGATGTTTTATGAGACGTTGACAGATTTATCGATAGCTTAATGTTTTAGTAAAGGGTACATAACTGCAAAATCACTTAAGGAATACAAAGGTGAACGCCTTTTATATATATATATATATATATATATATATATATATATATATATATATATAACTACCCTGTAATCTTAAAAAAATTAGAAATATCTGATAATAATATCTAAATAATCTAATATTTTATTGAATTTTATATTCTTGTTGGGTCGACTGGAAGTTGCCGTCTCAGTCCAAAATCAGACATTTACCCATAGGCTCCGAGTGGCACTTCCGGCAGCGTTTTAAAATATTCGCAAATAAAATTCATGTTAATATTAGATCACTGACAGCAATACTTTGTTGTTGAGAAACTGTCCACAGAAGTGGCTATAGAAACTGTAAACCTACTGATATCCTTACCACAAGACCTACTGTCGGAGTTACCTCCTCCTTCTATCCTTGAACCGGCAGAGGAACAGGTCATTTCGACCTTGACCTCTCATTCATGCTCCTTACACACTGTTAACACGTCGGAGGGACTAGCAAATCCCCTTTTTAGTTAGGTTATATTACAAACCTAGTTGTAATATACTACTAGTCATTTTTAGATCTTAGTTCTCTTTAGCTAACCTCGTAGTATTTTATTATAGAGACTTTTCGGTTAGCTTAGCCAATTTCTCTTGCTGGTCTCCCTTGTCACAAGACAGTGATTTCTCGCTAGATTCTGGGGGAGGCGGTCGGCGACCGAAACTGTCGGCTACGCAGGCCCCTTGGCCCTCATTGGCCAAGGACGCCGATCAACGGGCTGTGTATTAAGTTACGCTCCCATTTTTTTGTCTTCCCAACTTGACGATCGTTGGGAACTTTCTTTCTCTCTCTCTCTCTCTCTCTCCTTCCCAACACGTCAAGTTGGCATCCCGGCAATGACAAACAACAAGTTGGCAACACGAACTACAGCAACAAGTTGGCATCCCGGCAATGACAAACAACAAGTTGGCAACACGAACTACAGCAACAAGTTGGCACCCCGGCAACGACAAACACGTCAAGTTGGCATCCCGGCAACGACTCAGCTTCAACAACCACCAAGCGATCATCCTGGCAACAACCCACATCAGCTTCAACCCCCAACAACGATGATCCTAGCAACTACCAACACCAACCTCGACCATCAATGCCTGCACTAAAACTTCAGCACCTCCACCGTTTCCGACCATCATTTCCTTTTAGAATAAACCTCTATATATCATACATATCCTCGTTCTGTCGTCCGTATTGTTTCACCGTCAGATTTAACGTCTTCAAAAATGTTAGCGGGCCTCTTGTGACCTCGTTCACCCTTGTGTGATACCGGGGGCTCCCGCTACACTAACGTACGATACGTTAAAGCAGGCAGTAATTATGCGAACTGTCAAGTCTTATGAAAGGAAGCTTAGAGATTTATTCAATAATACCGATCTTCGCGCCATATGAGATCCTTGCTGAGACCAAATATAATGTCCGATAGTATCCTACTGCGTATGTAGATAGACAATTTACTTACGGCCACTACTAAGATCCTAGTACGCAGATTGTATTCGAGAAAGGTCGATGAGAGAAAGAGGAGTACCAGGAGGTATAAAAACCAAACAAAAGATGATACATTACGTTGGTATCATAGAACTTTTGGTAACAAAGCCCAGAGATGCAATAAGCTGTGCAGGGAAAATGGATCAGCCAGTCAATTATGTTATTTGACCATTGACTGGACAAATAACATCACAGGTTAATCGCTTATATTACTTGATAAATCGACTAACATGAATTTTCTTACAGACAAGGGAGCACAGGTCAGTTTCATTCCAGTTACGTCTAGTATGAAAAAGCAAAATGCATCAACTTCAGCGTATAAGCTACAAGCAGCAAATAGATCGATTATAACGACGGATGGTGAAAAATACTTAGGTTGGATCTTGGTTTGAGACGAGGGTTCAAATGGGTATTTATAGTAGCAGATTATTGTAGCTGACATTCTCACCACAAGTTATCTCTGAATTTGGCAAAAAGGACCTTGTCAGATGACGAAACATACTCACTATGAGAATTGCACTTTCACCGGAAAACGAATTCAGCCACATATTTCGCCAACACCCGAACACAATCCGTCCTTTATTATAAACTGCAGTTGTTAAGCACACGACTACTCATCACATTCAGACAAAGGGACAGTCTACTCACGCGGCACCGTTTAGACTGCGACCGGATAAGTATAAATTTATCAAACAAGAATTTCAGAATCTAATGGAACAGGGAATAGTCCATCCTTCTAAAAGTTCTTGGGCATCTCCAATTCATTTGGTTCTGAAAGGAGATTCTAACTGGAGATTATGTAGTGATTTCAGACGGATTAATTCTGTCATGACCTCTGATCGTTATTTTTTACCATTTATTAGCGATTTCACCATATCACTGCATGGAGCAATATTTTTTCTAAAATAGATTTGGTTAGGACTTATTATCAAATTCCAGTTGCAGAGGATGATATATGCAAGACGGCGGTCAGTACATCGTTCAGTTTTTCGTATTTACCAAAGTGTCTTTCGAACTTCGAAATGCGGCGCACACATTTCAGAGATTTATCGACGAGGTTTTCGCATATCTTGATGATTTACTGATAGCTAGTAAGGACAAATGAGAGCATTCTTCACATTTGTAACAAGTGTTTGAAAGACTTACAAAATAAGGATTAAGAATTTATCCAGAAAAATGCCTGATTGGAGTTTGGCAGTTAAACTTTCCAAGGCATAATATCTATTCAAGAGAAAGTTAACGCTATTTCCGATTTACCAACACTGACATCTGTACGACAGCTCAGGCGTTTCGTTAGACTCATCCATTTTTACAGAAATCATATTCTTAATTATTCAGACATCACCAGTCATCGGGTAGCGGACCGTGGGTTTACGCGTTGTTAAATAAGGAACACGTGCGTTTATTCCTGCTAGAAGGAGGTCCACTACAAGAACATGGCGGACTCAGAGATTGAATCCACCATAAAGAAGTGTAAAGAAAACCAACGAGACCGATATGTATATACCACAAATATATGTATTAAACAACAAGATTTACAATGGACATATACATTAACATTTGTGTTTGTGTGTGAACGTAAAGAGTTTGTATTTTGGTGAATGTTCGTACGTACGTGTATGTGTGTATAATGTTCATGACGTCTCCCACAAATGGGGAGACGTAATCTTCTTACATTGTAGATGTGTTCGCTGAAAATGAAGAAATGAAAAAGAGAACGAGGCAATAAATCGCCCAGTATTTATACTGTAGGAAGAGCGTCCCCGAGTGATCAATTTGGACAATTAAGGAGGAGTTAACTCCGACAACTTCCTTAAGAAAGAATAAAAATATTAAATTAAATGACGAACAAACTCAAGCAGTGGAAAATGCGAGAAAGGCCTTATTGAATTACGCCAAACTAAGTTATTTGCGTAATAATTATAAAATCAAATTGATTGATGTTAGTGTAGTAACAGTTTGGGATGTTTTATATCAAGTCAATGATAATGTCGGTCAGCTTATTTCATTTATTTCTTCCAAAATGACCTCAGCTCAAAGGAATTACAACACTTTTTCCAGAGAACTTTTAGCTATATTTTTAGCTGTGAGAAAGTATCAGGATTTATTAAAAGGTAGAAATTTTGTGTATTTTCACTGATGACAAGCTTTTAACATGCATTTTCTACTTCAAACAAATACTCATCGAGAGAATAGCGTCGACTTAATTCTATTTCGCAATTCACCTCAACAATTAAACACATTGAAGGACATGATAACACTGTTGCAGATACTTCGTCTACAACATCATTTCATCATTTAGATAAAGCTGATTTCGATTTTGAAACTATTGCCAAGGAACAAGAATCAAACGAAACTATGGGATTAGCGATGCAACAGATAGTACTCCAGTTGACTTTCATCTTTTAGCAACAAAATGATTTTGTGTGATACTAGTCTTAAGAACCCAAGACCTTATATTCCTCCAGCATTACGCAAAGCACTTTCATGGAATGTCTCATTCAAGTATAAGAGCAACGGTTAAGTTGATCACACAGCGATTCGTGTGGCCTAGTATTAAAACTAACATACAGGATTGGGCTAAAAATTGTCTATCCTGCCAGGTCTCAGAAAATCAATACATACACTAAGTCATCCATGAGAGTTTTTAGTGTGCCGTACGCACGCTTCACCAACATTCATATCGACTTGGTTGGGCCTCTTACGCAATCAAGAAGTAATCAATACATCCTTACTGCTGTCGATCACTACTCCCGTTGGCCGTCTGATCGAAGATACCATTGTAGAAAAACTCGATATCACATTTCTCGACAGCTGGATTTCACAATTTGGTGTACCAACCACGATCACGACAGTCTAATCTATTTAAGGACTTCACAAGAGTTCTAGGCATACACCATATCAAGACAACAACATACCATCCATGTGCAAATGTTATGGTGGAGATATTTCATCGTCAGTTAAAGACTTTATTAGCAGCTAGGAATTACCTAAAGGACTGGGCAGAAAACTTGCCACTGATGTACGCACCGGCCTTCTTCAGGTGATTGGAATTTCGAACCGAACCCTTTATTTCGTCCACCATACCTCTTCCGGATGTCTCGGTTATTTTCCTTTTAACTAAACTCTCCAAGATTTTGGTTCATCACTGCTGTAGCCTGGTATTGAACTTACAACTCTTTGGGTCTAGTCATTGAATCAACGTCATTATTCACTGTGGTATGTATCCGTGAGGTGGACGAAATAAAGGGCTCGGTTCGAAATTCCAACCACCTGAAGAAGGCCAGAGGTCGAAACGTTGTGAATATAGAAATGAAGATCAGGACAACACTAAATACCTCATCTCAGAGATATAGACCGATATGGAATTAATATCACGTGTTTATGCTTTGCTGCATTATACCAATGCCTAGAAGTAAGTTGAGGTAGGAACAGCCGACTGGCATTCAATGTGCCGGACCATGAAAGTAGTTCAACTTTCGTTGGCAGATTTTTGCTTCAGTCATTGCAGATCCTGTTCTTTCTATTTATGTGTCATGTCCTTTCAGGGCGTAGGCGATCATGGCTCTCCACCTCCCTCTATCTCTTACAGCTCTCAACAAGTTCCTTCCATCTGCTACCTCCCCCAGACCACGTTCTATCATCCACTTGCTTAAGCCCGCTAGGTATGTCATGCTGTTTTCCTTTGTCTCTCTTCCCCTCTATTCGACCCGTGAGTATCAGATTCTTCAGGTCCTCCTTCCTCCTGTTAAACATTTAAAATACGCCTAAAATATAAATATATAAGCAAGAGACAAACAAATGCGTATATATAGTGCTGTGACGCGTATAAAAAGTTGTATAATAAAAAAAGAAATGTATAATTATATAAAAATTAAAGGGTAAAAAAAACAATACAATGTTCTAGGTTAGTTTTGCAATTTCTTTTGAGGAGAGAATAGAAGCATTTACATAATTAAAAAAATGTAAATTTATATAAAAATTAAATAAAAGGTAAATAGTCAGAAGGTTTATAAATATTGCATATATAAAATCTGTTGTCAAAACGCTGCCTAAAATCCTGTTATATAAAAAAATTACATGAATATAATTTCGTTTTCAAAACAATGTAAAAAAAGGAGGCTCAAATTTGATGGTATCAAAAAGCGTCAAAATAAAATTTACGAACAGATGTGTGATATGAGATACATTTTATGATTTTTTAAGCAATGGGGAAAGCAAGTTACGCTCCATAGTTTTTTATTTTTGATTCCATTTTAGAAACGATTTGTGGCGATTTAAGAAGTCTTGTTGGTCTAAGGAACAGAAAAGTTTTGGCATTCACAGGCAAATGATCGTGGGCTATTTCTTGAATCTGAAAAAAGAAAATCTAAAAGTCAAGAACGACGAAAAAAAAAAAGGAAGAAACAGATGAAGGAATAAAAAAATTGAAGAAAGAAAAAGCAGGAGAAAGTAAAAGCAGAAATAGAAAGATTCTTCAAATTTAGTGAGATATACGATTATGTTTCTATAGTTGTTTGGGAAAGTTTGTCACAAATATTTGAGGTATTAACCTTGATTTCGAACTTATGAGCATTCTAGATTTATGTTAATTTTGAATATCAGTTTTTAAAATTGAACTATTGTCTAAAAAGTAAACAAACAAGTTCCTTCACAACTCCTTTCGACAGTCAAAGCAAGTGAACATTTTTTTCATAGCAATTATAATTGTTTTTATGAGAATTATAATTAAAACTTGTTATCTTGCCTAAGCGCTACGAATACAAAGGAATTTTCTTCTTATGCTTGTTTTGTAAATTTTGTATTGTGGGCTATTATTATTTTTTTATATCGTTTTAACAAATTTAAACTTCTTTCGAATTTCACTATTTTTTTTTTTTTGCAATTTCATAATATTCGGGACAAGAAATTTGACATATTCTGCTCTCCTTTTTCCCCCAAAAAAACCTTTTGCATGTTCCAATAATGTTTTAAGAGTTATCATCTTATTCCGCTGTACAAATTGGAGCGCCCTCTATACCTACCGTAAACACTTACTGTTCTTTCGTCAGCTCATAGCGCCTCCGAGGAAGTGTTTACGCTCAGGTTGAGAATCACCGTTCTAGATAGACATATGACTTAAGTGTAGGTATCCACCACACCTTATTATTAAAATTCACTTTTAGAGAGAGAAACTCTTTTGTCCAAATTTGAACTTTTTTCTTCTTTGAATTGATTTTGTCAACAATGTTTTCTTTTCGATTTGATCCAATTTTTTTAAAACAAAAAAGATTTTCGATCATTTCTGTCTCGGGGTGAAACTGTTTTCTTTTGGACATTAAATATCTGCTACCTTTTTATTTCATACTTTTTACAATAAATATTGAAGCGTGTACTTAACAAATTTGAAGAAGTGTTTTACTTTTAATAAATGACAACTACCTTCCGTAAAAAGAAGAAGCTAAATTAACTGAATACTACATTGTAAATGGTAATAGTAATATTAACCGTTTACTTATAAGGAAACATTTGACATTCATTGACCGAGCAGCCAATGCTACTTTAGGTTGAAATTTATAAAATCTTTCTCTTAAAACAATTCTTCAGGAAAATAGGTTTTTCAAGTTCACTATTATTGCTCTTTCCAGTATTGATGGGGGCTTCCTTTCTAGTCTTGTTTGAAATAACAAGTAATAATGTTTTAAAATTTGTTCCTCAGTTTGCTGTAGTTATGTAACTCGATTTCTTAAAATATAAAAAATAATTTTAAAATGGTGAATTTATAATCAGTTCTTTTTTGATATTATACATGAATCTTTTAAGCATACCAGATTACGAATGAAAACAAAAAAAAACAAAACTTTTTAACATTTTAAAAACACCACGTCGTATGAGCATATCGTGTTTTGGCTTGCGTGGGATGGATCAAGGAACAATGAATTTACATAGCAAACTGGATACTCCCTATTATCTTTTTATGACACCTCATTTATTTTTTGATATTCGTGATCGGGTGTCTAGAGAAATGAGAAAGAAATTAAAAAAAAAACATACACAAGAAACGAGCAAACGAGTAATTCTGGTCGTGGCGCCTGTTGCGCAACTTCCTCCTCAGTTTTAGTTTACGTTAGGAGAACAATATCTTAAAAGAAGCAAGATTCATTTTGCGTTCTGGGTAAGACGATAAACTACATCCGACAGCAAGGACTTTGATCGGAAGGTTTTGAGCAGTGCGGAACCACCTTTTAATTGCTGGTGTTCCCAGATCCTCCCTGATCTGGGGTTGTAGCACCTGTCAGGGTCCAAGCTATGGGCAACTAGTTAACGCCCCAAAAGGGGTCAAAACAATATGAAAGTATAAAAATAGGTTTTAATGCCAGCAATACATTTTTTGAACATTTTTTACTACCAATACATGTTTGAAAAAAAAAAATTATTACCAGCAATACATTTTTGAAAAAAAATATATTACCAGCAATACTATTTGAAAAAAATATTACCAGCAATATATTTTTGAAAAAAAAAAATTGCCAGCAATACATTTTTTAACAAAATATTACCAGTAATACATTTTTGAAAAAAATATTTTACCAGCAATAAAAATTTTGCCGGCATTAAATAACCCATTGAGGTGTTGATATGCCGTAAAACAAAACAAACCAAACCAAGATTCATCTTAGTCTAAATACGAATTTCAAAATGTGATATCAAAATGTTTAAATAATATTAAGTCCTAGTTTTTCGTTAATTAATTGAAGTGATTAAAGTTGGGAAAAATTATTTTCATCAAATCATGAATAAATAAAATCTATTCTCTCTTCGATGCTCTTTGTTCGTTTTACATCGGAAACAAAGAAAGTGAACAATACAAGTTTCAGTTTCATACCTGAATTCATGCGTGTGCATATCTCAGTGACTCAGCATGAGACGAACGCTAGTCGCATGATTGTCAACGAAAGGTTCACGTTTCAACGGTTGCAGTCAACAACCCATCCTCGTGTGTTGCTACCGGGAAGAAAATATAATTTGTGTAGGAAGCACAGAAAATCAAATTTCATCAGATTTGCATTGTTTTATGTCGGTTTATGAAAGTTCTGTCGCCCAAACAAATTTAAGCATAAATAATCCGAATAAAAGTTATTTAAACAAAAAGAAGTAATAGCATAAAAATATACATGTAGGTCGTAGGAAATCAATATCTCTATATAAAAGCCAATGATCCTTGCTTTGTAATGGACAAAACATACAGCCATTATTAATTCAATTCAAAAGTTAAGTAGATACTGAGCCAGGTTTTGCATTCATTTTTGAGGAAAGATCGCTTACATTTACGAGCGTCAAATAGGACAGCTGAAGTGTGGATGATCAGAACTGAGAAAACCTGGTATCTCCAATAATAGCTTCAAGATTATAATCCTATTAAAACATATGATGGATAAAAGTCTCGTTATTTGAATAAAAAGCAAAAGGACGTCATGGGGAGAAACTATTGTCGCTGGGGTTTGTCTCGAGGCTGAAATGAGTTGAATGCTTCCTACCGGCACCAGAGATGGTGTGGAGAGACATGATCAATCACGCTATATATATATATATATATATATATATATATATATATATATATATATATATATAAAAAAAGGCTTAAACACTAATATTCCATGGTCATAATTTATTCCATTGGAATCGTAAATACGATCCAATTCATCAGACCTACAAATTCAAAATGAAAACAGAAAAATATATATACAGTATATACATGTATATGTTATTGTGTGTTTTTGAACATAGAAATATAGGTCCTTGCTGGATTAGATAATAGTTATATTTATCTTCATATATTTATATTTGATTTGTAACCTGTAGTCGATATTAAATTTGTCAAATTTTCTCAATTACAAAGCGGCCCTTTAAGTAAACGCAATTTTACTTTCCTTCGTCCCATCTCTCCCCCACCTCCTCTTTCCCTTCCTCTCCCTATTATTCTAGCATTAAATTGTCGATGGTGTGTGTATGTCACCACGAAATGTATCTTTATGCATTAGACATCCGTCGACATTCATTCTCTTCTCTTATCTAAAACCCTTCCCACCACATCTCCTAAAATTCTCTCTGTTAAGGTTCAATCTCCCTCCTCTTCATATTTACACTTTCTCTAAATTCTGTTTTCACTTCCGGGGGCGGGGGTTCTGTTTTCATTTTGAATTTGTAGGTCTGATGATTTGGATCGTATTTACGATTCCAATGGAATAAATTATGACCATGGAATATTAGTGTTTAAGCCTTTTTATTATATCCTTACTCTGTCCTAGACATTGAGTTCTACCTGGATTCTTCCTCTTGGAAAATTTTTTCTGAAAATATACATGTATGGGTATTTATATATTTTGCATACGTATGTATATTTTCCACTAATATTATCTATCTATCTATCTATCTATCTATCTATCTATCTATATATATATATATATATATATATATATTTGTTTATTTAGGCAGCAATCCTTCTTTCATGCACATTTCATTGAATACGACAGACAAGGTGCTTTTATTTAGTTTTTTTATACAATTTCTCATGCGATCTAATATTTTTTTTCTTTTCGAATTATATGAAAATTGTCCGAATGTTCTTTTTATCCGAGCGCTTTCGGCTATACATTTAGCCATTTTCAATGATTAAATATTTTAACTGTTAAATAAGAAATAGTTTGTTTTATGTATGTTTTATAAAATGTTTTCATTTTTCAAAACACGATCAAGATATTGTTCAAAGTTAATATTATGTGTTGTTTTTTTGTTTTTATTAATAAGGCTTCCATAGCTCAATTAGATCTCATTTAAATATTCATGGAGACCTACTGGACAATATTCGTAACGTACTTGTTGACAACACTAATATAATAGCATCATCTACATGCAAAAAAGGCTATAAATAATGGGGTAAAAAATCAAGATTTTGAATGTTGGTTTTCTAAACAGAGACATTTAAATCTGGCGTAACATGAGCTTCCTGTTCGTTATTTCCTCTGTTTGAACTTTTACTGCACTTAATAAATATCTGATCAAAAGTACAGTTGTCGTACCTTATATGGAAACAATAACGCACAGACATACACACACATATGTATATGTGTACCTGCGATTCTTCAATGTCAATAAACATATATGGAGACTTAAAAACCACAAACCAAAACACGGGAACTAACAAAAACAGCACCAGCTTACAACAACGCATAAAATACAGGGTGTGAATGGTAAATTGAAGCTAGTTTATTTTTTTTAATTTCGCGCATGCGCATTGTTTGTTTTTGCTTTTATCGACTGCTCAGTTGGGCACCGTCTGTGAGAAAAGGATCATCATGATACAATTCACTCCACCAGAAACTTGGAAGCGGTATACTGTACTCGAAGCTTCAATACAAATATTTCAGAGTATTTGGGTGTCAGTATAATGACAAGGCAGAGGATTTGAAAAGAGTTGGACGAGCCTAATGGTGATTAAGAAGGTGTTTGGATTGATCATTAGTGATGGCAACGTTATGTCTCCATTCATCTTCCCACGAGGGCCTCAAACTCAACATGGAGGCCTACGCCAAGTGTCTTGAAGAGGCATTGCTGCCCTGGGACAAGAGGCTGTCTGTTTGAAGAACCTATATCTGGTAACAGAGCTCACCACTATGCCACACAAGCAATAGAACCCAGTAATGGCTGTCAGACAATTTCTGCGACGACATCACTCCTTATATCTGGTCACCTAACTCCCCGGACTGCAACACCCTTGATTATTATGTGTATGGCGCATTTGACCAACAAAACTTCTTGCAACACCAACGAAGAAGTGAAGGCAAGGATTATGGCAACATTTACAACTTAAACAAGGAGACCGTCCAGATGAGATGCAAGAGATTCCGAAATCGTCTGGTCGTAGTTGATGCCAATCGCGATTTTAATGAACAAATTTACACTTTAATATTTTGTGCGGATCTATTACGCACGAACATACATACATATAAAATACAAATCAAATAAACGCCAAGCATTCATTGGTTAATAAATCACCGCTACATTACTACAGTCAATTTACAAATCGCAGTAATGCGACAATTTTGTAATCGCTCTATTTTTAAGTAGCCAATTTTGTGCCCTATTGGGAGAAACGGATCACAGAAGCTTTTTTAAGTCTCTCCAAAGCTCGCTCTCTGATTGGTCGATGCCAACCAATCAAATCATTTGCATGTGAAGAATAATTCTTCCCGCGCAACGACTTGGAGCCTATAGTCGCTTATAGATTTTTCTAATCCCAACTAGTGAGATTTCAAATGCCAAGCGAATCCACGACAGTTGAAACCAGACGCCAACTTTCTCACTCACTCACACCACTCACATGCTGAACATACCTTGTACACACTCACATAAACTCTTCTTAGACAGCAAAATCTTTCAAGAACAATCATTACAAGAGACTCTCATGAACATTCTTCCAGTGAACTTTGGGACACTAAAATATCAGTTAAAGAACGACAACTCTTGGTTAATTCAACCTTTTCTTACTTAAATGCACGCTTCCCTTTACATCGTTGTTTGATATTGTACATTTTGTTAAATACATATTTTATGTGTAACAATGTCTTTTGGTTATCCTTTTCTGCGTGAGCCTTGTTTCCTAATCTAAAGTTAAATTAATGTGGTGAAGTCCGCTACAAATTCAAGATATTTTTGTGTAATTCTGGTAAATATATCTGTTAAAATGAGATGTCAGTATTATTTTCATTTTTTTTTTTTTTTTTTTTTTTTTTTGCATAATTTAGACGAAAATTTATCCATCGCACCCTGTACCTTTGACCTTTCAGAATATGATAAACTAAATAAAACACCAGATCTCATTTCCAAATGCAAACATGAAAATTAAATTCCTGCGTTATAAAAGTTTTTGTTATTTATTACTGCGAATTACATTAGTTAAAAGTATAATAAATAAATGTTTTAACAGTTTAGCTTTTTTAAAATGTATTTTCGAGAAAAGTGTATTGTAAATGAAAGCCAGACGGTTTGTATGAAACATTTTTAACAATGTAAAAATCTCTTTTTTTCGATTTAGCGCCAGAATAGAATTATTTTGTCAATTGTTTTGGATCCAATTTTTGAATTTGGAGGAAAAAAACTATTTTACTGTATTTACTGACCTAGTAGAGACGTGGTCTCATCCACTAGTAAATTCCAGAATTAAGGACTCTGAAGCCTCCTCTTTTCGCGTAAAAGGAGACTGACCTGCTGATAGGATTTGAAAGCATTCAGAGTTCAAATCATAAAGCACCCACACTTCAAGGCCAGAAGGGGCTGTAAATCAGCGCGTAGTGGCGGGGAGCATATATCAGCCTGAAGGCAGTTACAATTCTCAATAAGGTTTTCCATTTCAGTTTCTTCCAGAGAAGAATTTCAGCCAAACTAAAAACTCAGTAAAGGAAAAACATGACAGACTGTTCAAATCACCAAACCTCTTTTGTGCTAAGACATTCCTATTCCGTTGTACAAATTAGGTGTGTTCGCTTTTGTACTTTTTGCTTCGTCCAAATTTTGCTTTCTCTTTGTTTTTCTCTTTTTTGAGAATTTTCAAAAAGGGCAATCCTTTTTTGTCTTGTGCATTTCATTGTAACCCAGAATCAGCTTTGTATAAGGCGCACAAAATGAAATGGTTGTGCAACGCTCTTGTATGCAAATTTTGTATTTTTTTTGTTTTTTCTATGTGCTGTAATAAATGTTTGTTCTTTTAAATTTCTTGCTGTGGTTCAGTCTTGCTCGTTTTGCGATTTATTCAACTTTAGGGATAAGAGAGTCACGTGATCTAATTTCCGATTACTTTTTCCAAATTTAATTTTTTATAATGGCACTACCTACAACCACATCACGGCTCAAAAGACTAAACAAATTCGCATCACTTAAATATAATAAACTTTATTTCAGATACCAACATTTAGAACCGAAGAAAAAATACTAAGGAACTAATTAACTAAATAATTCATTTTAAGATAATTTGTAAAATGATAAAATAAGAAAACTAAAAACCGTGATTGTAAATAATATAAATTATTAGTCTTAAACAAAAGAATTGGGAAGAGCCGGTTGCTTCTTTCTCCCAAGTCCTCTAGGGGCCTAATTATAGAACCCACGAAACAAAGACCTATATATAGAGCCGTGAAACGTTGGCCTATATAGAAAGCTCGTGATACATATTCTGAAGATTCCTTGAGGTGTGAAACTGACAGTTGTTATGCAATGATGATTTTTATTTCTATGTTGCTTATATATACAAACACTAGATCGCTAATAATTGAATTGTATTCCCTCACAAATATAGCAAATTTTAAGCAACACACACACACACACACACACACACACACACACACACACACACACACACATATATATATATATATATATATATATATATATATATATATATATATATCTGAAAGACAGAAAAAAGAAGGAACAGTGAGAGAGTAGAAGTAGACAAGAAAATTACGAAAAGAAAACACACACGTACTGCACGTATAATCTTCCATCTGTATTTTTAAATTAAACTATATTTTTTGTTTTATTCGGAGAGATATACAATTGGCCATGGCTGAACGTAGGCGTCGAGAGGTGAAGAACAAACCGTTTTTTTTCTTATCAAAAGATCCTATGCACTGTATGTGAAAAATACTATTTAATTTCATTTTTATTCCATGAAATTGTAACGGGATAGCTTGTAAGAAAGATTTATTATCACATTCATGTTTCTCCCGTTATGGGCATAATTATATCCATGATATAATAACACCGATATTTCACGGACTAAACTGAATGGCGGAAAGTAAAAAGAATAACAAACATGCTTTGTTCTCATAGTGACTTTTATATAACTAGGACATACACAAAACCATATATATAAATATATATATATATATATATATATATATATATATATATATATATATATATATATATATATATATATATATATACATGTCCCACGCGGAGAATAATATATTAGATATATCTAGACAGCAAAGTGTAAGCAAGTAAATAGAATTTTTCTATTTCTTTTATTCTTTAATGTAATATGGAACCACGTTCTTTGTATTATAAGTAGAATGAATTGATATATTTTTCTTGAACACCTTAACGCATTTTGCCCATCACCAAGACAAGGTAAGAATTAATTAGATTTAAGATTCGTATACAAATATGCATAATTTGACTGTTTAATAAAATAAAGAACAGAGATAATAACTCAAACACATGTACTTACTAAAGGAAACGTTTAAAGTAATAAGAAATAACGTGGGATAAAAATCGTTTAAAAAATCATGTTTACGTTTCGAGTACGAAAGTCAAACTAGGAGATATAGATTCGTAGAAGTCCCGACGAGAAACACGTGCTTTCCATAAAGAGATCAAGTTGGTCAACTGGTAGAGGCACACTTTTGTTCAAAAAGTGGTTTTGTAGAGGACCATGTGGGTTAATGTGAGCATGTATTAAAAACACGTGTGTAACTCCTGGTAGAATATTAAAAGGTCCAAATAAAAAAAAATGGCCGGACTTGAATTAAGTCCAACTGAAGATAAAAAAGACAAACAAGACCGATATATATATATATATATATATATATATATATATATATATAACGGATATTTGCAGGTAAGACAGTTGTATATTCTCCACCGACACAAATGAGAAAACGCGGATCTTCTAAGAGAGCTTACATCTTAGTCGCTGAAATGAAGAAATGAAAAAGAGAACGAGGCAAGAAGTCGCCCAGTATTTATAGTATAGGGAGAGTGACCCCTAGTGACAATTTGGGAATTAAGGAAGAGCTAACTCCGACAGTTTTATAGTTGAATAGAGCTTAAGGGTTAAAATGAAGAATTGATTTACCCACGCCAAAAAGATTAATGAAGGGTGATAATGACGAGGAAACACGCGGGTAATTTTAACAAAACAAGGAATTTATTCGCGAATTTACACGCTTGAAGTAGTGTCAATAGCTCGTTTCAGGAAAATAAATCAGAATTTTCAACGTATTGTCATGAAGAGGAAATCTTCATACAGCAGATTAATAGATCTGACACAAAATAATATTAAAAAATATATTTAAGACTATGGTAAGAGTGTTCGTTACTTACCGAAGGAATTGTCGCGGTCGCCGATTATCCGCTCCTTGGAAAGCCGACCTTGACCTTCACAACTCCCGATCTCGCAGATCTAGGTCAAGCAACACGCGAGAAACCGGACGGCTAGTCCAATATCGTTGATGCCAAACCATACCTAGTGTGCATCTGACTATGCAGAGCCATTCCAAACATCAGCAACCATAGACAGTAATTTATTATCTACGGTCTTCTACTCCCTCTAGCCAGGGAGCACTTGAACAAATCTTTCCAAATATTCTTAGCCACTTTTGTCGCTCAAAACCAAGCTGCTGGACCAAAGTGTAGTACGCTGCCTTTGTGAACTTCTGGTGCTTTTGTCGAGAGTGTTACTCTTCGGCGCGATCCCGTCTCCACGGTCGATCCGCCCTGGAAGGTGTAACACCTCTCTGACCTGCTTCGCCTAGTGATACACTCTGGCGCGATCCCGTTTCCGCGGTTGATCCGCCCTGTGGAGTCGTATTGCTGTGCTGCCCGTCTTCGCAAAGCCCCCGTGCGGCCGATCCGCCCTGTGGGTTGCACTGTTCTGTCTTTTAGGGACGTCAAAGTGATACGCTTTGGCGCGATCCCGTCTCCGCGGTCGATCCGCCCTGTGAAGTCGCATCACTGTTCTGCCTTGGCCCTGTTTAGGGACTCCGTCTTCGCTATTCGGTCGAACCAGCTACGTTCGCCGACCAACCCTAAACTACCGGGCCAGATCAACCCTAAACTACCGGGCCAGACCAGCTACATTCGACCGAACCAGCTACGTTCGCCTACCAATCCTAAACTACCGGGCCAGACCAGCTACATTCTACCGAACCAGCTACGTTCGCCTACCAATCCTAAAACTACCGGACCGGATCAACTACATTCGACCGAACCAGCTACGTTCGTCGATCAACCAGTCATACCGGACCACACCGATGTAAACGTGTTAATAAATTCGACACTTTTGTTCATAACAAAAACCTTTGCCTTTGTCCCGTCATTGTCTTGGCTGTTCACATTTATCGTACATAAAAACCTTGCGGGGGCGACATCCTACTCGGCCCCGCAACAGAATATAAAGATTTGCATAAGTAGATGAAGAGAGATGGTTTAAAAGGAAATTGTGCCATTGGCTTTGTTCTGTTCTATCGCTATAAATCTAATCGTTAAAGTGAATGAGAGTTTTGAGGTATTTGTTTAAGAGCTGCAAGGACAAGTATTTATATAATAATCATTGGGTTAAAATAAGGAGGCGACGTTTTTAGGAAACATGTCAGTAGTTCGTTTCAGGAAAATAAATAAAAAATTTTAAAGTCCGTAAGTTTTAACGTATTGTCATGAAGAGGAAATGTTCATACAACAGATTAAATGATCCGACACACAATAATATTAAACAATATATAAGACAAAGGTAAGAGGGTTCGATGCTCATCGAAGGGATATAAAGATTTGCATACGTTCAAAAGTAAACGAAGAGGGATAGTTTGTTGGTTTGTTGAGAGAAAATTCTTTGAAGTACCTCTTGCTAGTTAGAGGCCGATAATATAATTGGTGAGTAATTTTACATTGGCGCGTACTTCAACACTGGTCACTAGGAACTGAAATGAAACCTTTCCTATAACTTCATCAATTTATTTTTTCTCCTCATTTTATATAAAAAAAGAATTTGTTACTTTTACTTATTGGCTGACGAGCTAATTTTTGTGAAGGCAAGGTTTTCATTAATTCAAAAACGTTTTTACATAGGTTCTCGAATTTCTTTCCTTCTTCTTCCTCAGCTCACTGGTTAATTCTATGAAAGGCATACATCTACCACGTTATGCTAATCTTAATAACTATCAACGCAAACAGTAAGCGATGTTATGTTTTTCCTTATCAAATAAAAGGCTATTTAAAAAATTGCATCTGCAAATAAAATTAACAAAAGCAAAACAAGATAAAACTCCTAAACTTGAAAATGGTATCTCTCAGTCGAAAATATTATTGAAGCGTGTAAAAAGTAAATTTCTAAGTCAATAAACGCTTCGATTATCAGGCCAGTCTTGTATCCAGAAGATTCGAAGATCATTAACGCTGGATCTACCTTTACTTAATTAGTGAGTTTCGTATTTCTCGATGTATAAAGCGACTATTTTAAGCAACGGAACCCCAAACAATCAGACAGTATCGATTTGAACATTCATTGAATGTTGCTAGTGGCAAGATGGTGGCAATCCAAATGCATAATATTAGCATTAGCAGTATCATGTTCTATTTTGCTTGTAAGATCATTTTTCAAAGATGACTCAAAGTTCCCGAGGGAGGGAGAAAATTAGCAACAACTTGTAAAATCAGCGATAACTTCCGAATATCAGTTATCTGAAGGGTTCTCCATTATTGCCTACAATGAAATAAACTCTATGACGTTTATTTTAATAGCTTTGCATTCACCAAAACAGTTAAATAGCGAATAAAAATTAAAGAAGATAATGAAAATCTATGCCAAAACTCTAATTAAAAATATCTATTCCTAAAAATCCGATTTTTCCGTTCGTCTGTCTGTTATTTCTGTCACAAGAAGATATGTATCAAGTAATACCAGCCCTCATTGGAACATCCAACCTAGAAGAAATTATTAATTATTAAGCAGATGAACCCTGCATTACGCCAGCAATCTACAAATACAACAGAACACTAACGTTAATTCGTAAATATTAAGTTAACTAGAGCGCAGTTACCCCACAAAGTTCCTAAGTAGAGTACCGGTAGCTACACTCTGATGCCAGCGAAAGTAAACGGATACTCTTACCTTAGGTATTTAAACGCAGGACCACTTGAGAATACAGCACAGGGCCAATTTTTAAGTGGTAGTTACGCGTGTGCATGGGATGAGGGACAAAAACCGCTCAAGGTCACTTGTCTTTTCCCTGTTTATAGATCGCAGGCAATATGGTCTAACAACTGCAATTCCACGTTTTAACAATATGAGAAAGTGGTTTCGGGGAGGTTGGGGTTTGGAGATCGATCAATACATAAAGAATATTGCTATTTTTTTTTTAAAAGAAATCAAGAATCTATCTAACATATAAGTGTACCATTCGCCCATGCACTGAATATTGCCGTTACATGTAGTCTGGTGCTTCTGTTATGCATTTAGAGATTCTTAATAAAACCCAAAGGAGAATCGGCAATGTTATTGGTCCTGATCTGGCATCTTGGCTCCAGTCCCTTTCTCATTGCCGTAATGTAGATTCTCTGCACCTTTTCTATAAACACTTTCATGGTAATTGTTCTGATGAGTTTTGCTCTTTGGTACCTAAACTTTATGAATCTAAACGCAGTACTAGATTGGCAGCAAGGTCTCATCATCTTACAGTTGAAATAGCTAAACGTAACCGTAAGTTCTATGCTAACAGTTTCTTTTCTCGCACTTCTCGCTTGTGAAAATATCTCCCGTCTCTATGCTCTCCAGTCAAAAATTTAAATGCAATGTCAGTCATTATCTACTGTCTACTCAGTTCCTGTTTCTTTTATTTTTTCCTCGCCTTAATGTTTTCTTTTTTTCATTATCTCACACTCAGTAACCTCTTGCGTCTTAGTGACTTTATTGACTTACTTGGTGGGGGGAATGAATAAAAAAAATCAAAGCTTGTAAATAAAGTGAGCGTTTTTTTTAATTATAATTACTCATAATTAAAATACACCATAAATTGATTCATAAAGACCAGTCGAGGTATTGTCGGAGTTATCTCCTCCTTAATTCCCAAATTGTCACTAGGGGTCACTCCCCCCATACTATAAATACTGAGCGACTTCTCGCCTCGTTCTCTTTTTCATTTCTTTATTTCAGCTACTACAATGTAACATCTTTTAGAAGATCCGCGTCTTCTCATTTGTGCGAGACTTCATGAACATTATACACACATACACGTACGTACGAACATTCACCAAAATACGAACATTCACCAAAGAAAAAACACAAACGTTCACCCCCCCCCCACACACATACACATACACACACAAATATTATTGTCTATGTCTATTGTAAAATTGTTTTGTTTAATACATATATATATATATATATATATATATATATATATATACAGTATGTTTGTTGAGTTTATCCCAGCCTTTTGCCTCCTGTACATATTTTGCCTTCTGTCTTTCTTTCTGTTTGAATTTTTGATATTTTCTTCAGCCTGGTTTCATATATTTATAGCAAAATGTCGATGGCGAGAAACATTGGTGCGTATTTCTGTTTGAATTGTTGAGACGAACTGTTGTAATTGTTTTAAATTGATTATTTTTTATTTATTTTCTTTCTCTTTGTTGTTTTTATAAAAAAATTTCATCATTTGGACATCTTTTCCTGTTTGAATCTCTGCGACTCTACTTTTATAACATCCTCATACCGATGTGGATAAAATAAATAAAGCAAGAGTATAAAATGTGGTGATTTTATTCCCCATTAAGTAACACCTGAAACGTGAGTATGTAATCAGTGCCGAATTAAAAGAACAAACTCTCTTACTTTTTGGCCCTGCATAAGGCGAAGATGATATGGCCGAGATTTAAGGTAGAACTTAAATTCATTGATATGCTTTACTCCCCCTTTTGTCATACACAGATATACATTCGGCACACTCGGAAATATATTGATGCCAGTGACACAAAAAAAAAAAAAAAAAAACTTTACTTACACTTTGTTTTCGATGACCTTCCTTCGTGGTTTTCTTTTGTTGTATTTCTTTAAACATTCTTACAACGTATTCTGTAACTGATATATGTTGTCGTCTCCATAAAAAATAAATAAAAATTAATTATGTTAAAAAAAATAATTTTAGTAAATAAATAAGAATAATTATAGTTATCATTAATTCATTCTTTCTAAACCAATGCGAATCGACCCCCACTTTTCTTCTCTACACACACAAACACGTAACATTCTCTCTATCAGACAAGCAGTTCAAACGGACAGGTTGTCAACATGTGCGTCAACAAAAAATTCGCCCCTTTTTCAAGACATAATAGTAACATTTATCTTTTCGCACTCAACAAAACTTCGAGGCAAGAAAAGCCCCCAAACTTTCTAACTAAATTATCTGGACACTTAGTACACACATCTATTAAACAACATACATGAAGGTCCGTAAACACAATGATTATTCTATAACTTATCCTTCTGTTAGATTCCGACCCATAGTTGATCTACATTTGACCCCAAACTCACAATTTTACTCAGTATTACTATTTGTCGTGTCTCCAACACCGCATAACGACCAGATAAGAAATAATACTCGTTTTGTTGTTTCTACGTCTTGCTTTTTCTCATTTTTAAGAGTATTTTTGTATATATCAATGTTAGGGGTTTATTATTATTTACTCAGAATTATAACTCCCCTACAATGTCATAACATGTAAGTATTTTAGTGTTAATTACAAATGACCCCAGAATATTTATAACTGGTGATCCAACATGATTTATTTCTCCTTTACTTCGCAGGGCGTAACGTTTATTTTCTCTTTTCTTTTAGCCATTTAAAGTTTGTTCTTTCTTTTCATCTTCGAAAAAGAAAATCATGTTTTTCCACGGCTTCCTCTACCGTGTGGCTTTTTAAAAATCATTTCTCCCCCAAGCAAGGTAATAAAACCACTAAGACGCAAGGCGATACTGCGTGTGAAAGAATAAAAAAAAAACCCGATATAAACATTATGAAGAAGAGAGAATAAAAAAGAATAGAAATTAAAAAGATAAAAATAATGATTGAAATTGCATCTAAATTTTTGGATATCAATTTTTGACTTCTTAAGATTTAACATTAGTGCTAACGACATCAAGTCAACCTCTCTTTAATGAGATTAAATATCGTCCCTTTTAGAACGGCAACAAAAGCCTGAAGATATTTGTAGAAAGGATAGCGAAATTCCGACATCTTGTCTTCATACCCAGATTCATAATTTGATGGAGCCATACGTTGACGACCGAATGAAAGAAAAAGTTTTTTCGAAAATGTTTTTATTGATATAATTGTTTATTTAGTATAACAGCTGCAGCTTAACGCCAAACTCTAATAAAGTTACTGAAATCAAATCTTTTTCCTGTTCGAACGGCTCTAAAATTCTTTTCACTTTACCCTTGTTGGAAGGAATGCGACTGTTTTCAGAAGACCCCTTCACGCTCACAGTCGTAAGATGAAAATAACTTCCTGAAGCTTTAAAAAATCGCATAGTTGAAACCTGTAATGATGGAGAGGGCTACAAGAAGCTAGCAAAAATGATGTGGAGTGCATGTCTCCACTGTAAATCAAATTATTTATAAATGCAAGGCTTTTGGTATGACGGCATCACAATCAAGAAGTGGCCGTCTGTGAAAATAACAGCAAGAGTTAGTAGACATCTAGTTCGACAAACCCAGGCAAATTATGTTGCAGCCTTTGCTGTTCTACAATACTCACTGGCCAATGTTTGAATCAATGTGCATACACCCACTGTGCGACTCAACTATGCCAAAGCCCATATTAATAAGCTAGAAACATTCTGGCAAAATGTTTTATGGTCAGATGAGACCAACCTAGAACCTTTTGGGAGGAACAATAGATGGTATATCTTGCAAGCTCCCAATACTTCTTTTGAAGAGAAGAATTTGATACCAAACATTAAACATGGCGGTGACAGCATTATTATTTGGGGGTGCTTTGCTGTAGATGGAACGGGCAAAATCGTACGCATTGTTGGCACAATGGACCCTGCACGATATCAAGCAATTTTGAGTGAAATTGACTTGTCCTCAGTTCAAAAGTTGGATTTAAATCAGGGCTGGAACTTCCAAAAGGATAATGATCTGAAACATTACAGTAAATCCACAAAAGAATGTGTTCGTAAAAAGAAATTTCAACTCTTGGAACGACTAAGTCAAAGCCCTGATCTAAACCCAATTGAAAAGCTGTGATTCAAATGAAAGTATGCAGTACATGCAAGAAACTCTGGCAATATCGAGCAATTGCGTGAGTGGTCAAAAATCAATATTCACTACTGCTAGACATTTCTTCAAAAATCATAGAAAAAGTCTGGTTGATATTGTAATTTCAAAAGTAGTAGTCATCAAATATTAAATGCAAGGGTTCACTTACTTTGCACATCTTAATTTTTAATTAATATTTTTATTCCAGCTTGATAAAATTTTTGAAAGTGGTTGTAATTGATTCAATAAAGGTTTTTCTTAATGAATATATTATTTAATTAAGATTTGTTGATCATCTGGAAAAAAGATACTTTTTAAATATTATCTTAGGGGTTCACTTTTGTACAGCATTGTATATCGATCCATTTTCTTTCTCTTTATTGATTTGATAACGCCGTTTCAGTTTCTGTACACTCGGGCTTTTTCTTGTTTGAATTTCTGTGATTGTGGTGTTGTTAGCGTTAAAGATTGATTTTTTTATTATTAAGTGGTTTCTTTATGTCTGGTTAAGTTTGATTTGACACTATAGATAATTTTCCCAAGAATAACATACAAATAGCACTAATAGTGAAATATAAACACAGGTTTCTTTGTAGAAACGTATAAAACATTACAAAATTTATACACAGAAAAATAGGATTTTTTTATTTCCTTTTAATATTTCTTAAATTGTTTTATAAAATGTGTTTATTATAAAAATTTCTTTATAATTAATTTCTTGATGGAGTTCCGGTACTCAATCTATTTCATCAAAGTTTGGGTTGACGAATCATTTCCGCACTTCTAACATTTTGTTGGTTATATTAAAAATACATAGATATTGTTTCAACTCTCTTGATGAATGTTTAAAAGTGATTTACTACATAAAGTGTTTTTCATTGAGTAGCATGTGTTCGATTCATTGAGCAGCCGATTGGTTTAAAATTGCTTTCCAGACAACACGTGTTTCAGTTTTTTCATCTGTCTGTCTAGACTGGAGCTTTCTACGCGGTCTACGTGTGTGTTTGCCTGTTTCTATGCTTGTGATTTGTGATATTTGCAAGAATGGTATGGTTGTTGTGTATGCTATACAATGAAATTATTTTTGTTAAATTAGGGATAATGTCCCTACAGAAATAATATACACAAAATAATACAAGTTCAATTTATTTAAAATCATGATGGTTCTGTATTAATTCCATCCGCACTACTCTAATGTAATTGCATCTGACTACATATTTAGAGTTATGGGAAAATAGCACGACAGACCGGGTTCTATAGTCTTGAATGGCAACTGGTCTACCGCAGAAAGAAATGGCAACCTACTGCGGGAAAAAAATCTGCCTCGTCATTCATGTATCTAAAGATACATGATCGAATACGCTTGTATCACGCATGACACATAACTGACTGACTGAAAATCTTCTGAGTTCTTGGCGTAAGAAGTTCAACATAGACATATTCGTACTCTAAAATATAACAGGTTGCGCAAATATTTTTGGTTCTATTAAAAGTTAACTCATAAAAAGTAACACGTGATTTTTCTGGGAAACACACACACACACGCAGAGGGAAAGTGTATGTGAGAAAGAGTATGTGTGTCTGTGCGAGAGAGAGAGAGAGAGAGAGAGAGAGAGAGAGAGAGACAGACAGACAGACAGACAGAATAACAGTTGTTGGATATCCGTTTCTTCATTGTACTTTACAAGGTCTGACTGAAATCATAGGAAACCTTACTGTACAGTGTACATGTAAACACATACTCTTCCTTGGGGTTAATCAGTTGGCTTTCACAAAGACCGAGCAAATATTCTTCAATGTTTTTTTGCAAAACCTCGCGTCATGCAAGGCTGCCAGTATCTATTAATACTGATTTCCTGTGACATGTGACTTTTTCCAACCCGAAAATCGCTTTTGAAACACTGTGGTAGAGATTGACGTAGCAGCAGATGGTGATCCCAAATGAGGCTTTATGGAAGAGACGCTGGATATGCGATGTTATAAAGCGCCATTTCCATAGTTTTTTTTTTTTTTTTTTATTTTCGTTATTATTAAATGCCTGGATAAGTTTCAGACAGACAAAAGCTGAATTCACATATTCCTGTTGTTAGACACTTGTTACTGCTTCCCCAAAGGAACTTAGAGCAGAGACATCATGGAGACTGTGTCCCATTATTCTGGCACCAGCAATGATTCTGCCGTCAATGTTATAAATCCTATCCACTTCCCATGTCTGCCATATTGCTACATCGGTAGTGAATTCGGTTAAAAAAAAAAACTAATAAAAAAAAACTAATAAAAAAAAAAGAAAACAAAAAAACAATACAACCTAACAAAAATTACAATTTTTGGAAAATATAAATAAGTGTGTGAGCGTATGCGTGGGTGTGTTTAAGAGTACTTGTAAAAATGCTTGACAGTTTTTGTCGAGATCCGTAAGTCTTTGTTATACTTGGACATACATATCTTTGTCATTTTGAAAGTATTTCTTCGACTTGGCTGCGATATCCCGTGAAAATGTTGAAAAATAACCTTATGTAAAGAAGGGGGTACATATGGTCAAGAATTCTTCAAGGATGTATCTCAATATATTTATAACTATAAAAACGATCTCACCTGTTGGCTATTGTTGCTTGTGAGGGTTTCCTTACTTTGCTCGATTCAGCAGCAGTAGCAGCGAAAATAATCAGTAGGGTATAATCTTTACATAAAAAAGTTGGTGCCTCCACTGATTCGCTAAATGATGAACATATCATGTTGAAAAAATGCCCCCAAATTAATAAAAACAGAGTTAAGCGGCAAAATTTTTGTTATTATTAAGCGGAAAAAACAAAGGATATTTTATTATTAAATTATATTTTTATTCTTTTTAGAACGTTCGAAGTTTAGGTCAAAAACTTTTTCTGGCGTCAGTGGGGAATCAAAGATGAAGATAATACATTAGTCTTTTTGTGGTGATAACATATTGATTTGGAAATTCTTGCAAAAATCAAATAATGCAAGAAATTATTTTAGAAATGTTTCTTTTTTCGAAAATCCTTGTAAAAATATTTTTTACGTCTGTTACCTACCACTTTTATAATTCTATGAAATTTCTAGATATTAATTTTGTACCACTTAAATGTTTATATTAGTTAAAAAGTCAGCACTCCTTGGAAAATTTAAATCATCAATTTATTTTGTAAAGCAGGAATCCCAGTTACCGAAAATTTACACTGAAACGTAAAATAAAATAAAAAAATGCAATCAAACTAGGTACCTCCACAGATTTGCGATACAATGTTAAAAATGAATTTTTAAACGTGAAAAATCTTTCTTGAAGCTTTTATTTTAGTTTTAATTTCAAGCTAATAGATTAAATTTAATATTTCCAATAAGCAAAATACTTTTCTGTTGGCATCTCTACTGATTCGTTAAAAATGAGCATGTCATGATGAAAAAATGCCCCAAACTTAATAAAAACAAAGTTTTATCATCAAAATCTTTGTTATTATAAAGAGGAGACCAAAGGATATTTTATTATTAAATTATATTTTTTAATCTTTTTAGAACGTTCGAAATTTTAGTTAAAAATCTTGTTTTATTTCAATAAAACTAAGACAGGATTAGAATATTTTTTAATTGCTTATATGAATAAGATTTCTTATGGACAATATTGACTTACATTTTTTTTCAATGAATAATGAATTTTTACAAGAATTGTTTTCATGTTTTTAAATTTCAATCATAATAATCAAAAAACTTTAAAACCTTTAAAAATTAGTCTTAGTTTGTTGAGATTTGTAGCGCCCCCCACCGAGCGCCCCGTATCACACAAGGGTGAACGAGGTCACAAGAGGCCCGCTAACATTTTTTGAAGACGTTAAATCTGACGGTGAAACAATATAGACGACAGAACGAGGATATATATGATATATGCTGATTTATTCTAGAAAAGAAAAGGAAATAAAGGTGGTCGGAAACGGTGGAGGTGCAGAAGTTCTAGTGCAGGCATTGAGGGTCGAGGTTGGTGTTGGTAGTTGCCAGGGTCATCGCTGTTGGTTGTTGGGGTTGATTGTTGTTGTTGGTTGCTGGCAGGATCATCGCTGTTGATTGTCGAAGTTGATTGTTGCCGGGATGATCGCTGTTGGTTGTTGAAGTTGATTGTTGTTGTTGGCAGGATCATCGTTGTTGGTTGTTGAAGTTGATTGTTGCCGGGATGATCGCTGTTGGTTGTTGAAGTTGATTGTTGTTGTTGGCAGGATCATCGTTGTTGGTTGTTGAAGTTGATTGTTGCCGGGATGATCGCTGTTGGTTGTTGCAGTTGATGTTGGCCGGGATGATCGCTGTTGAATGTTGTCGGGTTGCCAACTTGTTGTTGTAGTTGGTGTTGATGTGGGTTGTTGCCAGGATCATCGCTGTTGGTTGTTGAAGTTGATTTCGGCCGGGATGCCAACTTGACGTGTTGGGAAGGAAAGAAGAGCTGGCGTTGTTCGGGCATGTCACAGGTCCGGTGCAGGCGTTGCGTGTTTGCCGGTCGAGTCCGATATTCGTAACCCCCCGTATTAATTACTAACATAGTGTACAGGAAAGGTTAAGGACGACGTGCGGGCAGCTAGTAGGGACGGAATGCCGAGTGTCTAACAGGGCCAAGGAGCCAGGAGTAGTAGGCGAAGGAGAGAGAGAGAAAGGAAAGTTTCTAACTATCGTCAAGATGGCAGACAAAAAAAATGGGAGCGTAACTTAATACGCAGCCCGGTGATCGACATCCCTGGCCAGCGAAGGCCAGGTGGGCCTGCATATCCGACCGTTTCAGTAGCCGACCCGTCTTCCTGAATCTAGCGAGAAGTCACTGTCTTGTGACAAGGGAGACCAGCAAGCTAAATTGGATAAGCTAACAGTAAAGTGTCTATAATAAAATACGACGGGGTTAGCTAAAGGGAACTATGGCCTAAAAATGTCTAGAAGTATATTACAACAAGGTTTGTAATATAACTTAACTAAAAAGGGGATTTGCTAGTCTCTCCCACGGGTTAACAGTGTATAGGGAGCATGAATGAGAGGTCAAGGTCGAAATGACCTGTTCCTCTGCCGGTTCAAGGATCGAAGGAGGAGGTAACACCGACAGATTAGATGAAATTGTTATAAAGTTAGTAACCACCAAATATTTTTAAAGACCTGAATTTTTTTATGTGTAAAAACATACCGATTTTTATAAATACGGATATCTATAACTGACATTATCAGAAAATAAGATTGATAACTGTAGTAAATTTAAAACCAAAGTACATAAAATTCAATAAAACATTCAATTACGGAGAGTATTTTACTAATTTTTTAATATTACTGGGCAGTTAAAAATGATATAAAAAAGGCGCTTATATTCCTGAAGTAATTTTTACAGATATGGCCACCATAGAAAAAAATAGATAAACTTCCGTCTGTCAGCCAAACTGTCAACACTTTAAATAAACAGCTACTTCAGGGTTAAAAATGCAATTCTGCGATATTTTAAGCTAAGAGTAAGTACTAGTTGTTTCAAATCAAATTAATTAAACTTTAAATCACCTAATATTCTTCAAATAAAGTTTCAGAAAAGTATATTTTATTTTTGAAAGATTTTTTAACCTTGACTGAACATATTTGTACTAAATTTAGGAAAATTTCATAACGGAAGATATTTGGTAAGGGTGAATCGATTTTTATTTCATAGTTACGGTATCGAATTTTCCTACCTTGTCAAAATTACCGAATGTTCTGTTATTAAATTTTCTGGGCACCATTTTGACTTTTTTTTTTTTTTTTGAAGAACGTTTATTATCAGTTAATACTTAGTTTTATCAGCTACACCAGAATTTATTCAAACTCACTTTTTGAATGCAATGAAGAGCGAAAATCTGAAATGACCGTGCAAACAATTTCAGGAAAAAATGGGCGACGTTGAATTAGAAGAATTGCTTCACGAGATTAAGAGATGTGCCTCAATTCTCAACGTGAATTGGAAATCAGGAACAGAAAAAGAGAGCTAAAAACTGACCTTGATTTTTTAGATTATATTTTTCGGAATCATTTTTAGTTGATACTTACCCGAATTTGTGCATTGCATTGTGGATATTGCTTACTACACAAGTGCCTGTTGTAAGCGGGGAAAGAAGTTTCAGCAGACTAAAACTTATATAAAAAAATTGCGATCAACAATGAGATGAAAGATTATCTGGGTTAGCAATAATGTACATTGAAAATGAATTTGCTCGACCACTCGATAGCAATGAATTCGTGAATACATTTGCTCATGCTAAGAGTCGGAAAAGCACTAACATTCACAATTTTGTTATCCATAATGTTGAATGTGTTTTCAAAATGATTTAACTTTTTAACAGAAAAATCTCAATTTGATGTTAAAAACTGCCGCAAAACATTGTTGATTTATTTAAGATGGAATCATCTATTATGACATTATTTACATTATTCAGGCTATTGTCCCCGTCTTTGTTGCCAAATTTATCACAACGTTTCAGCTGTTGTACGCTCCTACCTTCTTCAGGTGGTTGGAATGTCGAACCCAACCCTTTATTTCGCTCGCTGGGTTAGACTGTTCTAGTTCCACGTGCCATGTTTTAATGGATGTCAGTTATCAGTTATCTCCTATTAATTCACCTCTCCAAATTCTCCACTGCCTTAACCCGGTATTGAACTCACAACTCTTTGGATTTAAACAACGCCTTTATCCACTGTGCCATGTACCCTTAATAATGTAAATAGGTTACATGATACCTCATCTCAGAAATATAGACAGATACTATTATGACATGTCTCTAATTTGTATTTCAGGGGCCCCATATCATAGACTGGGAGTGGATGCACGAGACCCTTGCACCGGCTCTGCTTGCAAATTCATATAGTCCAAACGGTGTTGTTAATGCTGTTTATTGATTACTTCATAAAAGAAATGTCGACATTATTCATAAACAAAGATGTGAGAATAGTGATTTTTACTCTATCAAGTTACAATTGCGAATAAAGAAATAACCAATTAAAACACAAATATCAAAGACATACACGTTTTACAAATAATAAACTAAGAAAAACGTCAAAAACTGTGACGACATTGAACACAATCACTATTATTTTATATTTCAAGTGTTTATTCAGTTACAGGATGTTACATGAAATATCACTTTTAATTTAAAGGATTTTTTGTATCTGTAGACTCGTCCTTTTCTACCTATCACCCCTAGTAACAGAACAGTCTATACCTTACGCCTACGTACGGAAAACTTCGACCAATAAAAAACCGTACTAGGCGAATCAACAAATCTCATTGGTTAACGACACAATAATCTGAAAGTTTCACGTGCAAAACAAAAGTGCGCCAAAACTTCTTTGAGCCGATTTTGGACTTTCAAAAACATATAAAAGAAAACACCGACTGACCAAAAGAGTCAGAGACGAACATCCACAGAGGAATTGCCAACAATGTAAGACGCTGAAAAGAATTTCCTACGTTCCAGTTGAAATTTAACTGTCGGCTTTTCTTTCTTTCCCCGTGATGATTTATGATCCCTTCGACTGGAGGACTAATCTTCAGACTTTTACTTACCTCTGCCCCTCTTGCCTTCAGTATGTCATGTGAGGGTCTAATTTCCTAAATCATCTTTTCTCATTACGTGACTTAGAAATTTCAACCGTCTCTTTCTGGTGTTAAGTATAAGTGTCCATTTTATTGTCATTCACTGCCATATAGAGGAGGAACGATACTACATAATAGTCCAGCATTCATTTCTTTGTTTCTATTGACACAGGTCTCTTATTCATCTGTGAGAAAAGTGTCCAGAATTCACCTGCCATATAGGAAGAGCGGTATTATATAATAGCCCATCACTCTTTTCTTTGTTTCAGTTGCTACAAGTAGCTTCTTCATCTGTGAGGAGTATGTCCAACATTCACTGCCATACAGGAGGTGGAGCGATATTACACAATAGTCCAGTACTTTTTTTGTTACTATTGCTTCAAGACTCTTTCTCATCTGTGCAGAGATTGTCCAGCATTCACTGCCATATAGAGGAGGAGCGATATTACATAATAGTCCAGCATCCATTTCTTTGTTTCTGTTGACTCAGGTCGCTTCTTCATCTGCGAGGAGAATAAACAGAATTCACTGCCATATAGGAAGAGCCTTATTAGATAATAATCCATTACTCTTTTTTGTTTATATTGCGTCAAGACCCTTCTTCATCTGTGAGGAGATTGTCCAGCATTCACTTTTTGACTCAGGTCTATTTGTCATCTGTCAGAACAATGTCCAGAATACACTGCCATATATAAAGAGAGTTATTATATAATAGTCCAGTATTCTTTGCTTTGTTTCGTTTGTTTCAAGTTCCTTCTTCATCTGTGAGGAAAATGTCCAACATTCGATGGAATCGAGGAGAAGCAATATTACATAATATCGCAGTACTCTTTTTGTGTCTAATCCTTCAAGTCTCTTCTCCATCTGTGAGAAGCTTGTCCAGCATTCCCTACCATGTAAGAGGAGGAGCGATATGACATAATAGTCAAGTACTCTTTCTTTTTTTCTCCAGTATTCACTGATATTTATAGGAGGAGCGATATCACATAATAATCCAGAATTCATTGCTTTGTTTCAGTTGACTTGGGTCTCTTCTTCACCTGTGAGGAGATTGTCAAGCGTTCACTGCCATATAGAAGAGGAGCGATGTTACATAGTCCAACATTCATTTCTTTGTTTTTGTTGACTCAGGTCTCTTTTTCATCTGTGATGAGAATATCCAGCATTCTCTGTCATATAGGAAGAGCGGTATTATATAATAATAATAATAATAATTTTGTTTCTATTTCTTGAAAACCCAGGAAGATTGGGAGATTTTTCAGCATTCAACGCCATAAAACGGAGGAGTGATATATAATAGTTCAGAATTCATTTAATTGTTTCAGTTGACTTGGGTCTCTTCTTCATCTGTGAGTAGAATGTTCAGCATTCACTGCTATATAGTAAGCGCGGTATTATATAAAAATCCAGTACTCTCTTTTTGTTTCTATTGCTTCAAATGTCTTCTTCATTTGTAAGGAGATTGTCCAGTATTCACTGCCATCTAGGAAGAGCGATATTACTAAATAGTCCAGCATTCATTTCTTTAATTCTGTTGACTCAGGTTACTTCTTCATTTATAGGAAACATGTCCAGCATCCACTGACATATTGGAGGAGCGATATCATATAATAGCCCAGTGCCATTTTCTTGGTTTCTATTGCTTCAAGTACATTTTTGAGATTATCCAGCATTCACTGCCATATAGAGGAGGAGCGTTATTACATAATAGTCCTACATTCATTTCTTTGTTTCTGTTGCCTCACGTCTCTTCTTCATCTGTGAGGACATTGTCCAGCATTCACTGCCATATAGTAGGAGCGATATTATATAAAAGTCCTGCATTCATTTCTTTGTTTTTGTTGCCTCGCGTCTCTTCTTTATCTGTGAGGACATTGTCTAGCATTCACTGCC
The DNA here is from genome assembly GCA_903632075.3 of Acanthosepion pharaonis. NCBI lineage: Eukaryota > Metazoa > Mollusca > Cephalopoda > Sepiida > Sepiidae > Acanthosepion > Acanthosepion pharaonis. Next base: position 4,739,579 of record CAHIKZ030001668.1, on the reverse strand, counting down.
ATATCGGAGGAGCTATATTATATAATAGTCCAGTATTCTTTTCTTTGTTTCTGTTGCTTCAATTTCTTCTTCATCTGTGAGGAGAATGTCCAGAATTCACTGCTATTGCTTCAAGTCTCTCTTTCATATATGAGGAAATTATCTAGTATTCACTGCCAAGGGATATTATATAATAGTCCAGTTCTCTTCTCTTTGTTTCTAAAGAAGTGCAATTGTTAAAAAGTTTATCACCAACGAATTACATCGTTTAGTGAATCTGGTCTTCACTGGATGCCCATTTCTGTCGCCTTGTGTCAAACTAAGGTAAACGCCATAAACAGAACTAATAAATGCATAAGCATACGGAGATACGATCCTGTGTGTCCTCTACAGCTGAATTATTCGAGATAGTTTTACTATGGAGTCTCATAAACTGGTTCATATCCGTGTAAATATTGATTTGTTGCGCTATTCTTATTCACTGAAATTTAAAAAAGACAACTCCTTCTTTTCTATGCAAAATTGTAATTGGAGATAACACACACACACCCGCTCACGCACACACACATACTTATCGTATTTTATTTACAAACATATATACATGGATTCAAAAGAGTCAAATGTGATTAAAAATAGTCTGAAGTTGACTTAAAGTCTTTGTGTAAATGGGTCACAGAAAGAAAAGTTGTAGGTGATAAAAGGCTTTTATCGTTAGTGAAGATTCACAAACTATCTTTGTTGTTGGAGATGATTTGTTTGAAGTTGCTAACATATGAATCGTCAGCGGAGATTCACTGACAGTCAAAGCTGTTGTTGTAACTTATTGGTTTGAAGTCGCCGACACATATTTCTTTCAGCATGCGCTGAGTGGGGTGTGTCTGGGAAAGACAGCCGCATCTCTGTTTGCTGAAAGTCGAAATCTGTGTGGTTTTATAAGAAATTATTACCTGAAAGTACTTTCGAGAAAAATAAGTTTTTAGTTTTCTCTTGCTGGTCAAATATTACACATGGTAATGTTAATAACCAATAGACACTTTGATTTAAGTAGCATGTGTTGTATTGTAGAATCTTTTTGACATATTTGTAATATTATCTGTTATTGGGTAGAAAATAAAATTTGAGCTTGTTTTAATATGGTATGTATGTGAGTGTCGGGTTACATCCACCTAATTTTCGAAACGCCGCTAGGGAACGCCCCCCTAAGCCTATAAACAGGAAGTGACATTCTCTTTCATCCTATTTTTCCTTTTTCACTCAGGGACGGCAAGATGTAGGTCGAATGAAGAAAACGCTTTCCACTGGGAAATGCAGACGTGCATGCACGTACGCAACGTTCACATCATTTTCTCTAGTGCTTTCTCCTACACCAAACTGCATATACAAACTATTCACTAGTTTAAATGTTGCTTTCATTCATGTTCATTGTTCAGTAACATGCAACAATATTCTATTGTATATGTATACCCTTGTTTTGTTAATACGTACATTATCATTTGTTTGTACATATTGGTTCTTGTCGTTTCTTTTTATTTATTTACGTAGACTCACTTCCTGAGTCCGCCATGTTTGTTGTGGGCATTTCAGGAGTACACGTGTTTGTCTCTCAACGCATACATTGGCCCGCAACATGTTGGTGACGCCCGACGTGATAATTATTTTTCTCTTGATAACAACACACAAGACTATATATGTAGAGACTCAAATATACATTTACACACCATTTTCAAACCGAGAGCCAATGAACAAAAACATCAACAAACTTCTCTTCCTATCCTACCACACACGACGGACACACTACACACTTATAGCAAAAAGCATTTACACAACTACAAAATTTGTGATTAGACCCTATGAAAGTGCAAAATCACTAATTTCAAATACTACAACATATTTACGCAAAACATGATGTTCTCCGACTCGGCAAATAGATTTTTTGCAACACATGGGACTTCCCCACTCCCAAAAAATCGCTAATAGCTTTTCAATTTTTTTTTTCAATTACTATATTGGCCCGTCAAGCAAAAAAATACACACTCCTCATCCCTACTGTCTTTTTGCGTGACCCTTTTCTTCTCTCAGGCACCATTACGCTTGACTCGACCTCAACCGGCAGACATCACAAAATCTTTTCTTTTTTTTGTGACAAAACGAAAATACAACTCCATTTCAACTTTAATCAACACTGTTTCTTCTTGGCTCATTAGATAAAGTGTGACATATCTCAAAAGACGACTTACTGTCCTTTTTTTTCACTCTTACGATGCTTCTCGAACAACACTAAGAATTTGCAAGTACGATATGCAATCGACAATAATAGCAAATTTTCTTAAAGTTGTCAAACATACATTCGACACTCGGTAGAAATTCTACATAAACTAAACTTTGCCACAACGCTGCTTTGTGCACCAACAACATTATACACGCATAGCAAACAAACAAGGTCTTTCTCAAACAAAATCCTTCTAACAACAAGGAATCAATACAACATGGCGACAAAAGCACTTCAACGTGTAGCAATGGAAATAAACAAATTTTAATAGCAAACGCTGAACAATTTATACTACTGACGCATTTTCCAGAGTGTGCTACTGTTGGGGACGTGCAGAATTTATTAATTATGCTTGAAAGAATCAGAAGGAATTTATGTAGGTTGCGTGACTTTCTGCATCCACAACAAATAAATAAACGAAATTTAAAATACGATTAAGAACAAGAAGACATATTCAATTAGAAACTAATATAACATTTATATACAATTCAAAACATTATACAAGCAGGATAATTGGTATATGTTATGTTGGCAAAATGTGTATGATGTTTTAGATTTCAGAATGTCTTTCTTTGTAATCGTTCGTTCATTTGCAGCCCGTTTTAGATTTGTGTTGATATTAAAATTGTTAATATTAAGTGTCTTTTTAGAAGGAGTTCTTAAGGAGTGATCTACCTTTGACTGTAATGTTTTTAAGGTCGTTCGCACATTGATGTTACTTAATAGGTAGTGAATATAATTCACTTTAGATAAGCAATGTTTGAGAATCGATGTCCACAGAGTCGGTTGAGTTTTAATTGTGAGTGAGTCAGCGTTGATGTACCTTTGCGCAGTAAAATCGTGATTTCGAGTGACGTGGAGTATGTTAGCAATTTCTCTGTGAGTGTTCGTTACTGACTGCCTGGGGCAGTCGGCGTTTACTTTTATAAGTCCTGAAAGTCCGAAATTGGCTCACGGAGTTTTGGCGCAATTTCGTTTTTGCACGTGAACTTTCAGATTATTGTGTCATTAACCAATGAGATTGGTTGATTCGCCTAGTACGGTTTTTATTGGTTGAAGTTTTCCGTACGTAGGCGTAAGATATAGCACCCTGATGACAATATGAATACATTTCGTCGAATCACGCATCTCAACCACACTTCCGACACTTTTTCTTTTTCATCTCACGAGGACAGAAACAACTACACGAACTTTACATATAAGCAGAAAACATCTACCCATATGGAGGGGAGTATTTTGCCTACTCCTAATTTTCAAAACGCCGCTAGGGAACGCTCTCTAAGCCTATAAGTAGGAAGTGACATTCTCTTTAATCCTTTTTGTTTTAGATTTTTATATCATGGGGTGTTTTTGTAGGTTCCCCCTGTGAATATGTGGTATTGTGGTATATATAGGACTGAATGGTGATGGATGAGTTCTTTTGGTAAACGAATGAATTGTATCAGATGAATGGGTCGTGATTTTGATTAACTTAAACTAGGGTAGTTAGCGAAGACCAGCTTTATCCCCATTTCCCCTTCGGCTATGTGCCAAAATTATTGTATTTAATACAATAAGTATATTTTTCCTTTTTCACTCAGTGACGATAACATATAGGTCGAATGAGGAAACCACGCAACAGTATTCTATTGTGTATGTATAGCCTGGTTTTGTTAATACATACATTATCATTTGTTTGTACATATATATTGATTCTTGTCGTTTGGTTTCGTTTGTTTTACGGCATATCAATCTCAATGGGTTATTTAATGCCGACAAAATGTTTATTGCTGATAATATTTTGTTTTGTCAAAAATCTATTTCTGTTAATATTTTTCCTTCAAAAATGTGTTTCTGGTAAATTTTTTTTTCAAAACACTATTGCTGGTAATATTTTTCCCTGTATAATTGGTAATAATTTTTTTCTTCAAAAAATTATTGCTGGAAATAATTTTTTACAAAGTATTTCTGGTATTAAAACCTATTTTTACACTTTCATAGTGTTTTTACCCCAGATTGGGGGTTAACTATTTGCCCATAGCTGCCACCCGGGTCAGGGCGGACCTGGGAACACCAGCAATTAAGAGGTGGTTCCTCAAAACCTCCTGATCAGAGAGAGGACTTGCTGTTGGATCTAGCTTATCGTCTTACCCTGGATGCGGATGTAGTTTATTATCATACCCAGGACAGGATTCTTGTCGTTTCTTTCATTTATTTACGTGGACTCACATCCTGAGTCTGCCATGTTTGTTGTGAGCATTTCAGGAGACACACGTGTTTATCTCGCAATGCGTACACCGGCCCCGTAACATGTAATTGTGTTAGAAACAGGGATTATTTTCTATAACCTATTCTATATCTAATTCTTACATTACGAAATAAGTAGTAAAAATTTCGTTTGAATCGGATAATTCACTGATTTTTGGCAATTTTGTTTAAAAACAAGGGGTCGTGATTGTTTGCTTTCATTTCGGATAAATTTTACTGGTACTTACTTTAGGTCATCATCTTTCAAATAAAACCTAAATTTAACTTCATAGATAGATTATTTAAAATTTGTGGTGATACCTCGGGCAAACACACACATGTGCACGAACGCAGTACGGAGAGGGAGGGAAGGAGAAAGAGAAGGAGCTTTTCGCATAGACAGGGACGTTATTGTAGTGTAAGAAAGTAACTACACCGACCTATCCACATATTGCAATTGAATTACTCATACACGCATATGTTCGTGATTAATGAGAAGCGCACACACGCATTAGCTTTCGCACAGAAAGAAGGACTTATATATAAAAAAGTCTTTTAAATTTATTTTTTAAAGCGAAAATCTTTTCCTAATGACTTAAAGATTAAAAATAGATAAAAAAAAAGGAAGAAGAAAGAAAAGAATGATATCTTGAAAGACGCGTTTAGAAATAATAATATTGATTTTATAAAAAATAAAAAAAAGAAGGTGAACAAACAGAAAAAAAAAGTAAAAACGTAAGAAAAAATAAAACAGAGAAGGAAAAAAGAAAAGACCGGGTTGTGTAAAAAAAAGGAAGATATGGAAAAAATAGTAGGAATAATTAGAAAAAATAAAAATTACGTAGACTGAAAGAAAAAGAAAGTAAATTGATGTTATTTTTTTCTCTTCACTTAGTTAAAAAAACTTCAAAGTTCAATACACACACTATGTATGATACAGAGACTAGAAGACCACTTGTTATTTTTAATTTGTTATTTTTCCCAAAAAAATGAAAAAAGAAAGAAGCGTAACTTAGTTTGGTCCCGAGGCCACACATATGGGAGCATTCAGTAAAGATCGAAGTTGTTACTAGTCGACTATAACTAGCTACTTTATTATTACCCAACGCCGAGGCATCCCCAGACAGCAAACCCGTTGGCTTACCTTCAGTGAACATACGGATTATTATTGTACACTTACACAGTGATATTAAAAGAGGCAGGCACTTAGCTGCTATGACGAGTCACTGTGGACCAATTGTCATGTAACCAACAGAAATTTGGGAGTGTGTGGGGGAAATTGATTTCAGATGCGCCTTCGCGTTGTACTAGCAATTGGTCCGTTACTCTATCGACTAATAATATCTTTATTTATTTATTTACTTTTTTTTTACCAATCACCTGATTCATTCAGTCTATTTCTATCGACTTGCACAAAAGCAGGTATGAACTGCTTGCACAAAAGTTCGAACGAGCAGGTTATGAAAAGGAATACCATGTATTTATTGTATTTTTAATATAGACAACTTCACCGAGGAACATTATGATTATGACGCTGAACACCTGTTAATTCCATCCCCGCTTTCCCCACTCAATTTATTTAGGTGGAGAGAAGGGATTGAGATTTTTGCTGGGATTGTGATTTATTTTTCCCCAAAAGAGGGAAAATACTCTTCATTTCAAACGGAGGAAAACTATTTCGGAACTTTAATTAAACAAAAATTTCACTATGGTGAGTTTCAAACTTGATTGTATGGCTTTTTTAAAACTTTTTTTTTTTTTTTTTATTATTGTTTATAATTTCGTGTTGAATGTTTGTTGTTGTAAAGTCTTTAACAAACATTTATCAACATTCTTTACACAGTAAAGAAGACAGGAAACTAAAAAAATACAAAACAAAAAACCCCAAAAAACCCTTTCTTTTCTTTTCTTATAAATTGTGACACTGTAGTGTAGTGTAGTGTAATAACAGTGAATTAGTTATTTTTTTTATCTTATAGTTAGTAGTTCATCTTACCATTTTTATAATTTCGTAGCTTTATTTTTCCCCTCATTTTTTATTACGTGGTTCGGTTTGCGTGGCTCTGGTGAAAAATGAAGCATTAAAATTCAATTTATACAGTGACAATATAGTTGGATGGTCTTTTTCGATCATTAAGGAACTTAAGGATGAAAATTGAAAAATACCGTTCTTACTTAAAATTAATATTTAAAATCTATCTATAGATAGAAAAGAAAAAAAGATGAAAAAGAAAAGGAAAAAGATAAAAAAAAACAAACAAAGCAACTTGTTACTTGATTCAATCAGTGAGGCACTACTACTCAATTTTTTTACGATTAAACCTGTCTTTTTTTATATTTTTTATTTTATCATTTCACCCCAAAGCAAGGTGATAATGCTACTATGACACCAGGGGTTACTGAGAGTGAAAGAGAATGCGAAAACTTGAGTGAACAGAAAAGACTAAAAAGTAGTGTCAAGCCGGGTTAGTTCTTGGGTGGGAGAGCGTTTCGGAGCACCGGCTACTGTAAGCAAACTTCGCCAAAAACAGAATTTACAAACTAAAATGAAAAGTTTGTTGAAGGTAGTTTTTATTATTTATTTTAGGTAATGAATTACAAATTTAAAATTAAACCAAATTATTAGAAAGTAAAACGACAAAAACTTGTAAAGAAAGCGCTCTTTCTGGTGTAAAAATTTATTGATATCGGTAATCGATCATCGCTAAAAAAAGAATCCTAGATTAACAATTAGGCTAAACACATTTTCTTTGACACTAAATTTTATGGTTAACGTTTTTAAAGATGTTTCTATCACATGAAATACTTTTCCTATCTCTTTCACTCATTTTTTTATTTTTTTTTTTTTAATTTTTTTGAGGGATGGGGATACCATGGAAATAATAATTAGTCTCCATTCTCCAATCTCCATGGAGGAGAAAACTGTATGCTTTGATAAATAGGCTTAATAATTTAAGAGACTTTATTTAAATCGTCTCCTCACAGTTGTGGGGTGTCCATGCAAGCGTTTAATGGCCAAAGTTAAGAAGAAAGATCAAACATTTCCTCACAACCATTGTCGGTGGCATTCATCAACACTCCCGACTTTTTGCAATGTGGTACGTGCTGTCTCAGGTCGTAATTCCCGGAACTAAGCATTTGTTTGCTAACCACGAAGTACCCCAAAACAAGGCGGAGAATAGTACACTGATTTCAGTCCGGGAAATTTGTTCGTTTCCTCATGGTAATAAAATGTGATTGTGACAGAAGGTCGGTTTAAAAATGTGGGATATCCTGACGTGTCCATTACTTTCACCTAATGTGGATGGAACTCACTTTGTTGGTCTGTGAGAAGAGCTTGCTTAGTCTTCTTAGCCATTGTGCTTCTTATGTTTGAGCCTTTGATTGATTGATTGATTGAATTGAAATTCACTACTGACTGAGTAATAATGCTAATGGTCTCGGAATAGTTCATTAACGCTCTATATTTCCATGTGACCCTTTGAGCGTGAATGAAAAAAATTAACACTTTTTTTTTGGAGAGTTGGACAATTAGAATCTTTTTTAATAGTTAGATTTTTTTTACAATCAAACACATTATTACAACAACAATGATAATGTGGATTTTGTTACAATCGAATAATTTTAATAATTATTAATATTTTCATGTTATAAAAATAGGTTTGTTTGGTGATGGAAGCGGTTTATTTTTTTCTTCATTCTCTAAAAGACGAAGAGTTGAATAATGACGGTGCGAATGTCGAAGAAAACTGAAAACTTTCATCGAGGAACAATAATATAATTTTGAGGAGGTGGAGGTTGCGTGTGTTCATGAAACCACGTGATTATTGCAAGTCAGCCATTTTTTGACAACTTTGTAAACAAAAGTGAAATTGTCTGTTTAAAAATCTTGTAAAATTCAATTACACTTTTTTCAAATTAGAAAATTTAAAGTATATACTCAATGTAAATGGAAACAAACATTGCTTAATTTTTTAGAAAAAATTTAGTTGAAAATAAGAGAAGCATGTCTAACAGTGGTGATTTGGTTTTGTATGGAGGTGTAAATTGACATTTATATCAATGTATCAGCAACTATTGTCAGGGCAATTTATTGGATGGAAGGGCAGAAGTGACAGTATTTTCATATTTTAAGCGAACAAGCTTATTTAACTTTAAAGTAATTCTTAAAAATTAAATACTTTCAAAAGTCTAATATTTTATTGATTTTTTGGTACTGAAGATATGACCAAAGCCTACACTGCTTCCCTCCATAAAATCGAATATAAAAGGAAAAATTGATAATTGCAATATGTCTCTCATTGAAAAAGAAAAAATTGATTATATTTAAAAAATGAAAAAATATTTAGTGAAATATGTAAAAAAAAGAAAAAAAAATTATTTTGGAAATGCAACAATAATGGTCAGTCAGAGAATTTGTCACAAAATCAATGCAATTTATGAGGCTGGATCCTTGCTACCAGGAAAAACAACTCTTAAAACACAGGACATTATTTCTGAATTGTGCCTTCATAGTTTTGCTGGAAAAATTTTTAATAAATTTTTTGGCATATTAAAAAATTATTGTAAAAATAGAAACACTTTGTGGATTGTAATAAGTTTACAAATTTAAGATTTGTAAAAATAGATATTTTGATTTCCAGAGATACACATATTCAAACTTAATTTAAAATATTAACAAATTTATCACATTTTGTATTTAAAATTGAAAAAAAAAAAGAAAACAATTCTTGTAAAAATTCATTTTTCAATGAAAAAATATTTTGGCTTCAGACATTAATATTCATAATCTATATTATTCATAAAAGCAATTAAAAGATTTTTTAATTAAATAATATCCAAGTTTTATTGGGTTTGTATTTTTTGATTCAGAGCTAAAGTTTGGGTAGAAATGCTGCTATATTCTTCAAAATCTTCTGCATTTAATTAAAAAATTACACATTCGAGTTTTTGTAAAATTAAGTAAGGGGGTGTGTAGCAATGTAAAAAAAATATTTTTACCATGACTTTCTAAAAAAACAAACATTTCTAAAATAATTTCATACATTTTTGAAAGTTTCATTAAAATCCAATAATTATTTAACTTTTGCAAGAATTTTCAAATTAATGTGTTTTTCAACTGAAAAAAATAATGTTAAATATTACATGACTGCTGACATAAACAAAAAAAAACAAGATTTTCAACCAAAATTTCAAATATACTAAAAACGAATAAAAAATTTTAAAAAAGAATTAAAAAACACCAAATAAATAGTTATATAAACTCATTGATTCATACCTTCTTGTACATTGTAATACAAATAGTAAACAATCAACTAATCGCCATAAAACCAAAATTTTTTTCTTTCTTTCTATATTATATGATTTCCTCTTGTTCTTCATGGCTTGGAATAAAAATTGGGCCTTTCTCATCTTATATAAGAAATACCAAATTTCTTCATGCACTACCTGTCTGAAAATTAGATACTCCTGTGTCCCTGGCTATGGACCTGATTGACTTGGAGGGATCATTGTTGATTATGGAATGGATCTCACCAACAAATTCAAAACTTCTTTTCTTATCAGAACAATCAGAGTGAGTTTTCCAAACTGCCATACTTCCTAACCGCAGTTAGATTCTTCCAACTTTTTCTGAATCCCCTGCACTGTCCTCAGTTTTGATACCCAATGAATGCCAAGCAATACAGGATGCCATTTCCAAATTTCTGGCAGAGTGAATTGCATCATGGTGGTCTTTTTCTCACAGATAGTGCTCAACTGACCCTATTATACTGTGCAGTTGACAAAATGGAAAATGAACAACATGCATGCATGAAATTAAAAATATGCATGCATGAAATTAAAAATATAAGATATACAGTTAATGAAAGAATTGTGGAGTTTATGATGACATGATGATCCTGACTCTGGCCTTAATTGATCAGTTAATGAGTACATCCTCTGATAGAAGGTGACAACTATAGAACTCCCAGTGATAATCAAACTCACTTCAGTCATATGAAAAAGTGCTGAAAAGTTCTAAGCTCATACTTCTCAAAATATGACTAAATGACAAAAAAGCATTTTATTTTTTAAAGGGCTTTTTAATGCTTTTCAATACTCATTGTAATAACTGGCTAGTTAAACTTGCTTACTAATGAACCACTGGAAGTAGATTGTTTCTATAAATGTTTAGAAAGATGTGTAGATGTTTGAGAGTGACTGATATTAAATTGTCATTTTAAGATTAGGAATTTGCTAATAAAAAAGGAAAATCTATTTTTAAAGAGTTGGTTTTAATTCATTAATGATATTACCATATAGCTTATTATTAATGTTAACTGACAAATATCCCTGAACTGAAATATATACTTTTTATCACAGGCACCTTTTCCACCAAATCTTAAGAATGACAAGTGGTCCTGAGGTTAAAGATAGCTTAATGTCCTTATGAAGGATACTCTCTAAGTGTAAATTTTAATTACTATAAAAGAGCGTTTCTTAAACTATGGGTTGTGACCCCAAATGGGGTTGCAAAGTGAACTGCTGGAGTGGTGAAATTTAAATTCAAACACTTGAATTTCAGTTTATATGTTATTTCACAAATACACAATATTTAATGTTATGTGACACACAAGCACTGTGGTAATAAAATGTGTGTGTAGCGCTGTTGTGACTAGTGCAGTGACTACATATATATTTTGGGGTCGTGAAAAATCTTGTGATGAAAAATGGAATAAAGAATGAAAAAAGTTTAAGAAGTGTTGCTATAAAACAAAGAAAAATATTAAATTTAATACTTGAAGAACAAAAGTTATTTTGTTCTGACTCTTGTTAAATACCAAATATACTCAAATATAGTGTGAGTTTTCATGCTCAGTTTTTTACACAAAAAATAGTAAGTTGCATTATACACAGATAATCTTTTTGAAGAGGTTAAAAATCACACATTTTTGGTGACCAGTTGCACTATACACAACTAAATTTTTTCTGAAGGGGTTGAAATTCACGAAAAAAATTCCAGGGTCACACTATATACACCCTTGGGCAAATATATATATATATATATATATAAAGAAATATAGTCTTAAGGTATGCTATATTTATGGAATAAAGTGCTCAATATCAGAGATAGAGCGTGTAAATATATAAAAGTGAACATAGAAGTCAACACTTAGAGGTGACAGTCTGTTTCATGCTATATGCAATCATCAGGCCACATATGCTGTTATTTTTCTCAGCTATTTATATATATACGGGTTAGTGGTGCATTGTGGGTATTCTATTATGGCGGTTATTTTACCGGAAGACGTTTGTTTATTTATTTGGGTCACAAAACATCTTTCACAAATAGTAAATATGCGAACAGTACAATGCTTTCTAAGTATATCTGGGAAATTAAAAACAAAATGCACATCACACCAAAAATATCTTGGAAGATAAGGAAAAAATCATCGGCCTACAACAACCAATCAAAAACTTGCAAACTTTGCTTGGAGGAAAAAATAGCTATCATTACTTTCCCAGACCAAAATAAATTATTAAATAAAAGATCCGAGCTCATCTCAAAATGCAGGCATGAAAATAAATTTTTACTACGTAACCTAAAAAAGGAAAAACGGAAAAAATAAAATAAAAACAAATAAATATACTAATAAAAAAAAAAAAAAATAGAAATAAAAAATGAATAAATACTATGTTGCTTAAAAACCGAAAATATACAAGTAAAATAAATTGACCTAAATTCATCCAAGTAAATAAATAAACAAACCAATCCCAAATAAAGATAATCAATAAAAACTTGTTCCCGCCAAAATAATAGCTAGAATGAACCACAACAATCAACCCCAAAATTGAACAAATAGCTTTAATTAAACTCTCAAACCAAAACAAAACTGTTAAATAAGTGATATAAACAAATTTTTACTACGTTAATAAATAAATAAATAAAATAAGAAACAAAAATAAAAACAAGCAATATAATTTGACCCAAATAAATAAACAAACGACTTCCGGTAAAATAACCGCCATAATAGAATACCCACAATGCACCACTAACCCGTATATATATAAATAGCGAGAAAAATAACAGCATATGTGGCCTGACGATTGCATATAGCATGAAACAGGCTGTCGCCTCTAAGTGTTGACTTCTATGTTCACTTTTATATATATATATATATATATATATATATATATATATATATATATATATATATATATATATATGTGTATATATATGTATATATATATGTGTGTATATATATATATATATATATATATATATATATATATGCATGTTTCATTAAAAACGATAGACAAGGTACTACGGTTCAGCTTTTTATTTAATTTTTCTTGTGTTCGAACAAGAGCTTTCTTTTCTGGACAAAGAGTGTGTAAAAACTGTCCAAATGTTTTATAGTTCCAAGCGCGTAAAACATTTGGACAGTTTCCATAAATGAAGGATTGCTGCCTAAATATATATATATATATATATATATATATATATATATATACACACACACAACCTTGTGCAAATTAATTGAAACAAAACAAATAATTCTATTTATTTACTTTTATTTCATATTTTTCCAATGAAACATGACCCAGTGCATTCCACAAAGTCATTCCTTGGAGATTGACCACATATTTTCGACTGGATTTAAATCAGGAGAGTTTCTGAGCCAATCTATAGTACTTTGATTTTCTCACTGGTAAGGCTTGCCAGTGTGTTTGTGCAGCATTACAATTTTTGCACACTTCCATGAAGTAATATCCATTGCAGACAATGACCGTAGGACAACTAATCAGCAGTAGATACAATAGTGTCTGGGCATGATGAAAATCTGATGCAATCATGGATGATACAATGTTTTTCAAGGCCAAACAAATTTCATCATACACCTTGAAAATAAATTCATATTACTTCACACTGCTGCAAATGATCTAATCTGAGGAAAAATATAGAAATTGATTACACACTGTAATTCCAGTAGGTTTTAAATTGACTGTATTGTGAAAGAAAGGAAACTAAAGCAGTTGTTTCAATTAATTTGCACAAGGGTGGAAGTTAAGTATTTAAGGAAACAACAGTAAAAGACATGAAATTCAATAGTAAAATTCGTGAATTCAATATATATTATATTTCTAACAAACAATGGATGCAAAATTAATATGCAAGAGAAACATTAATGAATTCAAACATCAGGTAACATTTTTTTTTCTAGTTATGCAGATTATTTTAAATGACAGTAGGAAAATAGGAATAAAACCATTTCAGTAAATTTCCTTTATGAAAAGAATAAGTGTTTTAATAGACAATGGAAAATGCAACATTGAAATATGAATGAGCATTTGATTAGTGAAAGATGCATTCTAAAATCTATAATCTAAACAAAGTACCAAGAAACAAAAAAATTTTGTTAGAAATGAAGAGTACTGAATTGCTATGTGACATTCATCCTCTTGTATGACAGTAAATGCTGGAAGAACTCACCACAATTGAAGAGAGAACTGGTGGCATCAGAAAATGTGATTCTACAGAAGGTTACAGAGAATTCCATAAACAGTGCAAGTAAGAAACAAGGAAGTCTCCAAGAAAATAGCAACAAAAAGAACACATACTCAGAATCAGGAAAAGACAGCTGAAATTCATTGGACACATATTGAGGAAGGAGGACCTGGAAAACTGGGCTAGAGTAACAGTTTAAATGTGCATATAGGATGAGCGAACTGCTCGTGAGGTAAACTGTCCGAGCATTGGCACTGGAATGACAAGGCGCATGTGTCATGGAGTCTGATCAAGGCTGGCAGAATGCCCAATATGTAAATTCTCTGGCTTGGCAAAAACATATAAAAAGGTGATTGTTCATTGAGAAGTCAGTAGGTTTTTGCGCTCAACACAGGTCACATGCGTACTGAACCAGAATCTGTTGTAAATCTGTTTCCAGAATCCCAGGTTTCCCACTACAAAAACTTGATAAAATTATTCTTGTAAATAAAAAAAATCTAATAAATAGTGTTTAATATTTTTGTTGTAAATTCTCAAGAATAAAAATAAAATGTATAAATTCACTTTCATATGTTTAGGTTTTATTACAGTTTTAATCATTTTTTAAAACAATAAACAGTGCCAAGAAGTAAAGTTAGTTAAAATAATAGCAGTGTCAAGAGAAGACCCCATCCTTTTGGTACTTAAGGTTAAAGTTAGCCAATAATGGGAACAGAGACTGAAGAATTTTTGTCTTTGGTCTCTCTCTCTCTATATATATATATGCATATGTACACCCTGCGTTAAATCTTCTTAGTGACCTATCCTACTGTAACTAGACAAATAAATAAGAGTTTAAGTCTGTTTTTTCTGTTTGAAAGACCAGCACAGTCAGTCTTCTTATCTCTATTTTCATTAAGGCTAATACAATATTTCCATGGTAACCAATCAATTACAAAGAAAAGAAAACAGTAAGCGAAAGAGATGGGGTAAGTATTTTATGTGACGCAAACATGCTACTTTAATTAGTATGGTTAACTTGTTAACCATACAATTTAGAGCAAAATAAAATTTGTATTATTAGTCTAACTGTTAATCTAATTCATTTTTAGGTAATGTCTTTAAAGTTTGAGTCCAGGAGGATTTATTACCAATATCAATCATAATTACACCAGTACTAAATACAGAGAAAGAAAGAGTAATGAAAAGATATTTTTTCTAGTGTGTGTTGTGTGTTAGAAAGCAGGAAGTAAGATAGTGTTCATGGTCAGGAATTGAATGCAAGTGTTACTGACAGAATATGGCTATGATGTAATGTATATTAATTACTAATGGTTTTATATTAAAAATAGATTTGAAACCAGGAAGAAATGGATTTGACCATTGATGAATGGTCAAGAATCAATGCAAGTGCTACTCACAGAATGAGGCTATTATATTTTGTTCAAAACACAAACAGTATAATGGAAATAATAAAAGTAAATTTGACTAAAATATACGTAATTTACTATAAGAAAAAACCTACAATGTGAAACATGTTAAGAAAATAATTTGATGATAGTCTGTCGTCAGTGAAAGCTTCATGTTGTATCCAAGATTTTAATTTCTTTGCTGATTGCTTCCTTTATAATGATGATGACTACATTCATCACTAATGTGTAGGTTCTGGACTGTAAGCTTCCACTTTCGCCAAAACCTACTCTCGTCATCCATTCCCTATCAACATTTAGCTTTGCAAGAGTTGGTTGAAAATGAAAGAAAATTTGTTTACAGTAGATCTCAATTTGTCAAGAAGTGACCCACACACTTGATTTCATGACCTTCCTCTGCGGCACATATGGAATGAGACACATAGAATCTAGTTATGAAACTGCAACAAACTGCTGCCGACTTGTAATTTTGAGTGGCGCCTTCTGTAGCATGTCTGTCATGCATAGCCTGTTTCATCTGCTAGTTCAACTGTTGGAGTTGGTCTGCAATATGCAGTCAAATGAAGCTTTCACTTTGTAATCATTCTGTTGTGCCCAAGACAATAGTTATTGCCTTAGTTATACTCCATTTAACTAGATGATTAGTCTATTTCGGTAATAATAACAATAAAGAAACTAATATCACTGTTTTATTTCTGGTGTTGCTATTGGAAATATGACATCACCACTAGCTATTATTTAATCCACAGTGTGCACCAAATACCACTCCTACTATTTCTGTTTTTAGCAAAAAGATGTAGCACCCTTCTCAGGCTGAGGGGTTGGCTATAAAACTTCATCAGAGACCAATCTCCATGAATTCTTTAATATAAGAACTTTTTCTACCTTCACATGCACAGTTATTTATGTGAATTTTATTATGAACTTTAAGTACTGTATATTTTTGACTGTGTACAGACAGAAGTATTATTTTTCTGTTTGAATTACTGGGTTGTAGTCTCTACATTATGTACAGTTGGACTAATGTTTCACTTTTCTTGTTATTATCACAATACTTTGACCGTTGTGCTCTTCAGCATTCTTCAAGTGTCTGTTAATCAGGGAATTCTGAACTGAACCATTATTTAATATATAGAGGTGGATTGTTCTGTTGTCCATGTCTTGAGACATTTGCAGAAGGTTAGAGGGCACAAGGACATTAGAAATTTTTCCATTTGCTTAGCTTTTAGAACACTTTTGCTAGTTCAATGCATGTTAGAATCTCAGTTTCACATTTTCCATCCTCTGTTAAGACTTCCTAGATACTTGACCATCTCCAATTTGCAAGTTGCATATTAGGTTTTTTTTCTTTTGCTGATGACCATACTTTCAGTCTTCTTGCAGTTGATGGTTAGTTCTTTTTTGTTCTCACTTTATTCTACCATCCTGTCTAGGTGGTCCTGTAGTTTTCTTTCCAAGTCAATTATCAGCACAGTGTCATCTGGATATCTTATATTGTTAAGATTACACCCACCAATAATAAATCCTGGTAGGATCTCCAGTTCTCTTAGCATAGTGTCATTGCAGACATTGAATAAATCTGGGAAGAAGACATATCCTTCTCTCTTGCTCCTTTCTATTTTTGTGTGGATCCTCAATTCAGTTTATATCCATATGCAAGCAGTTTGATCCCAATATAAGTTCTGTTTTATTTTTCTGGTTGCATGTGTATGTGTGTATATGCGCTCGGCAGTGTATAGAAGGGAACGAACAAAACCAAGGCTCGAAATAACTGTAACAGCTTTTATTTGTGGTCAAAACAGAGTGCAAGATAGTGGTATTTTGTGGGGAAAAAAGTTGGCTTTCACAGTTAACAGAGCTCTTCCCTTGAGTAGATGTTTCAAAGAGAGATTTCTCCACTTGTATCCATGTGGAACAAGAAATCTTTAGGTTCAAGCTGTCAAGACCAGTACAGGTTTTTTGTAGCAAGGGTTGTGAGTGGTTCTTTGAGCTGGCCTTGAAGGTAGTGGCTGCTGAAAAGGAAAAGTGGAAAAAGAGGTTGAATAAGGCTCAGGTAGAATTTTTATGATTTCTGGGACTTCTGGTTGTTCCCTGCTGATTACTTCCATTGCTGGTACTGTTGAATTGGGCAAGGTAAGGAAGCCCCCACATGCCAAAATATCCAACAAGTGAGATAGTTCTGGATTATTTTAACATCTTTTCTAAATATTAGAAAAACCAAAACCTTACTTAAGTATCAGTCAGTTATGTGCCATGCATGATACACGCTTAGGAAATCATGTATCTTTCGATACGTAACTGACGTGTCATATTTTTTCCTGCAGTAGGTTGCCATTTCTTTCTGCGATAGACCAGTTGCCATCCAAAGCTATAGAACCCAGTCTGTCCTGCTATTTACCCATAGCTGGTGGGAGAAGAAGAGAATTCATACCTTTCTCAAAGGTATTAGCACATGTGAATGTAATTGCTCTGACTGGAATTCAAACTCCGCTCTCCGATTACTCAATCTGAGTCGCTATCCATTACTCTACCGTACTGGGTTCAAATACAACTATGATAACTATTGTTTCAATATTCAATCTTCTTTTAGAGAAAAAAATATGCTGTAATATGTAATTAGGAATCAATGGAATGTTTAACATATTGAGGTGCCTCATTTTGGTTTAATGTTTAACAAGTTGTTCTAGTAGAACTTGTCCTGAATATAATGATAAATTACATCTAGTAGTAAGGCCTCTGATCAGGAGATTGGAGGTTTTGAGGAGCGTGGAATCCAGAGAACAACAGGAAGTTCCCAGGTCCACTCTGACCCGGGATGGTAGTACCTGTTAGGGCCCCAGCTATGAGCAAGTAGTGAACCCTAAACAAAAATCAACAGTACATTTTTATAGTAAAATGATAATCAATGCAACACTAAATATAAAAATATATTTTTATAGTAAAATTACCAATTTTGGGACTTATAAACTTAATGTCACAGTAACCATTTTTTTTTACCAGAACTCATATTGCAATTTTGTTGTTATTATTGCTTTTCTCTAGCATGCCGTATTACTGGTTCCCATATTGTATTCATTTCTATGCTTGGCTGGCTTAGGAGATTTTTATGGCCTAGCATATGTGCTGATTCCTTAAGTTTCCATGTTTTCCAGTGATGTTCTCTATTATTTCAACCTGATCCTACAGGGGATGGTGATCTTCGTTTTCTCTCCCAATGTGTCAGCCAAGCCTGATTTTTCTATTTCCCCTTGTGTTACAGCTTTACGATGTTCTTGCAGTCTTACCATAAGGGGGCAGTCTGTTTCTCCTTTAGATTTCTTACAACAGCTACATGAGATGGCATACACATGGTCCTTAGTCATGTTCTTCTCTATGAGGGGTCTTACTCAGAAGAGGTGCCTGTGAAGTGTTGTCCAGCTTTTGAAGGTTGTCCTGATGTTATATGGCCCACAGATCTTTTGTATTTTTTCTGATAATCCCTTCACAGACCGAAGCTGTTTTCTGAGCATTATTATCCTCTTGTATCCTTCTATTCCAGTTTGTCGAAGCTCTTGCCATCTACTCAGGGTAGTTGTTACATTGTAGGGTACTATTTATACTGACCATTTCTTGATCATATGTCTCTGGGTCACCATTTATGACTTTTGCTTGATGTTGTAGGCAGTGTACGATCCCTTTCTTTACACTGTATGGGTGGTGGGAGTTGAAGTTGAGATATTTTCCGGTAAATGTTGGTTTGTGGTATACACTTATCTTGAACCCATGCTCTGTTTGAGATATTAGTACATCCAGGATCACTCCATTGCGAATTGTATCGTTGATCTTATTGAGTTCACGTAGTCTAGTGGTAGCTGGACATCTTCTGAGGCCCCTCTGTCCCTGATTACCAATAGTGCCTACTCCATGGCTACCTTGGTGAATAAACTCACCATGTCCAAGTTCATCATCTGGTTGGATTGGATGGGAGCATATTTGATTATTTCCATGAACAGAATATTGCCTTTGTGAACATGACAATAAAGATGAGAACAACAGTCCAAACAATGTAAATAATTACAATACCTCATCTCAGAAATATATACAAAATATTGTTTTTTTAAAGAAAGCTGAAATATAAATAGTTACTCTGCAAACTACTGGGTGAAACAACAAAGCGGCATCTCTTTGTGTCTGTCTTTAACTTAAAAATATTTTAATTAAAAAAATTGTCTGTTTGAAGAAAGTTAAAATGAAAATATTTACTGTATAAACAACTTGTAAATCATTATGCACCGGACACACCACACAAACACACATGCAATCACAGACTTTTAGTACAATATAGATAGCTGGTAAATATTTATAAGTGTTACTTTTTTTGTAGTCAAAACGGTTTTAATGTTGACATTTGTTACAATAGGTGAGAGGTTGGTGGAATGTTTGACTTTGATCACAAATGAAATAAATACAGGTATACAAAAAAGCATGCTTTGCAAAACGTGAGGGAATTAGCCTTAAATGATGATTAGATATATCTGTAGGCAGCGAACACACATACTTAAGCATAGACCAAAATTAAGGTGGATGCTAATTATAATAATTATACTTTACGGATTCATCAAGTGTAAAGTTATCGTCAGGAAAAAGATAATAATACCTACTTTATAATATCACATCCATTAACGTGGTACATTCATTAAGTGTTTTAATCTTTGATGTAACAATTTATTAGCTGCAAAATACTAAGTGACAGTAATTCTTTTCAAATCTCTAATACAGTTCCTAGAATTTGTGCTTTAACAATACTGGTTCCAAAGCTTCCTCTGATCTCTAATTGTGCCATTACCTCCATGAAGGTCTTGGAGATTGTTCTTATTGCTTTAGTTATTATGATTGTTCTAATCATAATAACCAAAGCAGTGCTAACAATCTCAAGACCTTCATGGAGATAATGGCACAATTAGAGATCATTATCATACTTCACAATTCCTGCAAATTTGGGTCATGGTTCTGATATCTTTCCATATTTTCAATCTCTTTCAATTTAAATCATACTTTACTGGAATGGCCACCTCCACTATTTGATGTAACGATTGAATGTGGTTTGTAATAAATGCAGCATCATCATTGGTTTTCAAGAGATGCATTAAGAATTTTGTGAAATTCGATTAATAGTTTATAATAGCAGACCATTTTGTTTGGACTGAAACTCAGAAGGTAATTAACTTTGTTGGAAACAGCAGCCATGTCAGTTTGAGTAGATGACAAATAAAAAAGCAACAGGTGTGGGAAAAATTTGAATGCAAACACAAAACAAATAAACAGCATAAAAGAAAAAGATTAATGCATACTGATAAGAAATTAGAAGAATGTGTTCTCTGTATATGATAAAGTGAAGTGCCAAAAATTAAAAACAGCTACTTAATAATGTGTAGCTCCAATCTTCATCTGAATAATGGTGGCTATGTGATATGGAATGGAATTTAGGAGGTGATGGAGGCTTTGCATGAGTATATCTACCAATGGACATTCTAGGACTGTCTATAACTGTAAGACTTTTTTTTTTTCCTGCACCTAATGATTAAGTACTAATTTCATTTTTTTTTCTTGATGGAATAATTTTCCATAGGCCACCCAGTTAGGAAAATTCTCATTCATCGGTAATATTTGAAAATTAACATTTGCAAATGAAGGCATAGTCAAAGATACATAAGTGAAAAATAAACATTTTTTTTAATTTAAATATATTTTTATGTAAATCTCTGTCAGTTTAAAAGTTATTTGTGGCACTTCATTATTTCAACTTGTACAGGATTGTTAATGTACTTCGGTGTAATTTTCTTTGGGTTATCCATATAAATTTGTGAATTAGGGTTTGTTGCATTGAGTAGAATGTTAATTTTTCTTTTATTAAAGTATTTTAAAGCTAAACTAGACCATCCATGCCTATTGGGATCCCAATAAAATTGTAGTCTTGTGTCAAACTAACCTAAGATTAGTAGTAAATATCTTTAAATCCAAAAAGAGTGCTTAACGATTTATTTTGTGAAAAACTAATGTTGTCCTCAAATTCTATCAATAAAACAGGATTAACATTATAAGCAAATACTTGCAAAGCCGTGGCACGCCAGTAGTGTCTGTGACATAATCATCTCACATTAAAGAGAAGGAATTAGAGTTTTGTAGGTCAGTGGTTGCTTTTTTATACTTCTCTACTTCATATGAAATATAAATGGAACAAGTATCAGTTCCCATGGTCAACACCTGAAATAAACAGCTTATAAATTTCATTTCATCTCAAAGTGAAAAAAACAAAGTAGTGATGCTATAAATATTGGGATATGCCAAAAATAAACAGTGTTTCTTTTAAATGAAGAGGTGAAAGTTCTGGATTTAATGTGGAAAGATAAATAATTGGATATTGAGGTACTTTATCTCTACGGCAAGAACAAATCTTCTATTCTTGACACAGCATCACATCACTTTAATTATTACAGTACAATTTTTGTGTTTTATTATTAGTTATTGTTATTAATCTTTCATTGTGCATAATTTATAAATTAAACTTTTATATATATATATATATATATATATATATATATATATATATATATATATATATATATATATATATTTATATTATTTTATATGTGCAGTACTTATTGAAAAGTGCTCAATACCAGTGACTGAAAATACAAAACAGCATTGTCACTATATCCACAAAGAGAACCCACTTAACCAAATTGGTGATGAAAGGCCCAGACCAATAGGAGTGTACGTGTGCATGTCTACATGTGTGTATGAGGAAGTGTAAGTTTGAAAAGAGTCAAGAACACCTCAACCTGTCCCTTGTTGAAAGAACATCACTACATACAGGCTCGACACCAAAATAGAATTACAATTGCATATATATGTATGCTTGAAAGCATGGATTTGTATCTGTACCTAATCTTGGATTGTTTATATGGGTGTGTTTGTGTGAATTAAAATCCATACAGTTGTATGTATCTGTGTATATCTGAGAGTGTCATCTCAAAACAGACACAGAGGAGAATTTTCCCCTCACACAGCCAAACATAAAGCACAAACAAGCATAAATAGATTCAATTTTTAAAAAATAAACCAGTGTGTTTGATGATCACAAAAACGCGAAACCCAGGGTCACAAACTCATATCCATACAACTAAATGTATATATATATATATATATATATATATATATATATATATATATATATATATATATATATACATATATTTACACATACACATATACACATGTGTATATATACAAAAAACAGTGTGTTTTTTTTGTTTTTTTATACTAATGTTCACCTAATATAAGGCCTAAGGACAACTCAAGGTAGAGAGTTACTGTATGGAGTTGTTTTAATGTCAGAAAGAGCAAGATAGCAGGAAAGATAAACAGCTATTTCTTCATTTGAAGAGGTCAAGAATTGAAGTAGATTTTAGAAGGAACCAGAAACCCAATCCTAAACAGCAAACAAGGGATGAACCTCTACTCCTGTTCAAAAGACTGGGGAGGAGTGAACCAGATAATATCTACTTCTATTATATCAATTGTTCAATATGTTTTCCTCTTTAATATCTCAACTTCACCAATTGATGAACAGTAATAGATTAACAAAAAGCTAACTTGTACTTAACATCAGAAAGAGAAATTTTTAGCGCACGTGATGAGGTAAGAGGGCTTGGAAAATCTGATACTCACAGGACAGATTGAAGGCAAGATAGAGGAAAATGATGCATAACTGTTGTATCCTTAAAGAAACTTACAAACAGACAAAGGTGGTACTTGAGTGAAAGGAACAGCAACACGGGCATAGATGAAAGAAAGAGAGGTTTATTTTAAAAAGAATACACTACTGAAAGACAAAGAATTGGTTAGCAATCTAGTAATTTCCAAAGCAGGTCTATGAGGGATATCCTGAGCTCACTATATATATATCTACCAACATAGTCAGTCCACAACATAACTATACTTAAACATGAAAACAATAAACAAAAACTAAAAATTCTTGAAGCTATATACATAAAACAGTTGAAACCTAACCTGAACAAAATAAACTATGAAATCTCCACAAATATTCTTAAATGCCTATAATTGATAACAGAAGCCATTGGTTTATACTAACGGCTTCCTATACTTAATACTTCTCATTTTCACTCTTGCATGGTCATGTGTGACATCACGAGCTGCGACGCAATTTTTGCTTCTGTGTCTCGTATATACAAGTTAGTCGTTGCTTTGAAATTTTTCATGCAACAAAAACAGATTATCATTATTGTTTTGTCCGTGTATTGGTTGATATATTGAAAAGTAATTGCCATCTTTGATAATGGCTTACGTAAGCTGAAAGCTTAGATTGGATTTAAACATGTATCAATATGGTGATTTCCTTTCGTTTTTCAATGATAATTTTATTAAGCTTATCAGACAATATGAGAGGGTTTCTTTTCTGAGCCCTTTCTCCAATTATCTTCCAAACATTTTCTATTGGATTCAGGTCAGGGCTCTGGGCTTGCCACTTCATTAGGGTGATTCCTTTTTCTTCAAATAAAGCCATAACCTTCTGAGCCTTGTGGCAAGGTGCATTGTCCTGCATGAAAATAGGAGATTCATAAAGATTATGGTGTAATCTTGGTACCACATGCTGCTGAAGAAGCCTTTTGT
This sequence comes from Acanthosepion pharaonis, assembly GCA_903632075.3. NCBI lineage: Eukaryota > Metazoa > Mollusca > Cephalopoda > Sepiida > Sepiidae > Acanthosepion > Acanthosepion pharaonis. The sequence goes on along the minus strand of CAHIKZ030001668.1, from coordinate 4,715,533 downwards.
AAATCTCAGCATTGATATTGCCATGTACGCAGATGATAGGGCCAACTCCTGCAGATTAAATCTTTTCCCACACCATCACACTGCCGCCACCAAACTTAACAGTTTTCTTGACACATTGAGAAGACAGTCTTTCACCTGTTCTATGGGGTACGTAAGTTTTTCCCTCAGAACCAAATATAGTAAACTTGAACTCGTCACTGAAATGAACTGTATCCCATTGTGCGTCTGTCCAAACAACATGTTCTCTCACATACTCCAGGTGTGCCCTTTGGTTTCACTTTGAAATGAGAGGCTTCGAAGCTGGAATACGGGCATGCAATCCTGCATTTTTTAACCTGCAAGCAACCGTTTTCCTTGAGATCTTATTATCTGTCTCTTCATTAAATTTATGGGCAATTGATGTAGCAGTTTCAAAACGTTTTTTTGTAGATATTCTAACAATTCTTTGATCTTCTCTTTGTGATGTTTTTGGAGGTCTGCCGGTTTTTGGTTTTGCATCTAACGTTTTATCAGTTGCTAATTGCTAATTACACGATGAACGACACTTTTAAACCTATGAACAATATCAGAAATTTCTGAAATTGACTTTTTTTCTTCATAGTGATAATGAGTTTTTTTCTTCAAAAGAGAGTGTTTTGCATGTAGAATTTGCCATATTGCTTAAAAATAAAGTCCTAATGATAAATGAACTTTTACTTATTGTTGAAAAATAATGTAAATTAAAAGTTTATGCAAATTATTAACATCATTCCTTAACTTTTGTCCAGTATCTTATTTCCTTTGTTCCATTTAATCTTTATTAAAAAAAAAAACCATTACGTAAATTTTTGTAACTTTGTATAATATTTATGCATTACACCTTAATCTTTATTTGGTAAAAATTTAATTGCTAATCATGCATTATTTTTTAAGTAATACACATATTTATGTCTTTGTTGTTTCCGTTCCTTATATTATGGCTGCTACTGTTATATATATATATATATATATATATATATATATATATATATATATATATATACTAATAAAGAAGTTAATAGTTGAATTAGAACAGGAAACAGTACACATACACATATTAAAAGATAAAAATTTAACATGTAGAGTTTTTAAAGTTAAATGCACATGAAGTCTAATTAACCAATGAAAATAAAACAACACAAAAATAAAAATACCAGAATTACTTTTTTTCTCCATATCTCATTCTCTGCTTTAATAAAAGTGAAACATGTTAGCTTGATAAATGTCTCCTATTTCTTCTTTATACTATCATTTATTTATAAATAAATCCAACAGACATTAGCCACAGAACCCTTCATCAGATGAAACCTTAATAAAATTGAAACATGTTAGACTGATAAATGTTTATTTGTTCTTTATCCAATCATATATATATATATATATATATATATATATTTTTTTTTGGTACTATTTACATTTTCAGACATCTGCTTGTGAGACTTGGAAGATATCCTCCACAGATAAAGAAGACATGCACTATGTAATATTAATAGTGAAGAAATACCTTTTTACATGCTGCATTACTCATGTTAGCAAGTTGTGAATCCTGATTCCTATTACAATTTCATATCAAGTCATATTTTTTTAATTATGACTTGGGGTGACAGTTTTTGTGAGAATAGTGTCAGTTTGCACATCTGCACAGGAGCTGGCAAAATAAACTAAACCCTAGTAGTAGCAGTCATAGTCATTGATACAGAAAAGAGACACTAGTTTGTGTGGTGGCCAAGGTGAAGAATAACTACTTTCTGAAATTGTAAAATCAGAAACAGTTAGCAATACATATTATTGGGTATAGTATTTTGGGAATTTTTTGTTTAGTCCCCACTAGACCAAAATTTTCATAGCCACGGAGAACTGATATGTTAAATCTTTTTTGTTAGCTTCTCCCACCCCTATTAGGGTTAGGTTATCATTTTCACCATGGGAATTAACGATAAAAATATTTGCGTTTTGAGTCTTTGCCGGCAAGAAAAAGGAAATGCAACTTAATATTTTTTCCTTTTTCTTATTAGGCTTTCATATTTAAAAATTGTGGGCGTTGGTTTTTGTGGGAACTAATGAAAAAATACTTTGAGTGAAACATTGTCATTAAAATAACAAGGTTTCTCTTCTAGATTATTGCATTTCTGCATGAATGAAAACCACACAACATTATTATTATTAAGTTGCAAATTAGACTAAAACTTGCTTCATTCTTTAAGTTAGAGCATTTTAATGGTATTGTACAAACAAAAATCTTGTTATGATGTGTTATTTTTGCTGTCTATATATGACTGAAATTTTTCTAATTCTCCCTCTAACTAAAATGCCTTCTCTAAGATTGGAGACAACTACCTACCATTTGAGGATTTTTTTTTTAATGAGTGTATAACAAAGATGAAATGAACAGAAGGCATTTTCTAATTACTGAATTACTGGATCAGTAATATTTGAAGTATTACCTTCTAATGTTCATTTCATACAAGGTCTAAGAAGAGTCACTCAATATAGAGGATTACTGAAGGAGGTGGTTGTGTGAGTGGTAAGAGTAAGAGGTAATAGGTAAATTTTATGAGAATATATGGGAAAGATAATGATTAGCCATTGGCGAACAGGTTAAGATTGTAGTGGTTGGGAAAGCATCTTCTTGGGAGTCAGTTCCACAAAGTAGCTGTTCATGGGAAGAAGCTATTTGAGTGGAACTTACTAATGGAATATGAAGGGATTGAGGGTGGTTTGCCTTGGTATGTGTGGTATGGCCTGTGAGAGTTGGAGAACTCTGTCTTGTTGGCTAATCAAGATCCTTTTTGACATTGCCGATAATAAAATGTTTTCATAAAGTTACATAATGACATCTGTACAGTTTATAAGTGACAAATGTTATGCTGATTACCAGAATGCTGTCAATAGTGTTGACAGGTTGACAAAAGTTTGACATTTTTATTTATCAGATGTTAAGAAGTCAATATTGGCTTAAAATAAGCTACAGAACTTGCTGCATAAAAAATGCACACCGATTTTGAAAGTCATTGAGAATTAACTTTATCTTTGCAAAGTGGTCTATGAATATTGTTGTACAAAAGGTAGCCTGTTTCAATAAAAAGCTTTTTAAATACACAAAACACGTTTTACTTATTTTTTTTTAATAAAAAAATTTACAACTCATGGTAGGAATTAAATACATAAATAATATAAAAGCTATATAAAATAATAGATCCCTCCTATATTAAGAATAAAAAAAATAATATGTATCAAAATACTTTCTAAAGCCCTGATATTTTGTTAATAACAAAGCAACCTGATGAATCAGGTTATTAATTTGGCCAGAAAATAACTAAAAATTCTTTGAATGATACACAACTTTGATATATTTTAATGATTTTATTATGTTAATTTTTGTTTAAGTTAGGTTAAAAAGTATTTTAATTTACAAGGGTGTGCTGACCAAGAAAACTTTTAAAATGACATGCTTGGAAGAGAGAGAAAATATTTTGGTCTTCTCAATGTGCCAATGTTGCCTATAGGCATTAATGTATCTGTGAGAAATTCCAAAAATGAGTTATGGATGAAAACATTTTTATATGCAACACTGAAGAACACAAATATAAGTCCTACTAAGATGTAATATATAAATATATAAGTTCTCCCATAAAGAGAAATTAAAACTTGTATAAAAAAAACAAGATGTCAAGGAGATGAATAAAAAGAAGGCCTTGAAATGCCCCCAAGACGAACATGGTACAGTCCTGTGATACATTTTATGTTCTTATACAGGATGCATAGGTATTGCCATTCTCTATGATCAGCCAACATTCAACTGGCTATTGCATATGCCTCTGTGGTGAGCTAAGCAGCAACTGACTATCCTTACCAATGGTCTGTCATGTGTTCCTTAAGGACCACTTAAGAAATCAGTAAATTTTTCAAGTCAAAAGGAAGATAATTGCCTTCTGCATATCTACATCTGGCTTGATTATTTGTTCAGATTTTGGAATGTGTATCAAGGTAAGGAATTTTCAGCACTACCTTGTATAATATGCTAAGTTTATTTATATATTTTTTGTAAGCAAAATTTGTAAATTTTAATGTTGTCCATAAAATGAGAAAATCATAGTTATTTTCTTTTCACTGATGATGACAAGTGATTGTGTTTTGTTGAAAATAAACAAATATACAAGAGAAGTTTGACATTTTAAAGGTTCAATGTAGTTTCAAAATTACTTAAATATTGCCATTATTTTGTTTTAGGGTAAAATCATATCTATTTATCTAAATATTAGACTTCAGAAGAAGAACATGTTAAACAGAAATACAATGTATTCCCTTTTTAATCTATGAAACCTCTTTCAAGCTAAGAATACTTTACCTTTTAGTCACAGGAAGCAATCACAGCAAAGCAGTTGTGCATTTCTCGAATAAGGTAAACCTTTGCTGTAATGGTTTCCTGTAATATGCACTTGGCTTGAAAGTGGTTTCCCTAGATTAAAAAGGAAATACAGGTTCAATTCTTATCAGTGGGTATATTTTTTAAAAATAAAACTTTCAATGTCTAGACTGGTAGACATTAATTTCACTGTTTGAAAAAAAAAAGATGTCTGCTCAAATATGTGTATACCAACTATATATAACATTTATAGTAAGTAGAAATAATGTTGATTTTTCTTTTTAAATCCATTAATTGCTTACAAATTTACTCAGTGGATATGCATTGTGTGCATAAAACTATCATTTTGACAATATGTTAACATTTCTATTGGTTTTTGCAGGTCATATTATGATTTTTCTTTAACAGTGAAAAGTTCAAGGTTTCAAAATCAATGTCATTTTTATTGTTTGCTGTTGTTAGCATATTTGAGTTGTTTTATAAGATTAGCAGATTATATAGACCGGCCTTCAATTATGCGACATGTTTGTCAGCCTTTCATTTCTCTTAGTGTTATTCAACATTTTACTATTCTTTTTACTCCTCTTATGTGTTTTTCTTTTAAGATTGTCATCATCCTGCTGGTGTTATTGTTTAGCTTTTAATGAAATACTTTAACCATCAAGCTAGAATGAGAGATTTAACATTAGAAATAGATAAGGATATTTTCTTATCAGCATTTCTTATGCTTTTTCTTTTACATATGGTATTGCATTTATTTAGTAATTTACTCTGATCAACAACATCTTTATTGTACTTACTTAATGCTTGACATCAAGTCATTTCTTATTTATAGAATTTCTATTATAATTATTTGTAAATAAATAAGGGAAGATTACTCTGTAATTAGCCAGATTTCAACTATATTTCAAATTTAAAGTCAGCTTTACTTGTACTTCTGCTAAAACCTAATTGGCAGGAGTCTCTTGTTAAATGATTTTCGAGGCATTTAGATGTGCCTTGTGAAGTAATGGATATTGGCTTGGAATGAGAAATTGGAGAACTGAGTTTGAATTCTAGTCTGGATTCTTTGGCCTTGGTTGGCAACCAGTTTACTGCAGAAAAAATAGTAACCTACTGTGGGAAAAATCTTCTGCCTAGTCAGTCATGTATCAAAAGACACATGATCACCCAAGTGTGTATCACATATGGCATTTAACTAACTGATGCTTATAATTTAGAAAAATTGTTTCTTGGAATAAAATGTAGAGAAGTTATTGATAGAAGAGAAAAAACAAAACAAATGAAGAGATTAATAATTTATATATAAAAAAAAGATAATGATACTTTTCAAATAAGAGTTTGTTTTTAAAATTTATTTTCATATAAAAAGATGTAATAAAAATATTTTTTAACAAAAAAAAATTATTTCACAGCATCATTATTTTATGCAGTAATTAAAAAAAAACTTTTTTCATTTCTTTTCCTGTTCAAATGTTGATATGATTTTCTTTTCATCTTTTGTTACAAAACACACAAAAATCAGATCATTATTATCTGGGTGAGCACAAGCACAGAAACCACACCATTATTATTAATTTGCAAATTGAACTGGAAATTGATTTATTCTTTAAGATTTTATTGGTATTGCACTAACAAAAATCTCACTGTAATGTGCTAATAAAAAAAAAATGGGCACAAACAGAAATCAGATCATTATGATCTTTTTCGATGTGATGCTTCCTTTCAAGACGTGGGTGATTGGGCTCTCCACAACTTCCTATATCATGTATCTTTTAGCAGTTTTTCTCTCCCATCCCCCATTTCACCATCCATTCACACATGCTTGTCACTGCCATCTATCATTATGCCCTGTGAGGGTTAAGTTTTCTAAGCCCCCCTTCCTCATTATGCGTACAAGAAATTTCACGTTTTTTCTTGATTGAGTGTTCTTTCTGTTGCCATTTTATTTAAAACATCCTTATTGTTTATTTGCTCCACCCATAGAATTTTCAGTATCTTTCTGTATTCCCTCCAAAAAGCAAGCAAGCAAGCAAAGTATTAAGATATAGGAAAATTTTGTTAGAAACAAAAAAACAAAAGAATGCTAGACTGCTGTGTCATGTCTGTCCTCCTGGGGATCCTGGACAATCTCCTCGCAAGAAGAGACTCAAAGCCAGAGAGATGTGATTCCTACAGATGGATGCTCAGTTTAATGTAGATTAAATATGTGAGCATTGTGGATGTTTTAAAGAAAATGGGTAACAGAAGAACATTTATAATTGAAATCATAAACAGATAGCTGAAAATTTTGGGTTGTATGAGGAAAGGAAGCTTTGAAAATTTAACACTAGGACATATTAAAAGAGAGTAGAAAGTGCAAATAACATACTTAATGGGTTTGCATGACTGGCTGGCACAATTTAAACATTGCTTAGAGCTAAAAGAGACTGAAAGATGTGGAGAGTCATGATCATCCACGTTCTGAAAGGATGATATAAAAAAGAAGTGTAGAGGACAGTTTTTCCAAGAATCTTTTACCCTACCATCTGGTGATGACAATATTGATTCCAAAAACTACAATATATAATTTTTTTACAACCTCAGAAAAATAATTTTTTATTTTGGTTTAAAACCCCGTTTAAGAATTTGGGATTTTGTTAATGCAAATATTTAGTAGCAGGGCAAGTATTGAACTATTGACACTGTTTCTATCCAAGTAACCTACCAAGAAGCTATCCCCTCAGGTAATGATTATTAAAATCTGCAGGTGACAAAGAACAGCAAGACTTAAGGAATGTAATGGAAGTATTGTGAAGGTCTTAGAATCAAATTCAGGAGACATTCCATTTCTTTTTCACAGTTCTTGAGAATTGTAAAGATAATTTTAAAAAAGCAAGAAAAAGTAAAAATAAAATATTAAAACGTTTCTTTTATTAGGCATTAGCTCATCAGAGAAAAAGAGACATTTTGAAAAATATCTTTTTCTGTTTCACTCTTTCTTTCTCTTTCCTTTTAGTTGAATTTATCTTCTTTTTTTTTTTAAATTCCATTTCCCTATCTCATAACCAATAAAAAGGCAGATCATCTTCACAAAGATTTTTTTCTTTGCTTTAAAAAAATTTCAACCAGGTTTCTTGCACTGATGTAGAATTCTTTCCTCTTTCTTTATTCTATATTTTCCTAGCAAATCACTATTCAAATAAATAAACTGTTTAGATGAAAAGAAACAGAAAAACATTTTTTAATTGGGGCGGAATGCAAAATAAAAAGAAATCAAAATACTTTCATAACATTTTTTTAAAGCTAAAATACGTCTTAAGAAATTTCAGGAAATCTTTTTTAGCAATTGAAAGTTTTTGTTAACTTTAGATGGCAAATACAGCAAGAAACCAAATTATTATTACAAAGTCTGTATATAAAAATATATAATATGAAATAAAATTTAATTTATGAATTATATATAAAATTAATTAAAAATTCAAATTCAGTATATAAAATATATATAAAACTAATTAAAATTTAAAGCTAAATATCTCTCTATCTTCAGCGTTTCATGGTGTAAAAACTATAACTAATATTTGTTGTAACCACCCCTGTCACACACACACACACACACACACACATTACCAATTTGTGACAAGTAGGGATAATTCTAAGGAGGATATTAATCCAATGAGAGCACAGTGTAAATTACAGAGCATTATAGTAATAAATCTGTTATGTTTTGTTTATCTCTGCGTAGTAGTAGTATAGTTCTCCATAGACACCTTATATTTGCCAGTTGTTCTCTGTTTATACTTGTCTATCTAATTTGCATATGATACTACAAAATTATTATTATTATTTTTTTTTATTAAGGTCTTCTTTATTAGACTAACTAATTTCAAATTTTGTTGATTTGTCCTACCTAAAATAACAGGCCACATCCATCAGTTTGCTGTATCACCTGATGTACAAATTTCCGCACTTTAAGGAAAAAATTCTTAGCCTGGTCATTCTATTTTAATTTTACTACTATCTTTTCATTTCTTCATTCTTCCTTTTCCTTTACACTTCCTCTCTCCCCATCACTCTCTCTTTATTTCACGTTTTAAAATGAACTTTATAATCTGTCATTTTTCTTTCTTCTTGTCCCAATTTCTTCTCTTCTTTTTTGCTTTCTCTTCCTCCTGTTAATCTAGTATATCAATCCAGAGAAATTATCCCCATTTATTAAGAACTTTTGGTCTGAAGAGATGAATATATACAGAAATATTCATGAAATATATTATAACCAAAATGGGTCTTTAAGGTTTTCTTCTTGATTTATTATATATATATATATATATATATATATATTGAACAATAAAAAAATATTAAAAAATTAAAATCCTCAGACACACTGGGTTGTAGATTAATATTCTTTCATTTTTTTATTATTATTTCATTTAGATTCCTCAACTAGTTTCGGCCAAAATGGCCATCATCAGGAGAAGAAATATTTCTGCTTGCTGGTAGCAGTAAACTATAGAAATGAATGTCTTGATGGAGAAAATGAACTTTTGTCTGTAGTTTTCATTTGTTTTTTTATTTTTTATCTTTTTAACATGAATCTTTTAACATTACTTGTGTTGGTCAAACAGTCTCTTTTAAGTTGTTATTTGAGATAAGAGCTGGATGAATCTATGCTTCTCTGAATTCCCCTGGTCAGTTTGACAGTTTTATTGGTCCTGGAGAGGGGATGTGTCTCTGTTTAGTGTTTGTGTGTGTGTTATTTGGTTCTTAGGGAGTGAGTGAGTATGATATGTGTAAGCGTGTGTATTGCTGTGGGTGTGTGTTATCATTTGGCTCATTAGGGAGTGAGTGAGTATGATGTGTGTAAGTGTGTATATTCGTGTGGGTGTGTGTATAAATGTGAGGCCTCAACACCTCCATAAGCATGTCTGTCTTGTGTGGGTGAGAAATGTGGGTAGGTTTTGATTTGTAGGGTTATATATTAATACTATTTATATTGTTAAATTTATGGTTTAGCCCGGCTGGATATTGTGTTTTTAGATGTTGTATCCACTTATTTTCATGGGACTCTAAAATCTTTCTAATGTTATCTGCTCTGAACTTTTCTATTCTCTCAATTATAGTGAATTTGGCATGGGTTTTGAAATCGTGTTTTTCCAGGTGGAAATGTTGTTCTACAGGTAATAATTTTTCATGGGGAGTCGACTTAATTCGATTACGATAATTATTAATTCTGTAGTGAAAGGGCCATTCAGATTTTCCTACATATTGTTTCTGGCATAGTGTGCATTTTATATATATATATATATATATATATATATATATATAAAACTCAATCAATAAACCATTATTAGTCTGAAGAAGTCCTTTTGAAAGATGAAATGTGTAACAGATTTTTCTATTTTGTTACCCACAATTACCCACATTACTCATTGTAAGGTAAAGTTTAAAATACTTGAAGCTATTCTTATACAAGACAAATATTGTATTAATTTTTTTAATAATGTAAATTTGTTTATAACAATGTATGTAAATAATTTTAATTCTTATTTCCTTTGCTTAATGTTATCTGCCTGTTATTATTATCTAAAAAACTTCTGCTTCTAAATTTCCTTAATAAGAATGTTGTAAGAATTATAATTTCTTGTTTTGCTTTTAGAGTTGGCATCTCACTACATAAATAAGTAAAATCTGAAGGGCTTGGCAACCATTTACTAGACCCATGATTCAAGAGGAAGACAATAAATGGAATAAAACTGTTCACTGAATGAAATGAATAAACCCACATATCATATTGATGATTATACCGGTGGAGAATGAATTGAAAGAAAACCTAAGAATAATACTTAATAATTTAAATAAGATAACCTTGCCTTCTATTGTGCTAGATGTGCCTTAATAAGCAATTATATTCAACCTAATTACAATTACTGGAAGACAATAGTTCAATTATGGTGATCTCGTTATTCAATGGGGCCTGAAGTGTAACTTGTCAAAATATGATTAGATTACATCCACATTTTAGGCTTGTTCTATTTAATCAACTGTTTCATTCAAGTTATTGTCTACTTCTGTGAGCATGGTAAACAGTAGCCAAACTAATAAAACAAACAAATAAAATAAAAACAGATGAACAAATAAATAAAATAATCAGTTTCAGTTTGATGAAAATCAATACCCAACTGGACTATGAGCCAAGACAGACATTTTGCATGTCTGCAGTGAATTTTAAATGACAATTCAATGTCAACAGACATAAATAATTGTTTATAATTAACCTTTATTGTTATGGTCATCTACCTGGATGACTAAATAGATACAGGCATGTGACAAGCTTAATGTCAGTCCTTTGGAGATTGGAAATCAAATATTCAAATGGAGGCATTCTAGGAAATTTACAAGAAGAGACTTTCTATAGAATTACCATAAAGAACATTAAGACAATCATCAATTTTGCATGTGTGTGTGTTTAACCCATGGCATTACAGGTCAGATTTATAAATCAAGGATATTAAAACTTTTCTTTACACTCATGATTACATTGTGGAAGGTTGAGGTGGTGAAAATTTGGCCTTGTCAAAATATTTGTCGGCTTTATCTTGTATCCAAGAATTTAATTTCTACTTTTGTGACAGAGAGAGAGTCTGGGAAGCACACACATGTATTTTTTTTTTTTTTAGTGAAATTGGAGTAGATTTGAATAGCAAAATTAAATCAGAGCATTTTGTTTACTGATGGGGAAATCTGATCTAGGGCAGAAGTTGTACCCATTGAATCTGGGTCATCAGTTGACAAAGGAAATGGTCGAAATAATTTTTATCAATTAAAAATTGAAATAGAGCTGTGTAAGCTAGAAGGAACTTTGGAATTCACATGATTTTGGTTGAAGCAGCCAGAACCCCGTGATAATCGCATGCAAAGTAGTAGGGCCAAGGGTCAGTTATGACCAGCTTGGTTTATTTATATAAACGCATGGTTATGCAAAAAAAAAAACAGACGGGAGAAAATTCTTGAAGGGAGAATTGGCCTGGGCGAGCGTTGGGAGGAGGAACGCCACTACAACTTTAAGCCCTGCACAGAAATCTTTATCCCTCCATTGCAAGAGTCATATATCGTTCTGAAACGATTTAACAAGATAATCACATACACTCTCTCTCTGTCTAGAATCCAGTGTATGAGTTTTTTTTTACTTTTCTTTTCTGTAACCCGTTTCTCTTCTCTACTATTCTTTTCTACTATATAAAAGACATTACCAATTCAACCATTGAATTGATGTTTGTCCAGCTTTCTGCAGATATTAATTTTTTTTTGCTGCATTCTATATTTCTTAGCGCAGACTCCCCATCCGTGTCTACATCTTCAGTCGACCGTGAATGGATGGACATGACTTCTGCTTTCTGGATCAAACAAATCACAATGTGGGCAGGAAGCAGGATTAAACCAGCAGACCGGTTGAATAATCTACGGATGCTCAGGGGACCTATGGCCACTCCCTTAAGTTCGGTTAGGACCGAGCAGACACCTCAACCCCAAGAGTTAGATGGCTGAGGTTGGGGGGGGCGAGGCAAAAGTGTTAGACTTTACTGATCACTTCCTTTATGCTGATGACATTGACTGCATAGTAATGTTGGTGGAAGAGGTTGATTTTGTCAAACCTATCTCTCTTGTCGTTTGACTACTTTCTTTTCTCTTCAGGTGATTTCAAAGTTTTTGGTTTTGATGGTGATGGAACACCACCTGTTGGGATGGTCTCAGACTTGAGTTTCAAATGATGTCCAGTGGCTTCCAGTGTTCTTTTGAGTTGGTCCTTGTATTTCAAATATTCAAAATGTTCAGAAAGGGGAGGGGCGAAGAAAGCAGATAAAAAGCAAAAGCAAAACTTATAATCAAGAAATTATGTTACAATTTTTTCTCTTTTAGTAAAATTTCTTCTTTTGAAGACAGTTTTCATTTGACCAGAAATAGACATGGCAAAAGAAGATTTCTTAATGACAATTCCTCATCTGGGACTTCAATTCAAACTTTAACTTGGACCACATGATGTCTTTTATTTATATATGATGCACAGACTTAGTATTAAACACAAGACTATGGACAAATATTTAACAGTAAAATGTTAATCTGTGTTTGAAATTGTTACTTGAAGAGTATAACATTTCTAATAACTACACACTCTTGTGCAAATTAATTGAAACAACAGCTTTAGATTCCTTTCTTTCACCATATGGTCAGTTTTAGACCTACTGGAATAACAGGGTGTAATCGATTTCTATTTTTTCTCAGATTCTGTCATTTGCAGTGGTGTGCAGTAATATGAATCTGTTTTTGGGGCTTATAATGAAATTTTCATCATACCCAGACACTGTTGTCTCCACTGTCGATTAGTTTTCCTAAAACCATTGTCTGCAATGGATGTTACTTCAAGGAAGCATATGAAAATTGTAATGCTGCATGAACACACTGGCAAGCTTTACCAGTAAACAAATCAAAGTACTATAGATTGGACTGGAAACTTTCCTGATTTAAATCCAATCGAGAATCTGTGATCAATCTGCAAGGAACAACTTTGTGGAATGGACATACAAAGTACTAACATGTGCACTGTGTCTTGTTTCATTGGAAAAATATGAAAAAAAGTAAATATTAATGGTATTATTTGTTTTGTTTCAATTTGCACAAAGGTGTATGTTTAAGTCTTAAACATACACCTTTGTGCAAATTGAAACAAAACAAATAATACCATTAATATTTACTTTTTTTTAAACTTTAAGAGCTGAAACATTGCAAATTAATAATATATATTTTAAATGTTATGTAAATCTTATCTTTATTTACAAATTAATTAGATTCATTAATTCAGTTTTATTTTAAGCAGATATCCACTCAGTAGAGATATTGTCTTAATTTTCAATAAAAAGGTTTTTATTTTATGTGAGACTAATTGATAGAATATGTTCATTATGATTCAAATTTAATTTATTTGTGCTATGAAATCTTAATTTTTGTACATTTTTAAAGTTTTTCTTTTTTCACAAACATAAATACAAAGAATTCTGGTGGTAAGACAAAAATGAAACAAAATTTACTATTGTTTTTTGCTAACTGTATTCAAACCAAAAGTGTAGGTAGGCAAAATGTTACAGCTTTTTTTTTGTCTTTCTTGCTTCGTTTTAGGCATTTTATATATTAAGAAATTAAATGTTATTGGTATTAGAAAAAGTCATGATTAAACATCAAATTTTGTATCTGTCTATATTTCTGAGATGAGGTATTATGTACACTATTTACATTATTCGGACTATTGTCCTCATCTTTGTTGCCATATTTATTACAACGTTTCAGTCGTTCTATGCTCTGGCTTTCTTCAGGTGGTTGGAATGTCGAACTGAACCCTTTATTTCGCTCACTGGGGTAGACTGTTCCACGTGCCATGTGTAATGGATGTCAGTTATCAGTTATCTCCTGTTAATTACCCTCTCTAAGTTCTCCACTTCCTTAACTGGGTATTGATCTCACACTCTTTGGGTCCTGTCACTAGATCTAACCAACACCTTTATCCACTGTGTTCAGTTCAACATTCCAACCATCTGAAGAAGGCCAGAGCATACAATGGCCGAAAAACATTGTAATAAATATGGTGACAAAGATGAGGACAATAGTCCAAATATTGTAAATAGTGTATCAAATTTTGTAATAATAAATTTAACATATTTCAAAAAATTTCAGCACAGTCTGTATGTTATACATGGAAAATCATTTCTTCTAGAAATTATATATTATATTTATAATCTAAATAAATAATGATTTTACTATACAAATGCATGAGGAAAAAAGGGATTGTCAGTGGTCAGGAATTCCTGAAAACATTACTAATAGAAAAAGTTTATTATGTTTATTATGTAAATAAATGATTTTACTATGAAAATGCTTTGATAATCACAAAGAAAGTCATTGTCTGGAAGCATTACTGAGTTAGATGTGCAGTCAAAATAATGGATATCAGTGCAAAAAATGGAATTAGCATGCTAAGTTCAAATTCCAGGCTAGTCTGTTGAATTCACTTTGGCATAAAGGCTTTTGGGAATGGTATAAATCTATCCTTTTTCCTCCATGGATTAAATAGCAGTGTAAACTAGGCACTCTAGTCTTGGGTGGTAACAAGTCTAGGAGGAAAACAATTCTAAATTCAAAATTAAATTGGAGAGATAGGATGCATTAGGCAGTCTTACTCTAGACACACTAACTACTGCTATAAAAGCAGTACATAATAGGTTACCAGATTCATAGTGATTATTGATAGAAAAAAGCTGTTATATTTATAATCTAAACAAATTAATAATGATTTTGTTACAAAAATGCATTGAAAATCAGGAAGAAGGGAATTGTCAATGGTCAGACATTCATATAAACATGATAGAGGGACTTTGGACTGAATGCATCACTCTAATAGATGAACTACAAAATTGTATATGTCTGACAAGGACACCAATACAGAAACATTTCAAACCTTATCAGGAGTACCACTAGAAGGAAATGAGAGCCCCTGTCTATTTAATCTTTTCCTAGACAATGCTCTTCACATTTAAAAATGCAGATGTGAAGAGATGAGCACTGATCATTTAAGCATTCTATGCCACATCCCAAATGAATCTACCAATAGAAGACAATGTACTTATGATGAAGGAAGTGATGCTGATGACATAGTTGGGATAAGAATGATCTTGCACAAATATATACACTTCTTCTACCAAGTGTTCAAAGAAATAGGACTCACAATAAACCTTTCCAAAACAGAAACTATGATCTAGAATTGGAATGCAAGCAGTGATGTGCACTTAGCCTGAATCCATCATAAAAATTCAGGATGTGAAATTAGCAAATATGTAACACTTCAAATAGCTTGATGTCTGTACAGAATAGTTAATAATTTGACATCAGGATTTAAGTTTTATAATTATTGTCCAAATTTGGACTGTTTTCATTTTTCATTAACCATTATCTGTTTGTGGATTATTATGAACACATCTAAAGGTATGCATTGTGTTTTTTGGTAGTTTTAAAATATTGCATAAATTTAGTATGTCTGCTTTTCCAAATATCATGTTTTCCTGCATCAGCTTGCAGTGTGTATATTAAATATATTTAACATTTCTTCCTAAATTGAATTAAATTTTATTACAATTTAAATAGCATAGCATTTTATGTATTATCTAAAAGTATTTGGCAGATTTCTTGGATTTTGTTATTGATATAAAATTTAATAGAACTATGATTGGTATTTACATTATTTACATTGTTCATCTTCAATTAATTAAACTCAAGTAATTGCTGTATTCACTAAACTTGGCTCAATTATAAGCAAACAAAAGAAAAAAAACAAAAATATGTATTTATATTATTTGGACTGTTTTCCTCATCTTTATTGCCATATTCACAATGTTTCAGCTGTTGGATGCTCCAGCCTTTTTTAGGTGATTGTAATTTCAAACTGAACCCTTTATTTCATCCACTGGGGTAGATTGATCTAGTTCCACATGCCATGCTTCTTCTGGATGTCTCACTTATCTCCCTCTAATGAATTTAATGAAATTTTATGTTCAATCTTTGGCAGATTTCTTTACGATTTTTTTTTTCAATGATGTTCACCCTGTCCAAGATTCACTCATGGTAGAGGGTTACAGAGTAAGAGTTACAGTTTATGTGAATATGTGTGAAAGATAACGGTTAACCATAGACTTGAACAGGTTAAGATTGTAGTGATCGGGGAATCATCTTCTTGGCAGTTGGTTCAACAAAGCAGCATTTCATGGGAAAAACCCGCTTGAATGGAACTTACATCTCACTAATAGAATATAAAGGCAAAGAGGGTGGTTTGCTGTAAGTGTATGGCATGGTGGGTCTTAGCTGTGAAGGTTAGGACTGGTGGAACTAAGGAATGTAGTTCATCTGAATACTTTCCATGGAAATAGCAATAGAGCAACAAGAGACTTGCGACGTTTTGTCTGTGAGGAAGGAATAGAAAATAATTTGTCAAGAACACAGAGACACTTTTGGAGTTATTTATCTACAGATGATATTTTTCTTTTTTGAAAAAAGATATTATTTTTATATTGACATGACATATTTTTAAATAATTCTCTAAATAATGTAAGATTAATATTTTAATATTTTTTTATATGTCATTACTTTAAAGAAAATAGAGGAAATGTTGGACCTCCTTCTACATACCATATCCCTTCAGGACATGGGCGATCATGGATCTCCACAATTTCTTGTCCTTTGTAACTCTTAGTAATTTTTGTTTTTTTGCTATCTCTTGTAAACCCAGTTCTGCCATCCATTTACACAAACTCATTAGGTAGGTTATGTTTTGCTTGCCTTTATTTCGGTTTCCTTCAATCTGTCCTATGAGCAACAAATTCTTTAAGTCTTCTTTTTTCATTATGTGCCCTAGAAATTTTAGTTCTCTTTCTGATGTTAAGTATAAGTGTTCTTTTTGTTTCTATTTTTGCTAAAGCTTTGTTCTTGCTCACATGTTCAATCTATGATATTCTCAGTATCCTTCTGTATAACCATCTTTCTGCTATCCCAAGTCTCTACTTCATCTGTGATGGGATTGTTCAGCATTCACTGCCATATATGAGGATCAATATTATATAACAGTTAATAATTGCAGCAATTTGGCATTTACTTGTAACTTTCAGCATGCCAACCTGTGAGTAACTGAATAAGTCAGCTAGATATCAATAGTTATAAGCTGAAATTTGACTTGAAAATTTTCACTGTATGATTTTTCAATCTATGTGATCTATGATACTTTTGATTAAATGCGTTGATAAGAGGATAAAGAATATTGTGTTGAGGTGAGTGTGATTCCTTTATAATTTTTTGCCAATCCAAGATCTCCTTTCTTTAGAAAAGGAAGTTTGCAGCCTTTTGTCCATCATTCTATGACTTCTCCATTATATGTGCCATTACAGAGTTGGAATAGAATATCGTTGAAATCCTGGGTTATCTAAACCTCTGGAGGAATGTTATCAAGTCCTGCTGCTTTCTTATTTTTGGTGTTTTTTAAAACTGTTTCAAGTTCTGCATCTGTAAAGTGTTAACGTTTAATGTGACAAGGATGTCAATTATTTGCTTGATTTCATTATCTAAAATGTCAAGTACATTTTCCTAAAGATTTTTAAAATGGTCTTGCCAATTATTCAACTTGACTATTGGCCTTTAACTTGGATTTATTTGTTGATCTGCCACTGATCTCATTCAAGCAAGAGCAGATTGTTTGTTGGTAGCAACAGAGTTGATGAGCTGAATTATTTCCTGGATATATTCAGCTTGTTGATCTTCATAAGTGTTCTTGAGTTGAGCAAATACTTATTCAACTTGACTATTGGCCTTTAAGTTGGATTTATTTGTTAATTTTCTACCACTGATCTTGTTGAGAGTTTCCTAAGCAAGAGCAGATTGTTTGTTGGCAGCAACAGAGTTGATGAGCCAAAATTTTTGCCCTGGATTCATTCATCTTGTTTGTTGTATACTCCCTCTGTTCTGAGGAGGTTTTGGCCACTGCGCTAAATAAGCAAAATATTGCATAGCCCCCCTCGTTCTGGGGCGGGGGGGGGGGTCTCTTGGTTGACAAGGTCAATTTCATAACATTGTATTTTCTCTATCTTTTCTTTCTCAGCAGGGTGATCACTAGTTGGTTTGTTTGGAGGTAAAATGAGAACTTCAACAAAAAGGAATTTTGATTTACTACTTTATAAAACACATTGATGTGTACATCTTCTAACTAGCCAGTGAGGTTTCTATCCCATCCCACTAGGGAGCAGTTTTCATATATGAAAATAAGTCTTTGATGTGTAAAAACTTAACTCCCTGAAAAAACTTTCTAACTCTAACATTTCCATGTTCAGCTCAGACAATCAAAATTGACATCCCTATTTTGTCTACCATCTGACCGTAAAGGTCAGCCTAGGAAAGGTCTAAGCCAAAATACACTGCCACTAAAAAATAATAGTCTGAAACAATTATTTAATATGTTGACCTTTATAAGAGTTTTTAAGTTTAGTAAGTGCTTCTTGGATATATTTAAGGGATGGATTTCAATTTCTTATGGTGGCATTTTCCTTCATATTAGCATTTGGTGATTCAATGCTATTTGATTCACAAAGAATGTATTGCTGATGTTTAATTTTTCAGAGTATGACATTTGCAGCCTTTTCATAACAAAATTATTGTAGGATGTGTTATGATAGGTATTCTTTCTGACAGATGTGGTCTCATCAAGAGAAGATAACTTTCCTGTAGGTAGAATGATACTGCCTTTTATTCAGTACTTCATTTACATATATCTACACCACCCTGAGCAATCCTGGTTGACATAATCCATCTCTCAGAGTGAGTCTCTTCATTTCTTTTTATGGGAGATTTAGATCTTAACTGATTCTCTTCATTTGAATCATCATGATATCTCTGGTCACTTTCATTCCCAGATTGCTTCTCACTACTACTGGATACACTTGTTCTCTCCTCCCTCTCGTTTTCTTCACTTTCATATCTCTGGTGATCTTCCTGATCACTCTCACTAGTGGATTCATTCATCTTTTCTTGCATCATCTGTTTTCTGCTTCCTCTTCCTCCTTTTCTATAACTTCATGCTCTCTTGTGGTTCTAAATTGGTCTTCAAGAGCCAGTATGCCCTGTGCCTTCGTTGTTAACATCACTGCATTAAATCCCATTTTTACCACTTGAATCTTTGTCCTTTCTGTACCACATGCTTTAATTCATTGCAAATGACATAGTAACTGGAGCTCTTATTTGTCTTCCCATCAACGAGGATGATCTTTGTCTTCTGCCTGCATGTGGAGTAGCTCTATAACTTAGAAGTAGTCTGGGTAAATAACTCTCTATATCACAATCCACTGGAAAGAATTCTTTTAATCCCATTTTTACCATTTGAACCATTCTCTCCACAATTCCATTTGACTGTGGGTGGTAAGGTGGTGTTTTGTATGAAAATCAGTCAATACGTTTTAACCATGTACATAAACTTTCTTCACAAAACTCAGGTGCATTGTCAGAGACGAAGGTTTGTGGAACTCCATTTCTCAAAAGCCCTATCCTCAACACCCACTTCACAGTAGTGACTTTAATAACTTCAGGCCAATCTGAATACAAGTTGACTAATATCAGAAATAGTCCTATACCTTTAATGTAGGCATAATCTATATGTACTTGTGTCCACATCTCCAGTTACTTTGACCATGAGTGAATTTTAGTTTGCCTAAATTTCTTTATTTTTGCACACTTTGGGCATTTTTTATCATACTCTTTCATGTCTCTTGAATAGCCTGGCCACCATGCTTGCAACTTTAACCTCATTTGCATAGCCAGTATACCTCAATGTATATCATCGTGCACAGCTTAATTACTTCTTTTCTCAGAGACTGTAAATGTAAAGGTACTATGATATCACCATTACATATAATTTATTTTTCTATTGTTGTGTCTTGACTCTTTATATGGCCTCTCAGCCATAGAGCAATTACTCCATGTATTTCTCTTTATTCTATCCATAATTCTATTCAACACTGATTTAAGGGTAATATGTCCATTTAATATCCAGTGGAAAATCCTATCCTCACAATTTTCTGTGCTTCAACATTTTTACTCTCAAAATTTAACCAAGATAATACATCCACATGTGGAATAGTATTTCCTATAATATATACAATGTCAGAGTCAAGCGTCATAAGCTTAATCACCCATCTTAATATCCTGGCAGATGTGACTTTTGGCAACTCTCTTCTGGGGTTGAATATAAATTCCAAAGCTTATGATCAAATTTTAATAGTAATTTTCTTCCCAGCAAAAAATTTAGTTCTTTCCATTCTCCACACAATTGCAAATGCCACCTCAATATTTGAATAATTTGCCTCTGCTGATGTTACTTTTCTGGATAAGTACATTACGGGGTGATCCTC
This sequence comes from Acanthosepion pharaonis, assembly GCA_903632075.3. NCBI lineage: Eukaryota > Metazoa > Mollusca > Cephalopoda > Sepiida > Sepiidae > Acanthosepion > Acanthosepion pharaonis. Next base: position 4,695,187 of record CAHIKZ030001668.1, on the reverse strand, counting down.
TTGTGGCAATATTGCAGCTATTGCATAGTCACTAGCATCAGTAGTTAATGTCAATTCTTTTACTGGTTTGTGTATGAGTGCCTTTTTAATTTCTTGAAAGCAACCTCCTGTATTTTTGTCCATTGAAACTTGGTATTCTTCTTGCTTATTTCATTAAATCTTTTCACAAAGTCACTATATCGTGGTAGATATTTGTTATAGAAATTGGTTAATCCTAAAAAAGATTCTAACTCTTTTTTTTTTATTTCTGCATGCAGCTATCTCTGATATCTTATTAATATACCGTCTTTGGATATTTGATATGATAGGTATGAAATTTTTTCACAATTACACTTGCATTTATTGCAATTAATTGTAATCTCTGTGCTATTTAACTTTTGCAATTAAACTTGCATTTATCATGATTAATTATCAGATCCATGCTATTTAATTTTCTCAAAATTTGCTCTGTTTTACTTTGAGCTCTTCTTTGCTGCATGCCAACCTGATATACAATTATGTTTAATCTCCTCTAAAACTTTTTCATGGGATTTTTGGAAAATGTAACTTGACATTTTTACTCTAAACAGCAGATGAGTTCATCTTAGTAATCCAATATGGGTGTTCATTGTGGTGACTTCTTGAAACTTGCTATCATTTTTCATCTGATTATATGCTGACTTAAGGTCAACTTTAGCAAAGTATTTCATACCTGAAAACTCATGGCACGCTGTTTCAATGTTTGATGTTTGCCAAAGGAAATGAATTTGAACAGAACTGGTGATTCACACCCACCTTATTTATAATCATCACAAATTCTTAAATCTCTATTGGGCTTGCATATCACCATAATGGGTGAATCCCAATTGCTACCACCCTGGTTGACTTTTTCTAATATTCCTTGTTCCACCATTTTGTTCAGCTTAGCAACCACCAAGGAACTTTTTGGGCTTGAAAATACATGGGTTGACTGCTTTCTTTAAGCTGAATACTCACTTCATATCCCCTTAATAATCCAACCTCCAGTTCTACAGACTTCATGGAATTTATTAACTTTGATGTATATATTCTTAACATGTCAGTTCCTAAAAAAAAGACCATGACTTTTGATGTTTTCCACCTCTATAATGGGTTTTATTTTGAATCATTTTTTTTTTTGTCTCAAACATGCCTTCAAAACATCTTAAAATTTTGATGATTGACCCATCGAACTGTTTCAACTGGAGATTACTTTTCTTTAACTTTGATCTAACTATTCTTTCCCCAAAATTCATCAGTATCAATGTAACATCACTTCCAGTATCCACCTGGATGAGTAAAGTTACTCTGTTCAACTTCACCATTTTATCTACTTTCATCCTGTGCTTTTATCTCAAATACTTCCGTACTTTCAATTGGGGGATATATATTTTCCACTCACTTTTTATATGTGCATACTCTCTGTAAATGATTCCTCTTTTTACACTTAAAACACAATTTCCCAAAGGCTGGACACTTATTTTTGTTCTTTTCATGTTCCTTATTGCAATATCAGCATACAAGTAAGCTTTTAGTAGCACTCTAAGTCTCCATGCTGGAGGCATTCAATTTTGAATCAGTTCCAATTCTTGTAAGAATTCCCCACATGCTTCCAAATTCATATTATGAGCTTGAAGCCTCTAGAATTTTATGCTTGTATGTGATGTCAAGCATTCCTTCAATCAGTCTTAGCAAAGTTAGCTTGTCTTTGCTAGACATTTGTTCCGAACACATTCTTTCAAACTCACAATATCTTTATGCTTCTTTCAATTGCTGTACATATCGCTAAATAGATTCATATGGTCTCTGTTTATGTTTTTTCTACTATGACTAATCTTGGTCATTTATTTGCGTTTATGATAGCAGCAATTTCTTCATACATTAAATCTTCCAACACTTTGGTATAGACCATGACAGGGATTTTTTTTATGACCTCACACCCTGCTGAGGTCAAAAACAAATCCCTAACTTAATTTTCTCTTCCACTAGCTTTAGTGTCCTTTAACTTTGTTTATTCTCTCCGAGGCTGCGAAACATCTAAGCCAAGTTTCAATCTCCATCATGGTTAAGTAACTGATCAGCAACACCATATTGTTATAATAGGTTTTCTCTCTGACAGATGTGGTCTCGTCAAGAGAAGATAACTCTGACATAGGTATAGCAATACTGCCTTTTATACAGTACCTCATTTACATATTACTACAGGTTGTATTAGGAGATAGTTCCTTGGCATCTGCTTGTAGTGTTTCAAACTTATTCCTGACAGCAATGGTGTACTGGTCTTTGAGATGCCTGCTTGTTGTTAGAAGAGACCAGTCATATGGTGGGAAAGCAGACTGCTTTTTCTTATTGACTCTAAGGCTAAGTCAGATGGTGGAAAAGACAATCTGATGGTCTGAAGACACTACTTCAAATATGTTGAAGGCTTGGAAAGTTATTGCACAGTTCTTTCACCTTTCTTGTTTATCCAGTTGGATCTTCATGCCATTGGAATGGCTGAATATTCATTGTTTAGAGTTCTTCTTTTGAAATTTGGTGATTAGGCATACAAGATTATTTTCTTGTATAAAGTCTTCAAGAAAGATCCCATTTCTGTTGGAGGACACACAATATGCAAATTGTGTACATGACACCAACCTCAGCATTCATATCCTCATCAATAATCAGGAAGTTATGTTTTGGGACAAGTCTGACAAAGAGAAGAGAAGGATAGAAATGTGTCAACTCTTCTTCGTTGCTTGAATAAAATGGATGTAATCTGGAAATCTGATCTACCAGACAACCTCAAGTTGAGATTCTTTTGAGCCACTGTAGAGACAATGTATAGTCCCACTGTTTGGACATTAATTAAAATCCTAGAGTGTAAGTTTGATGGAATCTACACTCGGATGCTGAGAGCTATAATTAACATCTCTTGGAGACAACATCCAACTAAATGCTCTATGGATCCATCCCAGATATTTCTACAATCTTACACGAATCCTTTGCAGGATACATTGCAGTTGATCTACTGCTCTGGACACCTAGCCATTGAGCAAGACAGGTTGGTCATCCAGCAAGCACCTACATTGACTAGCTATGTTATAACACACACTGCCACTCTAATGACCTTTCGACCTTTATGCAGGACTGCGATGGTTGATGTGATAGACTCATGAATGTCCAAGATAGCTTGACCGAATAAAAAAAAAAAAGAAAGAAGAAAGAAAGCTAGAGAAAAAGAAAAGCAGGGGACCAGAAGAAGGATAGGGATGAAAGAAAGATGTGGAAAGACAGCTTTCTGTCTTCAGTTTTAATACTTCTTTACCACTTTGATCTTTTAAAGTGGGTGATTCATCCCTGGTATTTCTACAATCTTATGAAAATCCAGAATGTGTTTTGCAGGACACTGCTGGCAAGCAAAACAAGAACTTGTAAATAATCTACTGCTCTGGACACCTAGAAATGACAGAAGATGGGCTGGATGCTCAGCAATCACATACATTATCCAGCTATGTTATGTTACAGAATGCAACCATAGTGAGCTTTTGACATTGATGCAGGACCATAATGGTTGGTGTGATAGACTCAGGGATGTCCAAGATAACTTGATCAAATAAAAATAGTGTTGAAAAATAGATACGTGTGTAAAATAAATGTTTTCTTATTCAACATTAGTTTTCAAACATTGTCATACACACAAGTGTATCATTAAGTATTTAGTGTTTTTAAACATTTATATAAATTAAGATTTTGTAAAACATGCAAATTAGATGGAATCAAATTTGAGTGGATATATTATTAGAACATATTCTATTAATTAATCAGTCTCTGTCAAAATAAGTACAAAAATAAAAATCTTGTGTCTAGCCTGTTTCCTGTCATAGGAAAATGCTTCAAACACATCTAAAAAAAAACAAACAATTTTTGTAATAATCACCTTTCTTGATTATAAAAATGTTTATACAGTGTAACCCGGATATAAGAGAGATTTTCTCTGGTCCCAAATTAGAGCCTGTGTTAATGTATATAAAATAGACCAAACCCGGATATAAGAAAAACCCAGATATAAGAGACTTCGTCTCCGGTCCCGACAATTCTCTTATATCCGGGTTACACTGTACTTTGCCTGATATTTTTTTCTTTTTCTTTCCTTTTTCATTATGGATGAGTTGAATATTTTTACAAGGTCAAATTTTCACCTTCTCAGCTTTCCACAAGTACAAACCTTCATTAAATGTGTTGCATCTCCCACACTAATGTTTGCTAATTAAGATTCAAAGATTTCATTTGTGGATAGGTATGCATATATAATTTTGCTTCATATAAAGAGAAACTTTTGCCAAACATGATATGTACTTGAAATTTATTTTTTGCTTTAATATATAGTTATTTATATATTAACTAAAATTAAATTTGGTTCAATATTATTCAAAACTAGTTTGCTCACTATTATTATTATATTTGGCTTTTTGCTTGAGTGTAGATGGCAGAAAATAGTGCAACATAACAGATGAGATTTGCATATTTCGTTTCTCAATTGAAGTGAAAAATAGGAGAAATGGGATGGGAGAAAGATGTGACCCAGTTTATGATAACAGGTGACTGTTCAAGTGACTTGTTGCTGTTTGACAGGAAATCATAGAGACTGTACATGTGTGTTTGTAAGGGGGAATAGTGGTTTGTCTAAATAACTGAAACTTGGGAAGTTCTTGAGAGTGGGCATTTTTATATATATATGATAACAATAAATATTTTTACATATCAAAAAAAATATTGGGGAAAATATATAATATGGAAAAACTTTTCTTGTGACGCATTTCATACTTTAGGACTTCATTGGACTAAATTTACTATGTTGGTGTGACTACACAAACACACATACATATATATAATTAAAAGAACTTCAAAACTTAAAATGCTTCTCATAATATATAGATTTTAGGCCTGTTAATGAAATTTGAGGAATAAAAAGACAACAAAATAATATCAATATTGGCAATAAGATTGATGATATTTATTATATATATAATATTTATTATAAGTATTTATGATATGTATAATATTTATATATATAATATTTATTATAAGTATTTATGATATGTATAATATTTATTATATATATAATATTTATTATAAATATTTATGATATGTATAATATTTATTATAAATATTTATTATATATATAATATTTATTATATATATTTATTATATATATAATATATATTTATTATGTATATAATATTTATTATATATATAATATTTATTATATATATTTATTACATATAATATATATATAATATTTATTATAGATATAATATGTGATATATATTATATATTAATAGACCTGTTGACTAAATTGAAGCACAAAGATTATCTGAGTAAATCCCAATCCCTTTTTAAACAGGGATTTGGCTTTGCTTGGAGAGTATAGTTTCCATATGGAGGCCTCGAACCAACAACAACATTTCTCTGGAAGAGTGAGTGCCACATCTTTGTTTATTTCTTCTCTCTTTTAAAAAGGACATAGGCATGTCTGAAAATATTGACTTTAAAATATCCCTCTTCATACTACAATTTAGTCAAAAGGCCTACTAATATATATGTATCACACACACACACACACACACACACACACACACACATATATATATATATATATATATATATATATATATTCAATAATTTGACAAAAAAAAGCATAGTATGATGAAAAAAGGCTCCAAACTTAATAAAAACAAAGTTTTATCATGAAGAAAGACCAAAGTATTTTTTTAAATTATTTTTAAAAATTTTTATTCCTTTCTAGCACATTTGAAATTTTTTATGTCAGTAGTTGCATAATATTTAGCATTAGTTTTTTTAGTCCTTTTTTCAGTTGAAAAAGACATTAATTTGGAAATTCTTGCAAAAATTAAATAACTGTCAGATTTTAATGAAACTTTCAAAATTATTTTAGAAATGCTTGTTTTTTAATAAGTCATAGTAAAAATATTTTTTTTTACATTTGCTACTCCCCAACCTTAGTTAATTTTATGAAAACTTGAATATGTGTGTTTTTGTAATTTTTAATTGAATGCAGAAGACTTTGAAGAATATAACTCATCAATTTTTTTTTTTCAAATCAAAGAGTGTTTGTACCCAAACCTTTGCTCTGAATTCTAAAATACAAAACCCAATAAAACTAAGACATTGATTTAATTAAAAAAGCTTGTAATGGCTTTTATGAATAGTATATATGAAGAACATTATTGTCTGAAGCCAAAATATTTTTTTGATGAAAAATGAATTTTTACAAGAATTCTTTTCTTTTTTACAATTTTAAATATAAAATTCTAAAATTAAGTTTGAATATGTGTATCTCTGGAAATCAAAATATCTATTTTTACAAATCTTAAATTTGAAAACTTATTACAATCCACAAAGTGTTTCTATTTTTACAATAATTTTTTAATATGCCAAAAAATTTATTAAAAATTTTTCCAGCAAAACTATGAAGGCACAATTCAGAAATAATGTCCTTTGTTTTAAGAGTTGTTTCTCCTGGTAGCAAGGATCCAGCCTCATAAATTGCATTGATTTTGTGACAAATTCTCTGACTGACCGTCATCGTTGCATTTTTAAAATATTTAATTTTATTTTTATTTTTTTTTTACATATTTCAATAAATATTTTTTCATTTTTTAAATATAATCAATTTTTTCATTTTCAATAAGAGACATATTGCAATTATGAATTTTTCTTTTTAGATTCAATTTTAAGGATGGAAACAGTGTAGGCTTTGGTCATATCTTCATTAAAAAGTACCTAAAAAAAATCAATAAAATATTAGACTTTTGAAAGTATTTAATTTTTAAAAATTACTTTAAACTTAAATAAGCTTGTTTGCTTAAAATTTGAACAGTTGGATGACCAGAATAGTTGAAGTTGGAAAAATGGCTACTGGTTTGACAAGAAAATCAAAGTTGTTATTTCAGTCAGTATAGTCCTCTAAAAGAAGTTGATTATACGATGTTCACAAAATAAAACATTTGTCGTAATTCGTCTAAGGTGTTTTGGTGCTGGTTGTCCAAATAAAAAGGCAGAATTTGTCTTAGTCGCAGCTGAATAAAAATTGGCAGGAATTTGAACACGTTGATTCCATAAGGATAAGCTGGGCTCAAGACAGGATGAGTAACTGGCTGCAAGATTTAAACCATGAATGGCAAGATATTCTAGACATTGAGGTGAAGTGGCTGGCAGTCATATAAACTTCTAGTTCGACCATAGATGAATAATGTCAGAAGAAAATAATTGGTTTCAAGAATTATCTGGAATTACTGCAGAAGATGGTGGACATCAGGATGAATAGCAGATCACAGGAAGTTAGCTAATGGACTGGTGAATTGCACATATCAGAAAATGCCAGAAGTAAAAAGGGGCTGTGGAGCAGCCATAGAATCAGTGAGTCTGAGGCCACTAGAAGTAATAACACCAGAAGAAAAAAACAGAAAAAAAGAACTGCATAGAAGCAGGAAAGGAAAGTTCAAACTGGCATCCAGTTGGCAAACAAAAAAAAGTGTGCTCTAACTTAATACAGAACCTGTGTTGATTTAACCTGGACATGGTAAAGACCTTCATCATCGTTCCTCCAGCTCTTCCCTCACCATAAGCTGCTACATACTTAAAATTTAAAAGGAAATAAATCCCAAGTTGCTACGAAGTATAAAAAGTATTATAAAATGTTCACAAAGAGTATTTAGATTATGTTAATAATAATCAAACAACTAAAAAAAAATTAGGTTGATTATGAATCTAAATAGACTTGTTATATTGAATTGAAGGAAGTGGGGGTAATGCAATGAAGAAAAGGCGATGGTCTTGAATAAATATTACATCCGCCATAATCACATGATCAGAGTAGTGAAGGGCTATGATCATACATACATATATATATCCATCCAAGTACAGGGTAGGTATAGATAGAATAAAATGCTGATAAACAAAAACACTATTCTTAAAAGAGTGGTCAATACAGAGTAGAGCAAATAATATTTATTCAAAAATTATAACATAAGCATGTTATCACTACAAAAATATCTATTTTGTTTCAACACTTCTGTTGAAACAAAAGAGCTAATTTTTGAATATATATATATATATATATATATATATTTTAAGACATTTTTTTATGTTTATACATACATATATATATATATATATATATGAAGAAAAATATACTGAAAAAAACAAACAAAAATCCTAATATGCAATTATGCTGTTTTAATGTTAATATAATGTCAACGTCGGACGTTTTGGTCTAATAGACCATCTTCAGGACATATTCATAAAACATAATTAACATAGACCATATTCAATTCAGGATTTTTGTCTGTTTTTTCTGTATATTTTTCTTCATACTGTCGGATCTATATCCATATATTTGCTTACATATATATATATATATATATGTGTGTGTGTGTGTGTATTAATCATTTCATACCAAGCAAAGCAATAAATTCACTAAGATGCAAGGGTGTGGTTACTGAGTGTTAGAGAATATGAAAAAAAAAGACTTAAGGAGAGAGAACAATAAAAGAGATAAAATTAAGTCGATAAGATAACAATTGACATTGCATTTAAATTTTTGAAGATCAAAGTTGACGGGGAAGCAAAAATCCAGATAGAGAGTTCCACAAAGAGAAGTGTGATAGAAGAAACTCTTAGCATAGAAATTATGGTTACATCTAGTTGCCATTTCAACTGTAAAATGATGAGACCTTGCTGCTAATCTTGTACTGTGTTTAAATTCATAAAGTTTAGGTACCATAGAAGAAAGTTCGTCAGAACAATTACCATGAAAGATTTTATAAAAAAGGCACAAGCATATTACAGTGGTAGGAAAGTGAATGAAGATGAGATGCCATTTCAGGACCAATAACAAATTTGTAATATTTGAGTAAAACTTCTCTTTTGTCTTCATTCCCAGAGCGGTCCCTTTTCACATGCTCTCATAGTGAGAGGTTGCTGAAAAGACATCAGATTCTAAATTTTTCACCAGTAAGGTATTTTCCTTTTTTTTTACTAAGGAATCATGGGAAATTAAGGTTTTTTATTTCTCATGATCACTACAAGGTGTTATCATTATTTACATTGTTTACATTCGGACTAAGGTTTGTTGCTTTTGTCAGAATTTCTGAAATGAGGATTTATCATTATTTACATTTAGATTAATATCCTCATCTTTGTTGTTATTATCATGCGATTGCCTTCTGCCTGAGTTTCTGAGATGAAGAGTTATCATTTATATTATTTATATTCTAACTATTTTATCATTATTAAGTCTGTACTACCTGCCTCATGGTTTAGTGTTGGTTTGTGAATTTTATGACATTTAATGAGCCAGATAACAAAACTCATCATCCGTATTCTGATAAATAGAGTGCACAGCAGAATCAGGCCAGTGATAGGACAAGAACAGTGCATGTTTGTTAAAGACACTGGAACAAGGAATGTAATATTCATGCTCAGAATGTTATCAGAAAGAGCAATACAAATGCAGAAAGACATGCACCTGTGTTTTATAGACTATGCAAGGGCGTTTGACAAAGTACGCCACAAAGATCTGTTGGGACTGGTCAGCAACCTTTGTATATTTGGGAAAGATATTAGAATAATCAAGAACCTATACTGGCAGCAAATGGCCTGCATGCGGATAGAGAATGAGTTCAGCAGGTATACAAAAATAGAAAGGGGCATAACACAAGGATGTGTCTTCTCAATGGACTTATTCAATGTATGCAGTGAGGCAATTCTGAGAGAATTGGAAATCCTACTGGGATTCATCATTGGTGGTCACAATCTTAACAGCATAAGATACACAGATGACACAGTGCTGATAGCAGACACGGAAAAGAAATTACAAAACCTCTTACAGAAGGTAGTGAAGGAGAGTGTGAAGGAGGGACTAAGCATAAACTACAAGAAGAGAGAATGCATGGTCATCAGTAAAAGGATGAGCTTGAAATGCAATTTACAGGTCGGGGACACTAAAATCAAACAGGTACAGAAGTTTAAATATCTGGGAAGTGTTCTGACAGAGGACAGTAAGTGGGACGCTGAGATCCAAAGACATATTTGGATGGCCAAAGATGCATTCCAAAAGCTAGGCAGAGTATTACGAGACTGGAGGATATCATTGGCAACAAAGAAAAGAGAAAAATACTGAACTGCTATGTGATATGTGTCCTCCTTTATGGCAGTGAATGTTGGATGGTCTCTTCAAAGATTAAGAAGAGACTCGAGGCAATGTAGGTATGGTTCTACAGAAGGATGCTAAGGATATCATGGACCAAGCCTGTTAGTAACAATAAGGTTTTGGAGAGGATGCAAACAAGGAGGAAGCTTATACTGAACATCAAGAAGAGGTAGCTGAAATTTCTAGGACACATAATGAGAAAGGAGGGCTTGAAGAATCTGATACTCACAGGTCGAATAGAAGGAAAGAGAGACAAGGGAAAGCAACGTGTGACATACCTAGTGGGCTTAAGTAAGTAGATGAGAGAACAGGGTCTGGGAGTAGTAGCAAAGGAACAAAACTTATTGAGAGCTACAAGGAGGAAGTGGAGAGCCATGATCACCTACCTCCTTAAGGGACATGGCACATAAAAGAAGAAGAAGAATTATAAGTTCAGTATCTGAGTTTGGTGGTAAACTTCGGCTCAGTGGAAACAGGGCAAGCAATAACTGGCCTGTACTAAATATGAACATAAGATATCCCTGGACATGAACAGTGGAACAAGAACAATCCTGGATCAAATACAGGGTTCAGTTCTCTGAAGCTTACCTGAATTGACAGTCACCTGAAGAAGGTTGAAAAGCACATTATCTAAAACATAGTATTAATACCAACAAAGATGAGGATAACAGTCTGAATGTAGATAATATTAGTATTTATGAATAGACAAAAAGAAAACTTACCTTAGCTGATGCATTTCATCCTCTGAGAGGCTTTATCAAGGCAAATCCAAGTGCCTCACATAAACTAGCCAGCACACTGACCAAAATTTTAATAGTTCTCCACTGCCTTAACCAGGTATTGAAATCATACTCTTTGGGTCCTATCACTGGATCAAGGACACATGGCACAGTGGATAAAGGCGTTGGTTAGATCCAGTGAGAGGACCCAAAGAGTGTGAGTTCAATACCCGGTTAAGGCAGTGGAGAACTTGCAAAGCGGAATTAACAGGACATAACTGATATCCGTTAAACATGGCATGTGGAACTAGAACAGTCTACCCCAGTGAGTGAAATAATGGGTTCAGTTTGACATTCCAACCACCTGAAGAGGGCAGGAGCATACAACAGCCGAAATGTTGTAATAAATATGGTGACAAAGATGAGGACAATAGTCCAAATAATGTAAATAGTATACATAATACCTTATCTCAGAAATATAGACAGATACTGAAAGACCGAAACGTTGTGATAAATATGGCGAAAAAGATGAGGATAATAGTCTGAATAATATAAATAGTGTACATAATACCTCATCTCAGAAATATAGACAGATATTGAAAGGCCGAAACATTGTGATAAATATGACAACAAAGATGAGGACAATAGCCCGAATAATGTAAATAATGTACATAATACTTCATCTCAGAAATATAGACATCATTTATTGACTTCTGCTTATTAGATATAGAATTGTGTCACTTGGTGTTCTCCATAGATTGCCTAGACTTTTCTGCCAACATGATGAATATTTATGAGTGTTCTTAAATTGTATATAAATACTTGTTACAAAATAAAATCCTTGCATTTCCCTTGACAAAGTCCATCAGAGGACAAAATGCATTTGCTAACATATGGTGGCATAGCTAGTGGTCTTTGCTGCCTCTCCGCAGAAGGAATACAATATTACAATGAAATGCATATTAACCCCTTAAAATTTATGTATACACACAGTTGACAACGAAATTATTCATATACCCATTAATTTTTAATATTTTTATCCATTTCTCAGAATCTAATGCCCGTATGATGCCAGTTTTTTTTTTCCGTGTTTCTCTTAATGTGGTATTTATCACTCCTCACTGATAAATTATGAAATAAAAGTACAATTGTGTTTATTTTAAAAAAAAATAAAACTGGGGTTATTTAAAAAAAACAGAGACATTATAACTTCTTTTTTTCTAAATTGGGAAAACTTTAAAAAAAATTTACAATATTAAAAGATAACTAATTATAATTATTGAAATTATGTTATTGTTTTTTCTTTTCTAAAATCTCACTGTGGACAAAAAGTGTCGCCTGGGGTGGACTACCCCCTATAAAACCCCTAGCTACACCACTGCTAAGATGAGGTTTCCTTTTCTCTTTATTGATATTGTCCTTTTACAGATATATTCTATTTGAAATTTTACACATTAGCATTTATACAAATATTCATTTTGCAACAACACTGTTTTTTCATTATGTTAAATGTTCTTACATAGAATTCTTGATTCTTCCATTGCTTGAAATCATGGCCAAAATTTCCAAAGAAATCTCGATAAAAATAGTGAGAGATGACCACTTACAAAATACTTACACTGATTGGTTAACATTAGAACTGACAAATACTTGATAACTCGGACAAGTACTTAAATCTACATCAAAATTTGTTGATGTTAACCACATATCAATTGTACCATTGGTCACATCTGGGCACTAAATGCTTATAGTTTGATTGAAAGAGAATGAGCAACAATTGGTCAACTTGTTTTATTTTTATATTCACATTAAACAAAGTGCCTCTTTGATGTTATGGAAAATCTGTTGACCACAAATGACCAGCTCTTGGCAGCAGAATGTGACTGACCAAACATTTTATAAAAAGTTTTTCACAGGTGGTATGAATGAAAAAACAAAAAAAAATTTAAAAAAAAACACGTGAAATGAGAGATAGAATTTGAACTTGTTTCAACCACTTGACATTTGAAACCATTTGAAACAAGAGTTATGCTGATGACTAAAATATCTATAATTTTTTATAGGAATTGCCAAACTTTTCAAACCATCAACTCTTCTGTATCTGTCTATATTTCAGAGATGAGGTATTATGTACACTATTTACATTATTCGGACTATTGTCCTTATCTTTGTCGCCATATTTATTACAATGTTTTGGCCCTTGTATGCTCTGGCTTTCTTCAGGTGGTTGGAATGCCAAACTGAACTCTTTATTTCGCTCACTAGGGTATACTGTTCTAGTTCTACGTGCCATGTCTAATGGATGTCAGTTATCTCCTGTTAATTTCCCTTTGAAAGTTCACGACTACCTTAACCGGGTATTGAACTCACACTCTTTGGGTCCTGTCACTGGATCTAACTAATGCTTTTATCCACTGTGCCATGTGTACTCAAAGACACATGGCACAGTGGATAAAGGCATTGTTTCACTGTTTTGAAATTACAAGAGCCAGATCAAGTTGAAAATACTGCTGCCATATATTAGCAGAAGATGCCCAGTCTTCCGGTTTCGAAACTTCAAAAAGTATCACTGTATCTTTGTGGGTGACAAACTATTTTTCCCACTACAATAACTTTCTCCACAGATGAATGTTGCAAGCCTCTTGATGCTCTATCACTATTTCTATGGAAAGTGTTCAAATGAACTACATTCTTTAGTTTCGCCAGTTTTTACCTTCATGACTAAGATCTGCTATACCATTGTACATAGTAGTGATCTACCCTAATTCTCCTTGTAGTCAATTGGTGAGATCATTTGCTGTGAAAACAAAATGACATTTTATTTCCTATACTTTTCCCATTGAAGCCTGATTTATATGTGTCATGTGCATTGGAGTTGTGTAAGCCATAATCTCTGGTGTGACCAAGCTGTGAAAATTTAAAATCTATTTTCTTTGCATGAGGAAACAAGAATTAATTGAACTGATTTTATAAGCATTTCGATCAAAAGTTGAGCACATTTTTCTAAATTCTCAAAATGATTGTCTGAGTTGAATTATTAGAATGACTTTAGTTTTGATAACTGAAAAATGTTCAGATGATTTAAATTTTTCTGTTCATTTTGTGTCTGGATTATCAAATTTTGGAAACCCAGGTCTGGATAATTAATGAAATAATGCACTGTCAGTTAATTATCTATAGAAAATCAAAGTTCTGTGTCAAGGAATTGCTGGACCATTGTCAATCAACATCAATAGTGAGATACTGGAGGTCACTGATTGCTTCAATACTATCTTGACTTTGCAATTGCCATTAACACTTCACTTGATGATGAAAACATTGATAGAAATATCACTAAAGATACTACTGTGTTTGCTAGGTTTAGCAAGAGTGTGTGTGAAAACAATCTGCTAACCCTAAACACCAAACTCTTGATCTACCAGGCATGAGATCCCAGTACCCTGCTGTATGGCAGTGAATCTTGGATAAGTTATACCAAACAGAAGAACAGCTGGTTATGTTTCTCTAATGAAGAATGGTCATATAGCAAAGGAGATTCTGTATGGTAAGCTGGCCAAAGAACAATGACCAATAGACCACTCTGCACTTGTAGTGATACCAATTGTCAGCTGATATCATGTTAAAGAAAACCTCTGAAAGATGTTACAGAAATTGTTTTGACAGTTATTGTCTTGACAGAGAAGGTCTGTTGAGGGCAGTGGACCTCGCATGAACCATGTCAAATGATCTTGGTGTCTGATCTGATCTGCAATGCTACACACTGCACCTTAAGAATCTTTACAAATACAGTTTGATATTCACAGGGATTGATCCAGATAACTTGGAGCAATTTGTGGGTGGCCACAGCAATTGGTAACAGGCTGTTAGAGAAGGCATCAAGAGAGGCAAAGACAAGTTAGAAATGGAGGATAGATGATGATGCAAGGTGCAAAGATGACAAAATCAAGTCCTTGCTCTACACACAGTTTCACATGCAAGATTATCATTCAAGAATCAGATTGCTGATGCCTTCTAGATATTACTCTTGGTGGGACAGATTCTAACCAACAAAGTTGCTACCATTGTCTTATGAGATAGACGGTTACTAACAAAAATATATGGATAAGAGACAGAGTGAGAGAGTATTATGTATTATAGAGTTTGATACTAGTATTAACATAATATGTATATGTGTGGGTAGTGTAATGGTAATCAGCACAGAAAATGGAACTGGTGAGCTGAGTTCAAATCCTTGCTTAGTCAGTTGCATTCACTTTCGTAGAAATAATCTTGGGAAAAGTATGAATCCATCTTTTTCTGCTTCCCCCAACTATAGGCTAAATAGCTGGGTAGACTGAGATTTCTAACCATGGGTGCAACCAGTCTAGTAGAAAGACTACTCTGAATTTAAAACTGTGGAGAAAGCAATGGGAAACTACTCTGCTATCCTTCCCAAGAAGTCATGGGTATTTGCATATTATAAAAAGAAATGGAATCTCTGGGGATCTGTGATTGTTTTCATCCTGAAAAAACATGGCATTTGCAAAAAATAACCTAATATATCATTTAAATAGACATAGGCATAAAATTTTAGCAGAATTACTATATTACTATCTAAGTTTTCTGACATCGTCAGCATTTCAACTGAAAAATGATGAGACCCTGCCGCCAATCTAGTAGTACTCTTAAATTCATAAAGTTTAGGTACCAATCCATCAGAATAATTATCATAAAAATATTTACAGAAAGTCACAGGGAAACTACATTACAGCAGTGGGAAAGTGACTGAAGATCAGGTTACTACTTCTGTAAATCTAAAATTTTTAGTTAGCAATAATATAAGTGACAGATGGCTATAAAAAGGTGTTGTTGATTATTAACAGCTAATTTGTTTAAATAATGCACTGAATATTGTTTGCGCCATGTGGCAATAATTGTAAGTAAAATGTTGCACTAAAATAAGTAAAAAAGTAATTGTTTTAAGTTCTCTGAATATCCTAAAATTAATTAACAAAATAAAAAAAAAAAAACAAACTTTAAGTTGATTAAGTTAGAAATAAAGTGTGCAGAGATATTAAGAGCTAAGATAACGGACACTACTGAAGTGTTTGTCACTCAAATGGCAGACACTTCAGTTATCAAGTCCGGTTCTGTTTGCAAAACATTATCTTCATACATAAAAACAAATAAAACAATAGGATGATTATTTCATGAGTTTTATTTTCATCTTATTTCTCTTATTCTTTATTGTAATTTCCCACATTATTAGGTGATGACTATTAAGTAAGCAACCTTGATTGTAATAAAGAAAAAATCCAGTTGATATCACAGCCCTTATCCTTAAGAGCCTGCCATACTATTATTAGTATCTGGCTGATTAGTCTACAAAGGTTTTATTCAAATAAGCCTTATAGCTAGATTATTTTTTTAAAATCTTGCTGGAGGCTTGTTCTTTATTTCAAATCCGTGATGTTTAATGTTTTTTTACTGTCAGGATGTAGGCGATCATGGCTTTCCACCAATTCCTTTTCTTGAATCTGTGAATTACCATGACTTCTTGAAAAGATAGTGGAGTCGCTTCTCCTTAACTGGGTGCCACTAAAGGCTAGAGAGCCTAGTCTATTCTGCTATTTAACCCCTAACTGAGAAAAGAAGAGATGGAGTTATGCTTTTCTTAAGGGTATTAGTACAAATGTGAATGCAGCAGACTTGGCCAGTATTTGAACTCAGCTTGCCAATTTCATTTTTTATATCAATAACTGTTACACTCCCCTAACAGCTGTATTATAACAATCTGAGGTCATGTGATAAAAATAAACATAAATAAGATTAAGGAAATAATAATAACTAGAAGAAATACCCATGAATATTTCATGATTTTCCTATTTGAATTTTCTGATGACTCTTAATTTAAGGATTGAATAAACTGTTTGAGAGTGCCATTAGTATAAAATATTGGCAATCTTGGATCTTCATGACTGTAATAAAAAAACAAAGTGTCAAGAGAACAATATTTCCCTTGACACTAATATTATTTTAACTATGGCAATGTTTATTTTAAAAATGGATGATTAGAATTGGAATAAAACCTAAACACATGTTGAAAGTGAATTTATGAATTTTTTTCCTTTAAAATTTACAACAAAAATATTAAATACTATTTATTAGATTGTTTATTTACAAGAATAATTTTATATTTACAACACTCTAAAGGCTAATACAGTTGTATTAAAACTAATGAAATGCAATATTTATCATATACCAATTTTCAAAGAAATAAATGTGAAAACAATTTTGTCTATATTTCTGAGATAAGGTATTATGTACACTATTTACATTATTTGAACTATTGTCCTCATCTTTGTCACCATATTTATTACAATATTTTGGCTGCTGTACGCTCCTGCCTTCTTCAGGTGGTTGGAATGTCAAACTGAACCCTTTATTTTCCTCACTGGGATAGACTGTTCTAGTTTCATGTGCTATGTTTTAATGGATATCAGTTGTCAGTTATCTCCTGTTAATTCCCCTCTCAAAGTTCTCCACAGCCTTAACCAGGTATTGAACTCACACTCTTTGGGTCCTGTCACTGGATCTATCCAACACCTTTATCCACTGTGCCATGTGTCTTTGAGGACTCATGGCACAGTGGATAAAGGTGATAGTGGAGAACTTAGAACTAGAACAGTCTACCCCAGTGAGCAAAATAAAGGGTTCAGTTCAACATTCTAACCACCTGAATAAGGCCAGAGCATACAACGACCGAAATGTTGTAATAAATATGGTGACAAAGATGAGGACAATAGTCTGAATAATGTAAAGAGTGAAAACAATTTTTTATTCATAAATTTATAAACATTTACTACATTATTAAAATATGTAAACCAACTATTAGGAAATCCTTATTATTTATCTTTGCAAAAAAAAAAAGAGTATGAATTTCCTAAACAGAACACTATCACAGATTATGTGGAACTGAAGTGGGCTTTATATACGATTTCCACATGGTAGATGCAGACGTTGTAATAAATAAAGAATAGAACATAACAGACCTCTGATTTATACAAGTTGTATTAAACAATATTACAAATAATTCCTGGCAAACTTAATGGTATCTGTGACCAAACTTATCTGCTGAAGAAAAGTCGATGTTTTCGCCATCCATGTGGTGATAACGGTGAAGAGAAGGCTGATTTTGCAATTGTTCATTTCGCAGAACTTACCTACAGTGAGTGTTCTTTAAAAAGAAATATAAAAATGCATCAACCAATAACTGGAAGCTGATTGGCTAATCTTAAAATGCCAAGGGCAGATAATCACATCTCTTATTTCTCATAAGACATTTCATATCAATCTATCCCTATATATCTATTCCTACCTATCTATGTCTATTTCTATCTTCATATATATTTATCACACTTATATCAATTCATATCTATTTATCTAGCTACATATATATGGATAAGATTATTTTGTGATAATCTTTTAAAACTATATAAATGAATTATTAATCCTTTAATAAAAGATTTATGCTCAATTTTCTTTTCAATGCTTTTTTTTTTAATTTAGATCCCAAAAACATTTTCTTTAATCAATAAAACTAAACTAATCCTCTAAAAATTAATCTCTTGAAAAATTTGATATTGGCAAACCCCAATTGATGATTTCTTTAAAACCTGTATTGTCATTTCTGAAAACCAAATGCACTTCACAGTAGATAATAGCTTCCATTTGATTGTTCAGTGAATAAGGTTTACTTAGAAATAAACTGATTGTTTTTAACCTGTCTGCCTACTAGTTTTATAGATACAGGTCACTGAAATAAATCTAAATGGTTATTTGGGAACAAGAAAAACCTGTTTGTCTATCTGTGAACCCTGAAATATTTATAAATATACAAAAAAGCATCCACTTAGAAATCAGTGTTTTGGGATATTTTTTTTTTCTTGATTTTTTTTTTTTTACAATGATGTCCACTTTACACCAGGCCCAAAAGCCACTCATGGTTGGTTACAGAGTAAGAGACACAGTTTATGGAGATATGTGAGGAAGATAATAGTTAGCCTTAGACTTGACAGGTTAAAATTGTAGTGATCAGGGAAGCATCCACTTGGGAGTTGGTTCCACAAAGCAGCAGTTCATGGGAAGAAGCTACTTCAGTGGAACTTACCTCTCACCAATGGAATACAAAGAGAATGAGGGCAATTTGCTATAATGAGCATGGCATGTCAGTTCTTAGCCGTGAATTTTGTAACTGATGAAATTAAGGAATGTTGTTCGTCTGAACACTTTCTGAGGAAATAGCAATAAAGATAACCTGAGGCTTGTGACTTTTCATTTGTGAGAAAGAGGTTGTAGGATGGAAAATAATTTGTCACAAGGACTCAGTCCAATGAAAAGGACAAAATTATGTTTTTTTAATAATAATTATATTTACATGCAGACAATTGACTTTGTTTTTGTTATTCATATCTGAATGTTTCGGGCATTGTGACTTCTGGCCTTCGTTGATATGGTTAATGTGCATGGAAGTTTGAACTGAACCCTTTATTTAATCTATGCAAAGAGATTGTTCTTGTTTCATTGCCTATGACTATTGCTCACCCCATTTACACTGAGTCCAAGCATACACGACTTGGACTAGGCATTGAATTCATAATTACTATGTCACCAAATTCACCAACTAGGCTATTGTCTTTGTGGAGAACTTGGAGCTTTAAACCTAACCTGCTCATATTTGACTGCACACACTGAAACTTTCTCCTTTGACAGCTGTTGCTTCTGTTGAAGATCTTCCATTGTCTTTCTTTATTAGAGGCTCATATTGTATTTGTTTCAATGGTAGGCTTATCAGAGAGGTCCTATTAGCCTAGCATATTTGCTGATTCTTTCAAATGTCTATCTCTCTATTGTTCTTACTTTTCCAGTATTTTCACTTCATTCCACACCTGATGGCTACCCTTTTCATCACATACATCATAGTTGATTTTTCCTCCATATATGACCAGCCATGCCTGATTTCATTGTCTCACTTCTCATTAAGGGTTTTCATTGTCACTACTGTTATTATCATTGCCTCAGATGATCTAATTTTTTCAAATTATTTATCTTTCATATTAGTATCAACATTTATTCCTATGACACTATAAAGTTGATTTTTTTCATTGTAGATATATAACAAGCAAAATTATTTTCTCAATTCCAAATACTTTAATTCAAATATGAATTTTCTTTCAGGTTATGTCTTCCACTTCTTAAATAGATTTTTAAATCTCATCAAAATCACATCAGAAATCACAGGGGTGTTAGGGGAGAAAAGCATTCCTTTTTCTGCCACCCACTTTCCTGTTTTACCCCTTTCCCTTCCTGACCTCACCCCCCACCACTTTCCTGAATCCTACCCCTGACTTTAGAGGCCTGGATTTTAAACTGCACTATAGTGAGTCATTTGTATTGCCCTTTTTATTTTTTAACTTTTAAATCATTTCTCATTCTTGCTCTACATTCTGAAGAAATTGGTTTTCATTTTTGTTATTTTAATTGCAAAAAAAAAAAAAAACCCTTTGAATTTTCTCTTTTAATCTTGTAAGGCACAGATTAATTATTTTCATTGCAATCTTTTTTACAATTTGCTTTTTTTAGTGCACCAAACATATTGCCTGTCAACTTTCTTTATCAGATTACTATTCCTTTAGCTTAAATTTCTTTCTTACTCTTTTTCTGATTTTAAAAATATTAATTTCCCTTTCATTCTTCCATTCACATATTTATGATTCTTTCTTTCTGTTCTGCACATTTTTTTCTATTCCATCTATCCTGTACATCTTTCTGTACAGGTTGATTTGCCCACTTTCTGTACTGGTCGTTCTGTCCATCTTTCTGTATTTACTGATATGCCTGTCTTTCTGTACTGGCCGATATGCCCACTTTCCGTACTGACTGTTCTGTCCATCTTTCTGTATTGACTGATATACCAGTCTTTCTGTGCTGGTCGATATACCTGTTTTTCTGTACTGGTCGATATACCTGTTTTTCTGTACTGCTCGATATGCCTGTTTTTCTGTACTGGCCGATATGCTTGTTTTTCTGTACTGGCCGATTTACTTGTCTTTCTGTACAGACTGATTTGTCTGTCTTTCTGTTCTGTCTACTCTATGCCCATCTTTCTGTACTCTTTATTCTGCTCATCTTATGGATCCAGCTATTCTCAAAAGATTAGATTATCTGAAGCAATGATAATAGCAATAGTGACATTGATGCTTAGTGAGACAATGAAATCAGGCATGGCTGGTTATATATGGAGGAAAATTGGTAGCCATCATCTATGATGAATATGATGAATGTGAAGAAAAGGGTAGCCATCAGGTGTGGAATGAAGTGAAACTTCTGGAAAAATAAGAACACTGGAAAGATAGACATTGGTGTTGAATAGTATTTCACAGCAATAATGTTTCAGTAGAGAATTGTAAATTTTTTTCTATCACAAATGTAATCAAGCTCATCTTCAATTAATTAAACTCAGGTAATTATTGTATTCATTAAACTTGGCTCAGTTATAAGCAAACAAAAGAAAAAAACAAAAATATGTATTTACATTATCTGGATTGTTATCCTCATCTTCATTGTTATATTCACAACGTTTCAGCTATTGTACACTCCAGACATATTCAGCTAATTGGAATTTTGAACCAAACCCTTTAGATAGATTGTTCTAGTTCCATGTGCCATGCCTCTCAGTTATTTCCCTTTAACTCAATTCTCCAAGTTTTTTGGTTCACCACTGATATTGAACTCACAACTCTTTGGGTTTAGTCACGGGATCTAACCAACACCGTTCTCCACTGGCCCATGTTTCCTTGAAGACATCTGTGTATGAATTTCTGGGACTTATAAACCTAATGTCTCAGCATCCGTTTTTACCAGTGCTCATATTGCAATTTTTTCATTATTATTGTTGCATATTTTTTACCAGAGCTTATTCATTGCTTTTCTCTAACACTCCTTATTACTGGTTCCCATATTGTATTCATTTTTATGCTTGGTCAGCTCAGAAGATTTTTGTGGCCTAGTATATGTGCTGATTCCTTAGGTTTTAATATTTTCCAGTGATGTTCTCTGTCTGTTATTTGAAACTCATCCCACGGGAGGTGGTAATCTCTTTTCCCTCCATATGTGGTCAGCTATGCCTGATTTTTCTATTTCCTCTTGTGTTACTGCTTTATGATGTTCTTGCAGTCTTATCTTAAGTGGGCAGCCTATTTCTCCTTTATATTTCTTACCACAGCTGCATGGGATGGCATACATACAGTTCTTAGTCATGTTCTCCTCTATGGGGAGTCTTACTAGGAAGAGGTGTCTGCACCCTTCTATCCTAGTTTGTTGGAGCTGCTGTCATGCACTTGGGGTAGTTGTTACATTGGAGGGTACTGCTTATACTGATCATTTCTTGTTCATATATATGGTCTCTGGGTCACCGTTTATGACTATTGCTCAATGTTGTAAGCAGTGGATGATCCCTTTCTTTTCACTGTATGCTTGATGGGAGTTGAACTTGAGGTATTATCCAGTGAATGTAGGCTTGTGGTATATGGATGTCTTGAACCCATGCTCTGTCTGAAATATTAGTACATCTAGGAAAGTGAGTTTGTTTTCTCTGTCCATTGTGAACTGTATCAATGATTTTATGAGTTCACATGGTGCAGTAGTAGCTGGACTTCTTCCTGGTGTCGACAGAGTATGAAGGTGTCATCTATGTATTTCAGCCATAGGGTTGACTTTAGTGATGTAGTTTCTAATGCCATTTCCTCAAAGTATTCCATATATAGGTTTGCCATTGCTGATAATAATGATGAGTCCATTGTTAAGCCTTTATCCTGTCAATATATGTTTGATTCCATTCCATTGATTCAACTATATTTTTAATTTCATAGCTGTTAAGAAGTATTGTAATAGTTTTTGCCTGTATCATCTATATATTTTTTGTTGATATGAGTTTTCTGTAAAGTTCCTCCATCACATCAGCATTTTTGATATGTATAAACATATTCAATCTGAAAATGAAAATTTTACTGTTTTAAGAACATTCATTGTTTTCCAAACTATCTCCACTATTTACATTATTCAGACTGCTGCCCTCATCTTTGTTGCCATATTTATTACAATGTTTTGGCCCTTGTATGCTCCGGTCTTCTTCAGGTAGTTGTAATGTCAAACTGAACCCTTTATTTCACTTGCTGGGGTAGACTGTTCTAGTTTCGTGTGCTGTTTAATGGATGTCAGTTATCAGTTATCTCCTGTTAATTCCCCTCTCCAAGTTCTCCACTGCCTTAACTGGGTATTGAACTCACACTGTTTTGGTTGGTTAGATCCAGTGACAGGACCCAAACAATGTGAGTTCAATATGTCACATACGACCATATATATATATATTGGACTCTCCTGTCAAATTTGATATATGAGGGTATACCATCTTAGTTGATAGACAGATCAGTCAGACTATCCAAACATATAATTTGATCAGAGTATTGAAGGCATGTACATTCGCATGCCACAATGTCTCCAAACGTCCAACCTTAGGTTTTGAATCGAGTGTTTTCCTTCTCCTAGACTGGTTGCCATGTCAAAGCAAGAGAGCCCAGCCTGCTTTTTAAACCATAGCTGGAGGAAGATAGATTCAAGCTTATTATGAGGCCATTAACACTAAATGAACAAAAAAAAAGCTTAAGCTGGAATTGAACTTGGCATGACAAACTCACATTCTGGAACAATAACCATTGCATTATGCATGCCTCTATCTGTAAGTGTGCATATCTATAAATGCACACACACATGCACATACATATACACACATATACACATGTGTGAACATTTCACTCCTTAGGATACCCACAAGTATGTGAAAACAGATTTAATGATAATTTGTAGGAAATAATTTTTTAAGTAAAGGAGATAAAAGTGAAAAAATTGCTTCATAATTGTCCGAGACTGCTTTCCTTCAATATGGCTGTAAGTGATTCTCTGTAAATCACAGGCTAGCTGGACTTTTGAAAAAACTTAAAAAAAAAAAATCTTCAAAAATCTGAATTCCTTCTCTGAATTCTGAATATCTGCACAAAGACAAATTTTTGATTAGTTCAGAATTGGCCATTTTTCATGAATATCATTTTCCAAGATTTCCTTTCATCTGTGTCTTGGAAGATTTTGTCTATGATGTTTTCTTATTTCAGAATTGATTTTTGAGTTCTTGGATTTTTATTATATACTTTTTTATTATTAATACCTAAACCAGATTTATATTTTTATTATTTTATTTTTTAACTTATTCATCCTTAAAGTTCTGTTTTCAGATGTGAATATGCAAAGAATATTAGCTGATATATAGATTATTAATATAGCTTTTTTTTTTACAATGATGTTCATCCTGTACTTGAGTTCAAGAGTTAAAGAGCAAGAGGCACAATTTATGGGAATATATGGGGAAGATAATGGTTGAACGTAGATTTGAACAGGTTAAGATTGTAATAATGTGAGAAGCATTCCTCTTAGGTGTCAGTTCCATGAAGCAGCAGTTTGCATGAAGAAGCTGCTCATAAAGAACTTCAATCTTGTCAATAGAATAATACAAAGGGAATAAAGGTGGTTTGCTACAATGTGCGTGGAATAGCCATGAAAGTTAGAACTGACGGAATTAAGGAATGTAGTTCATTTGAACACTTTCCATGGAAATAACAACAGAACAGTGAGAGGCTAGCAATATTTTATCTGTGGGAAATAATTCATCACCCACAAGGACATGAAGATGCTTTTTTGACTCCAATGACATTGGAAAATGAAGATTAGGCAGCCTCTGCACATATATGGTAGCAGTATTCCATTTTTGGCCTGATCTGGCTTTTGTATGGGTAGAGGATAGCATGAAGAGTCAAGTATTTATTGGAACAGTACAGGGATCTAACCATTTTCCTTGAATTTTTAGGATCATATGTACAAGTTCCACTTGATGTCTGCGTTGATTTTACATCGCAATAGCTGATTAAGGTACTGGGCTTCCCTGAAAGGACATCCGTTCATCGTGATAGGTGTAAATTCAGGGTCCACTAGCTGATGATGGAATGAATCTAGTTTAGTTTTTGAAGCATTCACTGTGACCAACCAGTCTTTCCCCCATTGAGCTGTTAAAGGTTTGGTCAGAGAAGATCAGCTCTGGTCATCTAGAGTTTTGGAAGTGCACCTATATATTGTTAGCTCAAAATAGAATGTCATCAAATTATTACTTTTAACGTGATTTTTAATATGATAAAATTACAAACTCTAGTTAATTTTACAAGAATTACTTTCATTATTATTGATAACCAGCTTTATCCAATTTTAGAGTAAATTCTATGCAATCATTTTTAGATAGCAAAATAATTACTAATGCATTTACATTATACATATAATTGCCCCATTTAGTCAGTAACCTTCTTCTTTATGTGTCCTTTTGTGTCCCTTCAGAATGTAGACAATCATGGCTCTCCACAATTTCCTATCCTTTGTAGCTCATAATAAATCTTGCCTTTTGTTATTTCTGCTTAACCTTGATCTGCATTTACTCATGCCCATTAATTATCCTCTGTCTCTCTTGCCTTCAATCTGCCCTGTGAGTATCAGATTTTTCAAGCCTTCTTTCCTCATTATGTACCCTAGATATGTCAGCTGTCTCTTCTTGATGTTAAGCATGTTTCCTTTTTGTTTCCATTTTCACTTGTTGTTGCTCATGTATTCAATCCATGATATCCCTAGCATCCTTCTGTCGAGCCACATTTCTGTTGCTTCAAGTCTTTTCTTCATCTTTGAGGAGATTGTCCAGCATTCATTCACATATAGAAGGACTGATATTGTGTAACAGTTCATCACTCTTTTCTTTGTTTCTAATGGAATTTTTCTGTTTCTTAATACTCTGCTTAGCTTTTGGAATGCATCTTTGGCTATTTCAATGCATTTTCAGATTTCAGTGTCGCACTCTCTGTCATCTGTTAAAACACTCCCCAGATATTTAAATTTTTGTACTTGTTTGATTTTGGTATCTCTAATTTGCATTTTTAGTTCATCCTTTTGCTAACAACAATGCATTCTGTCATCTTGTAGTTAATGTTTAGTCTTTTCTTCTCACTTTCCTTCACTTCCTTCTGTAGGAGGTTTTATAGTTTTCCTTCCGTGTCTGTTATCCATGATGTGTTTAGTAAATTACTTACAATCTTTTTTTTATAGTAAAATAATTACTAATACATTTACATTGCATATAATGTACATTTATATGAGCATGGGCTGAAAAATTCATAGACTATGAATGATTGATGCTAGAGCTGTGAAATCTTACATGAATTAATTTTCAATTCTTCTTATTAATAACTGCATTCCAAGTAAACAGAACTTTTTCAACCCATCCTTGTACATATAGTAAATTACTTGCATTATTTTCTATAGTAAATAAATTACCAATCCATTTATGCCATATATATTCCAACAATAACACATTAATTTCTTACCATTTTCAGTAAAACATTCTAAAAACATTTATGACAAGCTTTATTATAAAACTCTGAGTCAACCACTCTGTTATTATTAATGTTTGTGTGTTATGTTTCCTGCTTTGTATCTTGTAGAGGCAGGTCCAAACTATGGTCCTTAGGTCTTATAGGAGAATTGTCATTTAATTGATAGCACTTTTCTTACGAGGCCCAGAACTCCGATTACAATTGGTACAGTCTCATTATCATTATTATTATTGCTTGTGTGTTATGTTTCCTGCTTTGTATCCCGTAGAGTTGGGTGAAAACTATGGTCTTTAAGCTCTATAAGAGAATTGTCATTTAATTGATAGCACTTTTCTTAGTATATATGAGATGTTCCTAGTAGGACAATCTTTTAGGCAACTTGTATGTTGATGTTACTTGGGATACTGTTAGTAAAATTGTATATTTCTTTTCTCGCGAGACCCAGAGCTCTGATTACTATTGGTACAGTCTTAGTCTTCATTCCCCACATCCTGTTAATTTCAATCTCCAGGTCCTTGTATTTGGACAATTTCTCGATAATTTTTATGGAGGTGTTTCTCTCAGATGGTACTGATATGTCAATAAGCATACACTTCCTGAATTTCTTGTCTTTTATGATATCAGTTATGTTGGATTTTATTTCTCTGTGTTGGCTTTTATCTTTTATTTTTCTGTTATTATTATTATTAAACTTCAAGTGTTTATTGTAATAATTAAGTGATATGAACTGTCAAATTATGTTTTAAATGTCTTTTTTATCTAGTTTATAGTTAGTGTAAATCCATTTATAATAAATTATGTTAATAATGTTTTTAATTTTGATTGTTGTTTATGCTAGCTTTTCTAAATTTTTTAAATTTTAATTTTGTTTTCTTGTTGATAACATAGCTGGAGAAATTATTGTTGATAAGTGTTTATGCTTCTCAGTTCTTTATAAAATGTGTGTGTCATTCACTTTGGTAATTAAAAAGACAAGAGTTTTTGCTTGTGAGGTTTTTAGACAGCAAAGTAGTAACATTGTGAGAATTGGCATCCACTAAAATTTCAAGGAAAGGGATTCTACTATTAAGTTCATAAGTTTACAGCAGAGTTTTCTTTAGATGTGTTTCTTCAAGTTTTTTATTTTGTCTATGATTTGCACGAGTATATATATATATTGTCAGTATATCAAACATACAGGGTGTTGCAACAAAATCCAACACTTGACAAAAAGAAAATGAAATAGGCAATAAAAACAAAAGTTGTATATTCAGAGACCCGACAGTTTATTTGGCAACAGTTAGTTACATACTACATTATTTTTCAATGTATCAGCCGGTGGGGGTGGCAACCATCTCAAGATGGGCATGAAATGAGTCACACGCTTTGGTGACCATGTCTTTGTCCATAGCAGCGAACGCCTCCATGATGGCAGCCTTTAGAGAGTCGACTGTGTTGTGGACATGCTTGTTGGTCATGGCCTTGATCATGCCTCAGAAGGAATAGTTAAGGGGGTTGTAGTCGGGTGAGGAAGGTGGCCACAAGTCCGGCAACCAGTGGTGAGGAACATTGTTGAGCAGCCATGCCTGGTCATCTTGGCCTTGTGTGCAGGAGCAGAGTCCTTCTGGAAGACATAGGGGTGTCCAGTGGCAATCTTGTGCATCCAGGGCTCCTCAGCACCTCCTGGTAGATTTCAGCGTTGACTCTCAGGCCCTTTTGAAAGAAGAACGGAGGCATGACGTCCCCCTCATTTGGACTATGACGAAGGAGGGAAATTTTGTATGCTTCACGACGGAACCTCTTTGATGTCTTTGTAGATTCACCTGCCATTCTGCTTGTTGCGTGTCTGGTCCTGGATGAAATTCTTTTCATCAGAGAAGAACCTCAGCATCCCAGTGGACCTGTGTTTGAGCTCATTCAGCAAAGTCGCCGCTTTGACCTTCCTAGACTCCTTGGAGGCATTTGTGATGAGCATGCAGTGAAACTTGCAGTAGAAAGAGTAACTAATGTCCTTCTTGATCATTTGGCAGATCAACTTTTGACAGCCCATGTCAGCGGTGATCTTGGTGTAGCTCTGGCTTCCATCATTGTCGAACTCGTCAATCCTAACAGCCGAAGAACGAATGTTGTGGGCCTTTCGTTTGGCAGTAAACTCATTCTTGTTCTAACATGATTTCCACTTCCTCCAAATGTCTATGACCATAGTCCTCTTGAACCCAAACCAGGCCATCACTACCACAGGCTTCTTCCCGGCTTGAAAAGAAGCTACTACTGGTGCTCTATGCTCATATTCCATCCTGAAAAAGGTTATAGAGAAAAACGTTAGCTAGTTGTCAAGCTGTCGGGTATCTGTATATACAACTTTTGTTTTTATTGCCTATTTTGTTTTCTTTTTGTCAAGTGTTGGATTTTGCTGCAACACCCTGTATATAATAGGTTTGGTAAACTAATAGAAAATTTTGTTTTCTAAGCAAGCCATGTAGAAATTAGCTAAAGTAGTACTGAGAAGTGAACCCATATCTATGCCATCAGTCTGGTCATAATGATCATAAAAGGTATTTGTGCTGCACAGGATGTAAGAACTATTTTTTTCATTATTTGGTGGAATTGAAAAATCCTTATGTAAGTTTTGTATTACCATGTTTATAGTTTCTTTGGCAGAGACACTGGCACATATATATATATGATCTGATGTGCTGTTAACTCTTCAGCCACAAAGAAGCATGTGGTTAGCAAAGTTTGAATTTCTGTTTATAAACATACACCTTTAACAATTTTTCTTGATTGATCATATCTGCTCACAAAATATATCTTAACATAAACAATGACAGCATATGAAATTATGACAATTATTTTAATATATTTTCCATTTATATGTTATTTTTATAGATATAATTTATTTAAGTAAATGCTCTGTTCTTTTAATTAAATGGTATTAATTACATTTACTGGCCTGAATATTTGATAAATTTTGTAGAAAATATATATTTCTTTGCTAACTAAATGCTTCTTTGTGGCTGAATGGTTAACAGCACATCAGATCAAATGATAGTTCCAATTAAAGGTTACAGGTTTGATTCCTGTCAGAAAAGCATATATTTTCTATGAAATGAATTATAAGTAGATACAAATATAAATTACAGTTAGATATAAATATTGGTGATAATTTGGTATAAGCATGAAATACAGATAGATATAAATGTAAATTATAGGTAGATACAAGTGTAAATTACAGGTAGATATAAATGCTGATGAAAGGTTGATGTATATACAGATTAAAAGTACAAGATGAGATGGGTAAATTGTTGCTATTTTATATATATTAATTTTGTGCATGTTTTGATTTTGTCAATTGCACAGTATAGTAGGGTCAGTTGGCCACCATCTGTGAGAAAAAGAGCACCATGACACAATTCACTATACCAAAAATCTGAAAATGACATGCTGTACTGCTTGGAATTTGTGCCAGAACCTCCAATATGATCACTTCAGAGTGTTTGGATGTCAATCTGAGTACAGTGCAGAGAATTTGGAAAGAGTTGGATGAATCAGATGGGGATTAGGAAGGCACAGCAGTTTAGAAAACTCACTCTGATCATTCTGATAAGAAAAGAACTCCCAAATTTGTTGGTGAGATCCAGGCCATGCTTGACAACGATCCCTCCAAGTCAAATCAGGTCCATAGCTAGGGACACAAATGTGTCTGATTTTCTTATCAGGCTGGTAGTGCATGAAGACATTTGGTATTTTTCATACAAGTT